>CM038706.1:52785276-52846339 GCA_021613375.1 Megaleporinus macrocephalus | reverse complement strand
ATACAGTTTGAAGGAGTGTAATAGTGTTAATGAAGTGAGGTTAGACGTTCTGAGGTTGGAGAGATTGATGTTCTGCTCCGTCACTGAAGGTAATCATGATCAGTGAGGAGGAGAAACTCCTTTAATGCAGATTTATCAGCTCGTTAATCTGATATAACGACGGTTCCAGCTCGTTAGTGAGAGTTCTGGCTGTTTGATTATGAGCAGGTCGTTTGTTGTGTTTATGAAGTACGTTTTGAATTTGGCTGATTCTCCTGTGAATAATTAATAATAATAATAATAATAATAATTAATCTACATTAGGAATATTAGTGGTGCAGCTAGCCAAGTGATGAGGGTCTTTAAATAGTGGTTAATTAACGAGCTGTGAGTGGGTGATGGAGATGGAGATGGAGATGAAGAATCTCAGCTTTAATACCGTGTACTGTGCTTCTGTGTAACGTGCAGATCTGCAGGTCTAACTCTGTTTGAATGATAATCTGCTGCCGTGTCCGATTCTGCGCTGCTGATTGGTCAACAGAACTGCACGGTTTTCACTCGTGTCCTGTCAGTTCAGGAGGTCCATCCAGCACACCGATCAGAAGTCTGGTTCTAATCTCCAGCTCCAGCTCTCTGACCCAGTAAGGAGAAGGTGAAGAAGCTGCAGACTGAGGAGCTGGCTTACCAGATAATCGAGCCCAGGAGGAGGAAGTAAGTAACAAATAGAAGAGGGCCCAGGACAGACCCCTGGGGGACACCAATCAAGTTTCAGACTTAATATAAATAAGTGTTAAGTAAGTGTTTAGGGTTCATTAAGATGCGTTGTTTAAATGTCAGAATGTTTCCTATTGGCTCCTGGATTTGATCTATTTGCATATTTTGACACGATACATCCTTCACATTGCATCTCTCACTCTACTTCTCCACCTGATACCAGAAGAGGATGAAATACAGTTAACCCTTAAGCTAACCCTAAACCTAACCCTAAACCTAACCCTAAACCTAACCCTTAATCTAACACTAAACCTAAACCTAACCCTAAACCTAACCCTAAACCTAACCCTTAATCTAACACTAAACCTAAACCTAACACTAAACCTAACCCTAAACCTAACCCTTAACCTAACACTAAACCTAAACCTAACCCTAAACTTAACACTAAACCTAACCCTAAACCTAACCCTTAATCTAACCCTTAATCTAACACTAAACCTAAACCTAACCCTAAACCTAACCCTAAACCTAACACTAAACCTAACCCTAAACCTAACCCTTAACCTAACACTTAATCTAACACTAAACCTAACCCTAAACCTAACCCTAAACCTAACCCTAAACCTAACCCTTAACCTAACACTTAATCTAACACTAAACCTAACCCTAAACCTAAACCTAAACCTAACACTAAACCTAATCCTAAACCTAACCCTTAACCTAACACTAAACCTAACCCTAAACAAAACCCTTAACCTAACACTAAACCTAACCCTAAACCTAACACTAAACCTAACCCTAAACCTAACCCTTAATCTAACACTAAACCTAACCCTAAACCTAAACCTAACCCTAAACCTAACCCTAAACCTAACCCTTAACCTAACACTTAATCTAACACTAAACCTAACCCTAAACCTAACCCTAAACCTAACACTAAACCTAATCCTAAACCTAACCCTTAACCTAACACTAAACCTAACCCTAAACAAAACCCTTAACCTAACACTAAACCTAACCCTAAACCTAACACTAAACCTAACCCTAAACCTAACCCTTAATCTAACACTAAACCTAACCCTAAACCTAAATCTAACCCTAAACCTAACACTAAACCTAACCCTAACCCTAACCCTAACCCAGACTGAGTCCCAAACACCTCCATATCCCTACATAGTACATACATACATACATTAAACCCAGACTGAGTCCCAAACACCTCCATATCCCTACATAGTACATACATACATCAAACCCAGACTGAGTCCCAAACACCTCCATATCCCTACATAGTACATACATACATACATTAAACCTAGACTGAGTCCCAAACACCTCCATATCCCTACATAGTACATACATACATCAAACCCAGACTGAGTCCCAAACACCTCCATATCCCTACATAGTACATACATACATACATTAAACCTAGACTGAGTCCCAAACACCTCCATATCCCTACATAGTACATACATCAAACCCAGACTGAGTCCCAAACACCTCCATATCCCTACATAGTACATACATACATACATCAAACCCAGACTGAGTCCCAAACACCTCCATATCCCTACATAGTACATACATACATACATCAAACCCAGACTGAGTCCCAAACACCTCCATATCCCTACATAGTACATACATACATACATCAAACCTAGACTGAGTCCCAAACACCTCCATATCCCTACATAGTACATACATACATACATACATTAAACCCAGACTGAGTCCCAAACACCTCCTTATCCCTACATAGTACATACATACATCAAACCCAGACTGAGTCCCAAACACCTCCATATCCCTACATAGTACATACATACATACATTAAACCTAGACTGAGTCCCAAACACCTCCATATCCCTACATAGTACATACATACATACATTAAACCTAGACTGAGTCCCAAACACCTCCATATCCCTACATAGTACATACATCAAACCCAGACTGAGTCCCAAACACCTCCATATCCCTACATAGTACATACATACATACATCAAACCCAGACTGAGTCCCAAACACCTCCATATCCCTACATAGTACATACATACATACATCAAACCCAGACTGAGTCCCAAACACCTCCATATCCCTTCATAGTACATACATACATACATACATCAAACCCAGACTGAGTCCCAAACACCTCCATATCCCTACATAGTACATACATACATACATACATCAAACCCAGACTGAGTCCCAAACACCTCCATATCCCTACATAGTACATACATACATACATACATCAAACCCAGACTGAGTCCCAAACACCTCCATATCCCTACATATTACATACATACATACATCAAACCCAGACTGAGTCCCAAACACCTCCATATCCCTACATAGTACATACATACATCAAACCCAGACTGAGTCCCAAACACCTCCGTATCCCTACATAGTACATACATACATCAAACCCAGACTGAGTCCCAAACACCTCCATATCCCTAAATAGTACATACATACATACATCAAACCCAGACTGAGTCCCAAACACCTCCATATCCCTACATAGTACATACATACATACATACATCAAACCCAGACTGAGTCCCAAACACCTCCATATCCCTACATAGTACATACATACATACATACATCAAACCCAGACTGAGTCCCAAACACCTCCATATCCCTGCATAGTACATACATACATCAAACCCAGACTGAGTCCCAAACACCTCCATATCCCTACATAGTACATACATCAAACCCAGACTGAGTCCCAAACACCTCCATATCCCTACATAGTACATACATACATACATACATACATCAAACCCAGACTGAGTCCCAAACACCTCCATATCCCTACATAGTACATACATACATCAAACCCAGACTGAGTCCCAAACACCTCCATATCCCTACATAGTACATACATACATCAAACCCAGACTGAGTCCCAAACACCTCCATATCCCTACATAGTACATACATACATACATCAAGATTAGTGGATAACAGAGAGGATAGTTAGAGGATAACAGAGAGGATAGTTAGAGGATAACAGAGAGGATAGTTAGAGGATAACAGAGAGGATAGTTAGAGGATAACAGAGAGGATAGTTAGAGGATAACAGAGAGGATAGTTAGAGGATAACAGAGAGGATAGTTAGTGGATAACAGAGAGGATAGTTAGAGGATAACAGAGAGGATAGTTAGTGGATAACAGAGGATAGTTAGATGATAACAGAGAGGATAGTTAGAGGATAACAGAGAGGATAGTTAGTGGATAACAGAGAGGATAGTTAGTGGATAACAGAGAGGATAGTTAGAGGATAACAGAGAGGATAGTTAGTGGATAACAGAGAGGATAGTTAGAGGATAACAGAGAGGATAGTTAGTGGATAACAGTGAGGATAGTTAGTGGATAACAGAGAGGATAGTTAGAGGATAACAGAGAGGATAGTTAGAGGATAACAGAGAGGATAGTTAGTGGATAACAGAGAGGATAGTTAGTGGATAACAGAGAGGATAGATAGTGGATAACAGAGAGGATAATTAGATGATAACAGAGAGGATAGTTAGTGGATAACAGAGAGGATAGTTAGTGGATAACAGAGAGGATAGTTAGTGGATAACAGAGAGGATAGTTAGTGGATAACAGAGAGGATAGTTAGTGGATAACAGAGAGGATAGTTAGTGGATAACAGAGAGGATAGTTAGATGATAACAGAGAGGATAGTTAGTGGATAACAGAGAGGATAGTTAGAGGATAACAGAGAGGATAGTTAGTGGATAACAGAGAGGATAGTTAGTGGATAACAGAGAGGATAGTTAGAGGATAACAGAGAGGATAGTTAGATGATAACAGAGAGGATAGTTAGTGGATAACAGAGAGGATAGTTAGTGGATAACAGAGAGGATAGTTAGAGGATAACAGAGAGGATAGTTAGTGGATAACAGAGAGGATAGTTAGAGGATAACAGAGAGGATAGTTAGTGGATAACAGAGAGGATAGTTAGTGGATAACAGAGAGGATAGTTAGTGGATAACAGAGAGGATAGTTAGTGGATAACAGAGAGGATAATTAGTGGATAACAGAGAGGATAGTTAGAGGATAACAGAGAGGATAGTTAGTGGATAACAGAGAGGATAGTTAGTGGATAACAGAGAGGATAGTTAGAGGATAACAGAGAGGATAGTTAGTGGATAACAGAGAGGATAGTTAGAGGATAACAGAGAGGATAGTTAGAGGATAACAGAGAGGATAGTTAGAGGATAACAGAGAGGATAGTTAGTGGATAACAGAGAGGATAGTTAGTGGATAACAGAGAGGATAGTTAGAGGATAACAGAGAGGATGTTAGTGGATAACAGAGAGGATAGTTAGAGGATAACAGAGAGGATAGTTAGTGGATAACAGAGAGGATAGTTAGTGGATAAACAGAGAGGATAGTTAGTGGATAACAGAGAGGATAGTTAGTGGATAACAGAGAGGATAGTTAGAGGATAACAGAGAGGATATTAGAGGATAACAGAGAGGATAGTTAGAGGAGAACAGAGAGGATAGTTAGTGGATAACAGAGAGGATAGTTAGTGGATAACAGAGAGGATAGTTAGTGGATAACAGAGAGGATAGTTAGTGGATAACAGAGAGGATAGTTAGTGGATAACAGAGAGGATAATTAGATGATAACAGAGAGGATAGTTAGAGGATAACAGAGAGGATAGTTAGTGGATAACAGAGAGGATAGTTAGATGATAACAGAGAGGATAGTTAGTGGATAACAGAGAGGATAGTTAGAGGATAACAAGAGGATAGTTAGTGGATAACAGAGAGGATAGTTAGAGGATAACAGAGAGGATAGTTAGTGGATAACAGAGAGGATAGTTAGAGGATAACAGAGAGGATAGTTAGTGGTATAACAGAGAGGATAGTTTGGAGGATAACAGAGAGGATAGTTAGTGGATAACAGAGAGGATAGTTAGGTGGATAACAGAGAGGATAGTTTGGATAACAAGAGGATAGTTAGTGGTAACAGAGAGGATTAGTTAGTGGATAACAGAGAGGATAGTTAGAGGAGAACAGAGAGGATAGTTAGAGGATAACAGAGAGGAACTAAGTTAGAGGGATAACAGAGAGGATAGTTAGAGGATAACAGAGAGGATAGTTAGTGGATAACAGAGAGGATAGTTAGTGGATAACAGAGAGGATAGTTAGAGGATAACAGAGAGGATAGTTAGAGGATAACAGAGAGGATAGTTAGAGGATAACAGAGAGGATAGTTAGAGATAACAGAGAGGATAGTTAGTGGATAACAGAGAGGATAGTTAGTGGATAACAGAGAGGATAGTTAGAGGATAACAGAGAGGATAGTTAGAGGATAACAGAGAGGATAGTTAGAGGATAACAGAGAGGATAGTTAGAGATAACAGAGAGGATAGTTAGAGGATAACAGAGAGGATAGTTAGAGATAACAGAGAGGATAGTTAGTGGATAACAGAGAGGATAGTTAGTGGATAACAGAGAGGATAGTTAGAGGATAACAGAGAGGATAGTTAGAGGATAACAGAGAGGATAGTTAGAGATAACAGAGAGGATAGTTAGAGGATAACAGAGAGGATAGTTAGTGGATAACAGAGAGGATATGTAGTGGATAACAGAGAGGGATAGTTAGAGGATAACAGAGAGGATAGTTTAGGGAGTAACAGAGAGGATAGTTAGTGGTTAACAGAGAGGTATAGTTAGAGGATAACAGAGAGGATAGAGGTTAGTATGGATAACAGAGAGGATTTGTTGAGGATAACAGAGAGGATAGTTGAGGATAACAGATGAGGATAGTTAGTGTTAACAGGAGATGATAGTTAGAGGATGAACAGAGAGGATAGTTTAGGAGTGATAACAGAGAGTGATGTTAGTGGATAACAGAGAGGATAGTTAGTGGATAACAGAGAGAAGGAACAAGAGGATAGTTAGTGGATAACAGAGAGGATAGTTAGAGGATAACAGAGAGGATAGTTAGAGGATAACAGAGAGGATAGTTAGATAACAGAGAGGATAATTAGATGATAACAGAGAGGATAGTTAGAGGATAACAGAGAGGATAGTTAGTGGATAACAGAGAGGATAGTTAGATGATAACAGAGAGGATAGTTAGAGGATAACAGAGAGGATAGTTAGAGGATAACAGAGAGGATAGTTAGTGGATAACAGAGAGGATAGTTAGAGGATAACAGAGAGGATAGTTAGATGATAACAGAGAGGATAGTTAGAGGATAACAGAGAGGATAGTTAGTGGATAACAGAGAGGATAGTTAGAGGATAACAGAGAGGATAGTTAGAGGATAACAGAGAGGATAGTTAGAGGATAACAGAGAGGATAGTTAGTGGATAACAGAGAGGATAGTTAGAGGATAAAAGAGAGGATAGTTAGTGGATAACAGAGAGGATAGTTAGAGGATAACAGAGAGGATAGTTAGTGGATAACAGAGAGGATAGTTAGAGGATAACAGAGAGGATAGTTAGAGGATAACAGAGAGGATAGTTAGTGGATAACAGAGAGGATAGTTAGAGGATAACAGAGAGGATAGTTAGTGGATAACAGAGAGGATAGTTAGTGGATAACAGAGAGGATAGTTAGTGGATAACAGAGAGGATAGTTAGTGGATAACAGAGAGGATAGTTAGTGATAACAGAGAGGATAGTTAGAGGATAACAGAGAGGATAGTTTAGTGGATAACAGAGAGGATAGTTAGAGGATAACAGAGAGGATAGTTAGTGGATAACAGAGAGGATAGTTAGAGGATAACAGAGAGGATAGTTAGTGGATAACAGAGAGGATAGTTAGTGGATAACAGAGAGGATAGTTAGTGGATAACAGAGAGGATAGTTAGTGGATAACAGAGAGGATAGTTAGAGGATAACAGAGAGGATAGTTAGAGGATAACAGAGAGGATAGTTAGTGGATAACAGAGAGGATAGTTAGAGGATAACAGAGAGGATAGTTAGTGGATAACAGAGAGGATAGTTAGTGGATAACAGAGAGGATAGTTAGTGGATAACAGAGAGGATAGGTTAGAGGATAACAGAGAGGATAGTTAGTGGATAACAGAGAGGATAGTTAGAGGATAACAGAGAGGATAGTTAGTGGATAACAGAGAGGATAGTTAGTGGATAACAGAGAGGATAGTTAGTGGATAACAGAGAGGATAGTTAGAGGATAACAGAGAGGATAGTTAGAGGATAACAGAGAGGATAGTTAGAGGATAACAGAGAGGATAGTTAGTGGATAACAGAGAGGATAGTTAGTGGATAACAGAGAGGATAGTTAGAGGATAACAGAGAGGATAGTTAGTGGATAACAGAGAGGATAGTTAGTGGATAACAGAGAGGATAGTTAGTGGATAACAGAGAGGATAGTTAGAGGATAACAGAGAGGATAGTTAGAGGATAACAGAGAGGATAGTTAGTGGATAACAGAGAGGATAGTTAGTGGATAACAGAGAGGATAGTTAGAGGATAACAGAGAGGATAGTTAGAGGATAACAGAGAGGATAGTTAGAGGATAACAGAGAGGATAGTTAGAGGATAACAGAGAGGATAGTTAGTGGATAACAGAGAGGATAGTTAGTGGATAACAGAGAGGATAGTTAGAGGATAACAGAGAGGATAGTTAGAGGATAACAGAGAGGATAGTTAGTGGATAACAGAGAGGATAGTTAGAGGATAACAGAGAGGATAGTTAGAGGATAACAGAGAGGATAGTTAGAGGATAACAGAGAGGATAGTTAGTGGATAACAGAGAGGATAGTTAGTGGATAACAGAGAGGATAGTTAGAGGATAACAGAGAGGATAGTTAGTGGATAACAGAGAGGATAGTTAGTGGATAACAGAGAGGATAGTTAGAGGATAACAGAGAGGATAGTTAGTGGATAACAGAGAGGATAGTTAGAGGATAACAGAGAGGATAGTTAGAGGATAACAGAGAGGATAGTTAGATGATAACAGAGAGGATAGTTAGAGGATAACAGAGAGGATAGTTAGTGGATAACAGAGAGGATAGTTAGAGGATAACAGAGAGGTAGTTAGAGGATAACAGAGAGGATAGTTAGAGGATAACAGAGAGGAAGTTAGTGGTAAGGTGAGATAAACAGAGAGGATAGTTAGTGGATAACAGAGAGGATAGTTAGATGATAACAGAGAGGATAGTTAGAGGATAACAGAGAGGATAGTTAGTGGATAACAGAGAGGATAGTTAGAGGATAACAGAGAGGATAGTTAGATGATAACAGAGAGGATAGTTAGTGGATAACAGCGAGGATGTTAGTGGATAACAGAGAGGATAGTTAGAGGATAACAGAGAGGATAGTTAGAGGATAACAGAGAGGATAGTTAGAGGATAACAGAGAGGATAGTTAGTGGATAACAGAGAGGATAGTTAGAGGATAACAGAGAGGATAGTTAGAGGATAACAGAGAGGATAGTTAGAGGATAACAGAGAGGATAGTTAGAGGATAAAAGAGAGGATAGTTAGTGGATAACAGAGAGGATAGTTAGTGGATAACAGAGAGGATAGTTAGTGGATAACAGAGAGGATAGTTAGAGGATAACAGAGAGGATAGTTAGTGGATAACAGAGAGGATAGTTAGAGGATAACAGAGAGGATAGTTAGAGGATAACAGAGAGGATAGTTAGAGGATAACAGAGAGGATAGTTAGTGGATAACAGAGAGGATAGTTAGTGGATAACAGAGAGGATAGTTAGTGGATAACAGAGAGGATAGTTAGAGGATAACAGAGAGGATAGTTAGTGGATAACAGAGAGGATAGTTAGAGGATAACAGAGAGGATAGTTAGTGGATAACAGAGAGGATAGTTAGTGGATAACAGAGAGGATAGTTAGTGGATAACAGAGAGGATAGTTAGTGGATAACAGAGAGGATAGTTAGTGGATAACAGAGAGGATAGTTAGTGGATAACAGAGAGGATAGTTAGAGGATAACAGAGAGGATAGTTAGAGGATAACAGAGAGGATAGTTAGAGGATAACAGAGAGGATAGTTAGATGATAACAGAGAGGATAGTTAGAGGATAACAGAGAGGATAGTTAGTGGATAACAGAGAGGATAGTTAGGATAACAGAGAGGATAGTTAGAGGATAACAGAGAGGATAGTTAGAGGATAACAGAGAGGATAGTTAGTGGATAACAGAGAGGATAGTTAGAGGATAACAGAGAGGATAGTTAGAGGATAACAGAGAGGATAGTTAGTGGATAACAGAGAGGATAGTTAGAGGATAACAGAGAGGATAGTTAGATGATAACAGAGAGGATAGTTAGAGGATAACAGAGAGGATAGTTAGAGGATAACAGAGAGGATAGTTAGTGGATAACAGAGAGGATAGTTAGTGGATAACAGAGAGGATAGTTAGAGGATAACAGAGAGGATAGTTAGTGGATAACAGAGAGGATAGTTAGAGGATAACAGAGAGGATAGTTAGTGGATAACAGAGAGGATAGTTAGAGGATAACAGAGAGGATAGTTAGTGGATAACAGAGAGGATAGTTAGAGGATAACAGAGAGGATAGTTAGTGGATAACAGAGAGGATAGTTAGAGGATAACAGAGAGGATAGTGGATAACAGAGAGGATAGTTAGTGGATAACAGAGAGGATAGTTAGAGGATAACAGAGAGGATAGTTAGAGGATAACAGAGAGGATAGTTAGATGATAACAGAGAGGATAGTTAGAGGATAACAGAGAGGATAGTTAGTGGATAACAGAGAGGATAGTTAGAGGATAACAGAGAGGATAGTTAGAGGATAACAGAGAGGATAGTTAGAGGATAACAGAGAGGATAGTTAGATGATAACAGAGAGGATAGTTAGAGGATAACAGAGAGGATAGTTAGTGGATAACAGAGAGGATAGTTAGAGGATAACAGAGAGGATAGTTAGACGATAACAGAGAGGATAGTTAGTGGATAACAGAGAGGATAGTTAGAGGATAACAGAGAGGATAGTTAGAGGATAACAGAGAGGATAGTTAGATGATAACAGAGAGGATAGTTAGATGATAACAGAGAGGATAGTTAGAGGATAACAGAGAGGATAGTTAGAGGATAACAGAGAGGATAGTTAGAGGATAACAGAGAGGATAGTTAGTGGATAACAGAGAGGATAATTAGTGGATAACAGAGAGGATAGTTAGATGATAACAGAGAGGATAGTTAGTGGATAACAGAGAGGATAGTTAGAGGATAACAGAGAGGATAGTTAGAGGATAACAGAGAGAATAGTTAGAGGATAACAGAGAGGATAGTTAGAGGATAACAGAGAGGATAGTTAGATGATAACAGAGAGGATAGTTAGTGGATAACAGAGAGGATAGTTAGAGGATAACAGAGAGGATAGTTAGTGGATAACAGAGAGGATAGTTAGAGGATAACAGAGAGAATAGTTAGAGGATAACAGAGAGGATAGTTAGAGGATAACAGAGAGGATAGTTAGTGGATAACAGAGAGGATAGTTAGAGGATAACAGAGAGGATAGTTAGAGGATAACAGAGAGGATAGTTAGTGGATAACAGAGAGGATAGTTAGTGGATAACAGAGAGGATAGTTAGAGGATAACAGAGAGGATAGTTAGAGGATAACAGAGAGGATAGTTAGAGGATAACAGAGAGGATAGTTAGAGGATAACAGAGAGGATAGTTAGAGGATAACAGAGAGGATAGTTAGAGGATAACAGAGAGGATAGTTAGTGGATAACAGAGAGGATAGTTAGAGGATAACAGAGAGGATAGTTAGAGGATAACAGAGAGGATAGTTAGAGGATAACAGAGAGGATAGTTAGAGGATAAAAGAGAGATAGTTAGTTTAGCCTGGTTTACACTGTGTTCAGAGTGATGTAGCCTGGTTTACACTGTGTTCAGAGTGATTTAGCCTGGTTTACACTGTGTACAGAGTGATTTAGCCTGGTTTACACTGTGTTCAGAGTGATGTAGCCTGGTTTACACTGTGTTCAGAGTGATTTAGCCTGGTTTACACTGTGTTCAGAGTGATTTAGCCTGGTTTACACTGTGTTCCGAGTGATGTAGCCTGGTTTACATTGTGTACAGAGTGATTTAGCCTGGTTTACACTGTGTTCAGAGTGATTTAGCCTGGTTTACACTGTGTTCAGAGTGATGTAGCCTTGTTTACACTGTGTTCAGAGTGATGTAGCCTGGTTTACACTGTGTTCAGAGTGATTTAGCCTGGTTTACACTGTGTTCAGAGTGATTTAGCCTGGTTTCAGCTGTGTTCAGAGTGATGTAGCCTGGTTTACTCTGTGTTCAGAATGATTTAGCCTGGTTTACACTGTGTTTAGAGTGTTGTAGCCTGGTTTCACAGTGTTCAGAGTGATTTACCCTGGTTTACACTGTGTTGAGAGTGATTTATCCTGGTTTACACTGTGTTCAGAGTGATGTAGCCTGGTTTACTCTGTGTTCAGAGTGATTTAGCCTGGTTTACACTGTGTTTAGAGTGATGTAGCCTGGTTTCACAGTGTTCAGAATTATTTAGCCTGGTTTACACTGTGTTCAGAATGATTTAGCCTGGTTTACACTGTGTTCAGAGTGATTTTGCCTGGTTTCAGCTGTGTTCAGAGTGATGTAGCCTGGTTTACACTGTGTTCAGAGTGATGTAGCCTGGTTTACACTGTGTTCAGAGTGATTTAGCCTGGTTTACACTGTGTTCAGAGTGGTTTAGCCTGGTTTACACTGTGTACAGAGTGATTTAGCCTGGTTTACACTGTGTTCAGAGTGATGTAGCCTGGTTTACACTGTGTTCAGAGTGATTTAGCCGGGTTTACACTGTGTTCAGAGTGATGTAGCCTGGTTTACACTGTGTTCAGAGTGATTTAGCCTGGTTTACACTGTGTTCAGAGTGATGTAGCCTGGTTTACACTGTGTTCAGAGTGATTTAGCCTGGTTTACACTGTGTTCAGAGTGATTTAGCCTGGTTTACACTGTGTTTAGAGTGATGTAGCCTGGTTTACACTGTGTTCAGAGTGATTTAGCCGGGTTTACACTGTGTTCAGAGTGATGTAGCCTGGTTTACACTGTGTTCAGAGTGATTTAGCCTGGTTTACACTGTGTTTAGAGTGATGTAGCCTGGTTTACACTGTGTTCAGAGTGATTTAGCCTGGTTTACACTGTGTTCAGAGTGATTTAGCCTGGTTTACACTGTGTTCAGAGTGTTTTTGAACACAGTGTTCGATCCCTCCAGCAAGAGTAAAACTGAGACAAATCTGGCGGAGGCTTTGTGGGTGTTGTGCGAGGAGGTGGTGTACGACAACAAAGTAAACACCATTCAGTGCAGTGCAGAGGTTGAGTGCTCTCTGCTGGTGAAGGATGGTATTTCACTGGTTATACCAGAGCAGTGGTCTGGTTTAGACTGGTTTAGAGTCTGTGGTATCGGTACGCTGGTGGTTAGTATGAGTTACTATGTGCAGTAGTTTTACCAACACCTTTATAAACTCATCTCTTTATTCACTGCTCTCTTCATGTCTGTGTCACTGATGGCACCACGTCGCCCTCCGCTGGTCACAGAAATATTTCACTGAAACTATTCAACACCTTCACCAACACCGACACCATTCAACACCTTCACCAACACCGACACCATTCAACACCTTCACCAACACCGACACCATTCAACACCTTCACCGACAGCATTCAACACCTTCGCCAACACCATTCAACACCTTCACCAACACCGACACCATTCAACACCTTCACCGACAGCATTCAACACCTTCGCCAACACCATTCAACACCTTCACCAACACTGACACCATTCAACACCTTCACCAACACCATTCAACACCTTCGCCAACACCATTCAACACCTTCACGAACACCGACACCATTCAACACCTTCACCAACACTGACACCATTCAACACCTTCACCGACACCATTCAACACCTTCACCAACACCATTCAACACCTTCACCAACACCGACACCATTCAACACCTTCACCAACACCGACACCATTCAACACCTTCACCAACACCATTCAACACCTTCACCAACACCATTCAACACCTTCACCACCACAGACACCATTCAACACCTTCACCGACACCATTCAACACCTTCACCAACACCATTCAACACCTTCACCAACACCGACACCATTCAACACCTTCACCAACACCGACACCATTCAACACCTTCACCAACACCGACACCATTCAACACCTTCACCAACACCATTCAACACCTTCACCAACACCATTCAACACCTTCACCAACACCGACACCATTCAACACCTTCACCAACACCATTCAACACCTTCACCGACACCATTCAACACCTTCACCAACACCGACACCATTCAACACCTTCACCAACACTGACACCATTCAACACCTTCACCACCACAGACACCATTCAACACCTTCACCGACACCATTCAACACCTTCACCAACACCATTCAACACCTTCACAAACACCGACACCATTCAACACCTTCACCAACACCGACACCATTCAACACCTTCACCAACACTGACACCATTCAACACCTTCACCGACACCATTCAACACCTTCACCAACACCATTCAACACCTTCACGAACACCGACACCATTCAACACCTTCACCAACACTGAAACCATTCAACACCTTCACCAACACCGACACCATTCAACACCTTCACCAACACCATTCAACACCTTCACCAACACCATTCAACACCTTCACGAACACCGACACCATTCAACACCTTCACCGACACCATTCAACACCTTCGCCAACACCATTCAACACCTTCACCAACACCGACACCATTCAACACCTTCACCAACACTGAAACCATTCAACACCTTCACCAACACTGAAACCATTCAACACCTTCACCAACACCGACACCATTCAACACCTTCACCAACACCATTCAACACCTTCGCCAACACCATTCAACACCTTCACGAACACCGACACCATTCAACACCAACACCGACACCATTCAACACCTTCACCAACACTGACACCATTCAACACCTTCACCAACACTGACACCATTCAACACCTTCACCAACACCATTCAACACCTTCACCAACACCGAAACCATTCAACACCTTCACCAACACCGACACCATTCAACACCTTCACCGACACCATTCAACACCTTCACCAACACTGACACCATTCAACACCTTCACCAACACCATTCAACACCTTCACAAACACTGACACCATTCAACACCTTCACCAACACCATTCAACACCTTCACCAACACCATTCAACACCTTCGCCAACACCATTCAACACCTTCACGAACACCGACACCATTCAACACCTTCACCAACACTGACACCATTCAACACCTTCACCAACACCATTCAACACCTTCACAAACACTGACACCATTCAACACCTTCACCAACACCATTCAACACCTTCGCCAACACCATTCAACACCTTCACGAACACCGACACCATTCAACACCTTCACCAACACCGACACCATTCAACACCTTCACCAACACTGACACCATTCAACACCTTCACCAACACCATTCAACACCTTCACCAACACCATTCAACACCTTCACCAACACCGACACCATTCAACACCTTCACCAACACCGACACCATTCAACACCTTCACCAACACTGACACCATTCAACACCTTCACCAACACCGACACCATTCAACACCTTCACCAACACCATTCAACACCTTCACCAACACCGACACCATTCAACACCATTCAACACCTTCACCAACACCAACAACATTCAACACCTTCACCAACACTGATACCATTCAACACCTTCACCAACACCATTCAACACCTTCACCAACACCATTCAACACCTTCACCAACACCGACACCATTCAACACCTTCACCAACACCGACACCATTCAACACCTTCACCAACACTGACACCATTCAACACCTTCACCAACACCAACACCATTCAACACCTTCACCAACACCGACACCATTCAACACCATTCAACACCTTCACCAACACCGACACCATTCAACACCTTCACCAACACTGACACCATTCAACACCTTCACCAACACCATTCAACATCTTCACCAACACTGACATTATTCAACACTAAAATCATTGAACTGAGGTGAAGGCTGGTTCTCTCGGGGTTCCTCTCTCTCCTCGTCCTGCTGTGTGTTGATGGAGATCTGATGTGGGTCACTGTCAGTCTGAGGGTTCAACAGCAGCACAGAAGCTTCAGCTCGTCTCATAAATAATTCCTGGAATTTTCTGTCACTTCAAGCACATCCTGACACCCTGAGCGGCTCCGCGTTCCCGGCGTGTTCCCGAGAGAGCCGGCCGGAATTTAAATACAGCTCTGATCTGTAACCGCCATTTCAGAACCCGCGTAGAGGAACTGATCAACAGCAGCTTTTCTTAAACGAGTAGCTTTCAGAGCATCGTCTCCACCAGCGCAGTGGAGCTTCAACCCTTCCATACTTAACCTCCCGCTAATTAATCAGTCTGATAACGAGCTCCATCTGAATCACATCTGCTCTGCATGGAGGGAGCGTATCCGATCCGACTCTCTCTTCTTTGTTTTGATGTTAAAACAATAAAAACAGCGACTTTTCCTTTTTTCTGCTCTTCTCCTCACAAACATGTCCAGAACCCGGCGCTCGTCTCCACGAGTCCGAAATCATGAGAACAGGATTCCATCCCGATAAACCCCCCCTTTCCATCGCAGTCGATAAACGTCATTTCTACAGATTAACATCAAAGCCCTGAACCCCAGAGATCAAAGTGGGAAACAAACATAGGCCGCGTCCCACCGAGCATCAGAAACTGCGTTATGGCGACGCTGTCCTCATACCAATGAGCTCCAGCCCCGCCGCCTCCGCTCCTAATGGCATCTCCAGGGTTCGTCCCTCGCCGCGTCCAGCCCCGTCCACTTCACCAGCGCTCTGAAGAGACGGAGGTTATTAAAGCTGGGAGGAGTAATAGAGGAGGCTAATGCACTCTGGAGGAGCTCGGATCAGGACCAGTAATGTAGAGTAATGACACGGAATTCTGACAGAGATTCCAAACAACACACGACATTCCGAACAACTCAGGAAGACCAGAGCAGCACACACACCCCACAATTCCACACTCACCTCCCTACCTCACCTCTATACTATATACTATATACTATACACTATATACTATACACTATATACTTATACACTATATACTATACACTATATACTATACACTATATACTATACACTATATACTTATACACTATATACTATACACTATATACTATACACTATATACTATACACTATATACTATACACTATATACTATACTCTTCATACTATATACTATACACTATATAATATATTCTATATACTTTATACTATATACTATACTCTTCATACTTTATACTATATACTATAATCTTCATACTATATACTATATACTATACACTATATACTATACTCTTCATACTATATACTATACACTATATACTATATTCTATATACTATACAATATATACTATACTCTTCATACTATATACTATACACTATATACATTATACTATATACTATACTCTTCAAACTATATACTATACACTATATACTATACTCTATATACTATATACTATACACTATATACTATACACTATATACTATACACTATATACTTATACACTATATACTATACACTATATACTATACACTATATACTTTATACTATATACTATATACTGTATACTTTATACTATATACTATATGCTATACTCTTCATACTATATACTATACACTATGTACTATATTCTATATACTACATACGATATACTATATACTATATACTACATACTATACTATACTATATACTATATACTATATACTATATACTATATACGATATACTATATACTATATACTACATACGATATACTATATACTATATACTATAGACTATATACTGTACTCTTCATACTATATACTATACACTATATACTATATACCTTATAATATATACTATATACTATACACTACATACTATATAATATATACTATACTCTTCATACTATATACTATACACTATATACTATATTCTATATACTTTATACTATATACTATACACTATATACTACATACTATATACTATACTCTTCATACTATATACTATACACTATATACTATATACTATATACTATATACTATATACTATACACTATATACTATATACTATACTCTTCGTACTAGATACTATACACTATATACTATATACTATACTCTTCATACTATATACTATACACTATATACTATATACTTTAAACTATATACTCTACACTATATACTATATACTATACACTATATACTATATACTATATACTATATACTATACTCTTCATACTATATACAATACACTATATACTATATACTATAATCTTCATACTATATACTATACACTATATACCATATTCTATATACTTTATACTATATACTATACTCTTCATACTATATACTATACACTATATACTATATTCTATATACTTTGTACTATATACTATACACTATATACTATATACTACATACTTTATACTATATACTATATACTTTACACTATATACTATATACTATATACTATATACTTTATACTATATACTTATACTATATACTATACACTATATACTATATTCTATATACTTTATACTATATACTATTTACTATATACTTTATACTATATACTTTATACTATATATTTTACACTATATACTATACAATATATACTATACACTATATACTTTATTCATTAGTGTAGTAGGTGAAGTATAGAAGTGTATTCATTAGTGTAGTAGGTGAAGTATAGAAGTGTATTCATTAGTGTAGTAGGTGAAGTATAGAAGTGTACTCATTAGTGTAGTAGGTGAAGTATAGAAGTGTATTCATTAGTGTAGTAGGTGAAGTATAGAAGTGTATTCATTAGTGTAGTAGGTGAAGTATAGAAGTGTATTCATTAGTGTAGTAGGTGAAGTATAGAAGTGTACTCATTAGTGTAGTAGGTGAAGTATAGAAGTGTATTCATTAGTGTAGTAGGTGAAGTATAGAAGTGTATTCATTAGTGTAGTAGGTGAAGTATAGAAGTGTATTCATTAGTGTAGTAGGTGAAGTATAGAAGTGTATTCATTAGTGTAGTAGGTGAAGTATAGAAGTGTATTCATTAGTGTAGTAGGTGAAGTATAGAAGTGTATTCATTAGTGTAGTAGGTGAAGTATAGAAGTGTATTCATTAGTGTAGTAGGTGAAGTATAGAAGTGTATTCATTAGTGTAGTAGGTGAAGTATAGAAGTGTATTCATTAGTGTAGTAGGTGAAGTATAGAAGTGTATTCATTAGTGTAGTAGGTGAAGTATAGAAGTGTACTCATTAGTGTAGTAGGTGAAGTATAGAAGTGTATTCATTAGTGTAGTAGGTGAAGTATAGAAGTGTATTCATTAGTGTAGTAGGTGAAGTATAGAAGTGTACTCATTAGTGTAGTAGGTGAAGTATAGATGTAGAGCTGCAGCACTGTCTCTATGTCTCTCTTTGTCTCTCTCTGTCGCTCTCTATTTGTCTTTGTGTCTCTCTCTGGCTCTCTGTGTCTCTCTTTATGTCTGTGTGTGTGTGTGTGTGTGTGTGTGTCTCTCTGTCTCTCTTTATGTCTGTGTGTATCTCTCTGTCTCTGTGTCTCTCTCTGACTCTGTGTGTCTCTCATTTTGTCTCTCTCTGCATCTCTCAATTTGTCTCTCTGTGTCTCTCTGTCTCTGTCTCTCTCTGAATCTTTGTGTCTCTCTCTCTGTGTCTCTCTCTGTGTATGTGTCTCTATCTCTCTCTTAATGTGTCTCGCTCTCTCTGTGTCTCTCTCTCTGTCTCTGTCTCTTTGTGTCTGTCTCTCTGTCTCTCTGACTCTCTCTGTGTGTCTCTCTCTCTGTCTCTTTGTGTCTATGCCTCTGTGTCTCTCTCTCTGTCTGGCTGTTTCTCTCTCTGTCTCTGTCTGTGTGTGTGTGTTTCTGTCTCTGTGTCTCTCTCTGTTTCTCATTTTGTCTCTCTTTTTGTCTCTCTGTCTCTGTCTTTGTCTGTGTGTGTGTCTCTTTGTCTCTGTCTCTCTGTTTCTCTCTCTGTCTCTGTCTGTGTCTCTCTCTTTGTCTATGTGTCTCTCTCTCTGTGTTTTTGTCTCTCTCTTTGTCTCTGTGTCTCTCTGTGTATTTCTGTGTCTCTCTCTCTATCTCTGTGTCTCTCTCTGTCGTTCTGTGTCTCTCTCTCTGTGTCTCTGTCTCTCTCTTTCTCTCTCTGTCTCTGTCTGTGTCTCTCTCTTTGTGTCACTGTCTTTCTGTTTCTCTCTCTGTCTCTGTCTGTGTCTCTATCTTTGTCTCTGTGTCTCTCTCTCTGTCTCTCTCTGTATGTGTGTCTCTGTCGTTTTGTGTCTCTCTCTGTGTCTCTCTGTGTCTCTCTCTGTGTGTCTCTCACTCTGTCTCTCTGTGTTTCTCTCTCTGTGTCTCTCTCTCTCTTTCTCTCTCTGTCTCTCTGAGTGTGTCTCTCTATCTGTGTCGCTCTCTGTCTCTCTTTCCATATCCCTCTCTCTGTCTCTGTCTCTCTCTCCCTCTCTGTATCTCTCTCTGTCTCTCTGTCTTTGTCTCTCAGTGTCTTTCTCTGTGTCTCTCTGTCTCTGTATATCTGTGTCCCTCTCTCTGTGTTTCTCTCTCGATCTTTTTGTGTGTCTCTCTCTATATCTCTCTGTGTTTCTCTCTCTCTGTCTCTTTTTCTCTCTCTGTCTGTGTTTCTTTCTGTGTGTCTCTCTCTGTGTGTCTCTCTCTATCTCTTTGTCTCTTTCTGTGACTCTCTCCATCTCTCTCTCTCTGTCTCTCTTTCCGTTTCTCTCTCTCTGTCTCTTTCTGTCTCTTTCTCTCTCTGTCTCTCTCTCTGTCTCTGTGTCTCTGTCTTTTTCTCTCACTCTGTCTCTCTCTCTGTATCTCTCTCTGTCTCTCCGTCTCTTTCTGTGTCTCTCTCTGTTTCTCTCTGTCTCTGTCTCTCTCTCTGAATCTCTGTGTCTCTCTCTGTCTTTCTGTGTGTCTCTGTGTGTGTGTCTCTCTCTGTCTCTCCGTCTCTTTCTGTGTCTCTCTCTGTTTCTCTCTGTCTCTGTCTCTCTCTCTGAATCTCTGTGTCTCTCTCTGTCTTTCTGTGTGTGTGTCTCTCTCTGTATCTTTCTGTGTCTCTCTGTTTCTGTATCTCTGTGAGTCTCTCTGTCTCTCTCTGTGTCCCTCTTTCTGTGTCTCTCTGTGTTTCTCTCTCTCTGTGTATCTCTATCTCTCTCTCTAAGTGGGCGGAGCGTTTGGTCTGTGTGTTTTTGTTTTTTCTCTATTTTTCCTTCTGTTTTCACTGGTTTTTGTTGATTAGTTTAGTGTTTGGTGAGGGGTTGTTTTTCTGTTTCTTGGTGTGTTTGGGGGGTGTAGGGGGGTTTACGGGTGTAGGGGGGGTTTGACGTCTCCCTTGTTGGGCGCCATGGCGACCCGGGAGAAAGTGGGCCTTGAGCTCTTGGGCCGGCGGCACGCTGTGAAGGTGCCCGCAGGTGTATGTGTGTGGGTGGAGGAGTGCAGTCTGGCTGTAGGGGAGGTGGTGGGGTTCGAGAAGGTCCTCTCAGCCTCCAGGATGAACAGCTGAGTGGTTCTGTTCCTCAGTGATGTGGACAGGGCTGCTGAGCTGGTCGGCGCGGGGCTCGTTATTAAAGACTGGTTTTATAACGTTCTTCCGCTCGTCACCCCCGCGAAGAGGGTCACCCTGTCCAACGTGCCGCCGTTCATTGCGGACGAGCTGTTGTCCCGCGAGCTGTCCAGGTTCGGCCGTCTAATGTCTCCTATTAAAAAAGTTCCCCTGGGCTGTAGATCTCCGCTCCTCAGGCACGTCGTGTCCTTCAGACGGCACGTATTCGTGATTTTGAAGGAGAACGCTGAGAACCTCAACATGTCCTTCAAATTCCGAATCGATGGCTTTGATTACACTGTTTTTGCCACCGCGGACACTATGAAATGTTTCGGCTGCGGTCGGGAGGGCCATCTCGTCCGGTCTTGCCCGGAGAGGAGGGCCGCCCCACCGCCGTGCACTGAGGCCGGCGGCACGGCGAGCGCTGAGGCCGGGGAGGAGCAATCCCGGGGAACGGCGCCGGAGACGCGGCCTGATGGTTGGCCGGGAGTCGCGGGGAGTGAGCGTGATGGAGGTAAGGAGAGCGGTGGGGCTGATGCTGATCTGGGAGCTGCAGCGGGGCCGAGCGCTGAGCAGTGCACGGTGATTGGTGACGGTGCGGCGGGGGTGGTCGAGTCACGGGGGGAGCAGGCTATGCTCGGTGTCTCGGCTAACCCCGTGTTTAAGACTCCGTCTCAGTCAGTATCAGACCCGCAGTGTGAAGAAGAGCTCCGGCTCCGGAGCGAGGCCTGAAGGTGACTCTAACGTCTCCTCGTGTTCGCAGCCCGGCGACTCCGGAAACATCTACACTCTGAAGATGATCAGGGACTTTTTAGAGCAGACCAAACACGTGAAGGGGGGCGAGTGGAGGAACATTTCCCAGATCGCCACGCTTTTATTCAGTCCGTTCAGTTTTTAAGGGGGGACTCTGGGGGGGGGGGGGGGGGGGACTCTGGGGGGGACGGCTTCACGGACCAGGTAGTACTCCATCACCGGATCACGGATGACTGCAGTGACAGGGTGTGAACCTCTCTGTAGAGCTCTGCTCTGTGTTCTGTCTGCTGTGGTTTTGTTCTCTTGTTTTAATATGAATAGTTCGAGTCATTTTACTATGAATCAGTTTAATTTGGCCACTTTGGATATAAACGGAGCCGGAGACTCGTACAGGAGAGCTCAGCTGTTTGAGCTCATCAGACTTAAACGTACTGATGTGATGTTCGTTCAGGAGACACAGTGACGAGCAGAACTCTACAGACTGGTTAAAGTTTGAGGGTCAGGTCTTTCTCAGCCATAGGAGCCCGGTGTCTGGTGGAGTTGCTCTGCTCCTTTCTAAAGGCTGGGCTCCTCGGTCTGTTGCAGTTGAGGAGGTGATTGGAGGGAGGCTGTCTTGTTGCATTGTGCTTTTGTTTTTATTTATGTTTACGCTCCTATACTGGGAGCGGACAGGATGCTGTTTTTAGATACGCTCTGTGAAACGCTGGACGGGGTCAGTAGAGATGATTACCTGGTTGTAGCCGGTGATTTCAACTGTACTGAGTCTGATGCTGACAGAAATCATCCTGAGCCACACCCTGCGTCGCGCAGGAGGCTGGTCCAGCTCCTAAAGCAGCAGGAGCTCAGTGATGTTTGGAAGGTTTTTAATGAAAAGCAGACTCAGTACAGTTGGATGCATACCAGGGGCGACCTTCTGTCATTGGCGAGACTCGACAGGTTTTATTGTTTTAAGCACCATTTTAACGTTTTTAGGACCTGCCTCACCAGTAGCTTCCTCCGACCACAGTCTAGTCCAGTGTGCAGTCGGTGTGAGAAGTATTAAACCGACGAGTGCAAACTGGCATTTTAATACAACCTTTTAGAAGATGTATTTTTAACAGACAGGGTTAAATATTTTTGGGGTGAATTTCGGAACAAAGTCATCTTTTAAGACCTCACAGCTCTGGTGGGATTTTGGTAAAATCCAAATAAAACAGTTTTGTCAGCAGAACACTCACAGCGTCACGAGAGACATCGCCCGCTCTATGAGAAGTCTGGAGATAGAAATAGTGGAACTCCAGTGTTTATCAGAGTCCACAGGACATCGAGAGCGTGTTGAGGCTCTCAAGACAAAGAAAGTAGCACTGGCTGACCTGGTTGGAGTAAAAGTGCAGGGGGTCTTGGTCAGATGGACGCTCCGTCCAAGTTCTTCTTCAGTCTGGAGAAGAAAAACGGTCAGAGCCGGTGCATGCATGCCCTGCGGTCAGCGTCTGGTGATTTGCTGACAGACCCTGCAGGGATTCACCGGCGAGCAGTTCAGTTCTACACTGAGCTTTACAGCACCGAGCACAGAGAGCAGCCTGAGCTACAGTCAGCCTTCCTGGAGGGTCTAACGCCGGTCATGGGTGACTCTGCACTGGGCCTTGAGAGGCCATTGTCTCTGGGGGAGCTGAGTGATGCTCTGCAGAGCATGGAGCCTGGGAAGACACCAGGTCTGGATGGGGTTCCAGTAGAGTTTTATAAGTCCTTCTGGCCGGTGATTGGCGAGGATCTACTGGAAGTCCTCAACGACAGTCTGGTTAAGGGACGGCTACCGACGACCTGCAGGAGGGCGGTTCTCGCTCTGCTACCTGCAAGACATTAGGAACTGGAGGCCGGTCTCACTGCTCTGCTGTGCTGAGGGAGGTCATGGGACGGATCGTCCATCCTGACCAAACCTACTGCATTCCAAACAGGTCTATTTTTGATAATATCTCGTTAATTTGCGATATTCTGGACGTCTCGAGACTATTGGGGTTAGATGCTGGTCTGATTTCTCTAGACCAGGAAAAGGCTTTTGACAGGGTTGAGCATGAATATCTCTGGAAGGTTCTAGGAGGTTCTAGCTCTGGTCTCATAGCTATGATCAGGGTTTTGTACTGTGACGCTGAAAGTATGCTGAAGGTTAACGGTGGTCTGAGCGTTCCTTGTTCAGAGGGGGATCAGACAGGGCTGCTGCTTGTCTGGTATGTTGTACTCTCTGGCCATTGAACCTCTCCTGATCAGATTGAGGTGTTCCCTCTCTGGTTTTAACTTTAACCCAGTTTTAATTCCAGTTTTTTACTGTCTGCTTATGCTGACGACATTGTTGTGATTTTAAAACAGTAGACCGATATCGACAAATTGATCAGCACCGTCCAGGAACGTCTCATCTGCCAAAGTTAACTGGGCAAAGAGTGAAGCACTGCTGGTGGGAACTGGTTGGGCGGAACACTAAGCCTGCCTCAGGGGCTGAACTGGGTGAGGGTAACATCCAGGCTGCACTTGTGATTTTCTTTTGGGACAAGCTTCATTGGGTCCCTCAAGGTGTCCTATTCCTGCCCAAAGATGAAGGAGGACAAGGTTTGATTCACCTGTCAAGCAGAGTTGCAGCCTTCCGCCTCCGCTTCCTGCAGAGACTCCTCACCGGACCGGAAATCCTGGTGTGGAGGCCGGTGGCCTGCGCTCTGCTCCGTAGAGTAGGTGAGCTGGACATGGACCTGCCTCTGTTCTTAATGGACACAAAAAGACTGTCCCTGCAGAACCTGCCTCCCTTTAATCACAGACTCTTTAAAGAGCTCAGTGTTTTTAGACTACAGCGGGAGGAGGACACCACCTCTCTACTGGCTCCTGAGGGAACCACTGGTACGAGGGCCGTGTCTGGATGTGACCAGTTGGATTAACCCATCATTGGACAGGACTCTGACCAGGAATGGTGTGAAGACTCTGGGGGACCTGATCTGGACCAGGCGGGCTTTTTGTAGTGCAGCTGGTACAAAACTGGAAATCGGCTCTGACTGAGGTGGAACGTGCGCTGATTGAATCAGACTGTTGTAGTGAGGAAGACGATGGTTCCCATAGCTGACCTCTTGCCCGACCTCGGTCAGTGTGAGGGTCAGCTGCTGCAGTCTGCAGACACTGGACCTTTGTTTTTGAGTGAGACGACTGGGAAAGGTTTTTATGCATCTTGTGTCAAAGCGTTCAATAAAACCAAGCTCAGTCTGCGGGCCGACACTCCGTGGAGGACCAAACTGGTTTTAGATGCTGGTTTTAAACCTGCTTGGAGGGTCTTTACAGACCACCGTTAACAGAGACCTATGGTGACGTACAGTGGAGGTTCTACACTGTGTTATGGCGGTGAACGCTTTTATCTCTGTTTTAAACCCAGCTGTGAGTCCCGACTGTCCCTGTTGTGGGAGTGTTTATGGAGTGTCAGAGACTGACCCGCTGTTTCAGCTCACAGAGTCCGTTTTTACTAAACTTGGTTTTATTTTGGGTTTTAAATTCTCTCAGTCTCGGAAGACCCAGTGCCACCTTCTGAGTTTTATACTTGGCACAGCAAAGATGGTGGTCTGGGTGAGCAGGAGGAGTGTTGTAGAGGAGTGATCTGGGTGAGCAGGCGGAGTGTTGTAGAGGGGTGATCTGGGTGAGCAGGCGGAGTGTTGTAGAGGGGTGATCTGGGTGAGCAGACGGAGTGTTGTAGAGGGGTGATCTGGGTGAGCAGGCGGAGTGTTGTAGAGGGGTGATCTGGGTGAGCAGGCGGAGTGTTGTAGAGGGGTAATCTGGGTGAGCAGGCGGAGTGTTGTAGAGGGGTGATCTGGGTGAGCAGGCGGAGTGTTGTAGAGAGGTGATCTGGGTGAGCAGGCGGAGTGTTGTAGAGGGGTGATCTGGGTGAGCAGGAGGAGTGTTGTAGAGGGGTGATCTGGGTGAGCAGGCGGAGTGTTGTAGAGGGGTGATCTGGGTGAGCAGGCGGAGTGTTGTAGAGGGGTGATCTGGGTGAGCAGGCGGAGTGTTGTAGAGGGGTGATCTGGGTGAGCAGGCGGAGTGTTGTAGAGAGGTGATCTGGGTGAGCAGGCGGAGTGTTGTAAAGAGGTGATCTGGGTGAGCAGGCGGAGTGTTGTAGAGGGGTGATCTGGGTGAGCAGGAGGAGTGTTGTAGAGGGGTGATCTGGGTGAGCAGGCGGAGTGTTGTAGAGGGGTGATCTGGGTGAGCAGGCGGAGTGTTGTAGAGGGGTGATCTGGGTGAGCAGGCGGAGTGTTGTAGAGGGGTGATCTGGGTGAGCAGGCGGAGTGTTGTAGAGGGGTGATCTGGGTGAGCAGGAGGAGTGTTGTAGAGGGGTGATCTGGGTGAGCAGGAGGAGTGTTGTAGAGGGGTGATCTGGGTGAGCAGGCGGAGTGTTGTAGAGAGGTGATCTGGGTGAGCAGGCGGAGTGTTGTAAAGAGGTGATCTGGGTGAGCAGGCGGAGTGTTGTAGAGAGGTGATCTGGGTGAGCAGGCGGAGTGTTGTAAAGAGGTGATCTGGGTGAGCAGGCGGAGTGTTGTAGAGGGGTGATCTGGGTGAGCAGGCGGAGTGTTGTAGAGGGGTGATCTGGGTGAGCAGGCGGAGTGTTGTAGAGGGGTGATCTGGGTGAGCAGACGGAGTGTTGTAGAGGGGTGATCTGGGTGAGCAGGAGGAGTGTTGTAGAGGGGTGATCTGGGTGAGCAGGCGGAGTGTTGTAGAGAGGTGATCTGGGTGAGCAGGCGGAGTGTTGTAAAGAGGTGATCTGGGTGAGCAGGCGGAGTGTTGTAGAGGGGTTATCTGGGTGAGCAGGCGGAGTGTTGTAGAGGGGCTGAGAGTGTGAGGTGTTTTGAAGAAGCTTTGTGTTGGTGGACAATAAAAATCTCCAGTTTGTGGAACTCGTATCCTGAGCTGATGTTTGTTTGTTTGTTTGTTTGTTGTTTTCTGTTTTTGTTTACTTCCTTTAAGTTGACTATTGTGTTTTGATTATTTTTATTTTTGACATATTTGTCGAATAAAGGTGTTGTTGAAAATCTGTCTGTCTCTCTCTGTGTTTCTCTCTCTGTGTTTCTCTCTCTGTGTCTCTCTCTCTGTGTCTCTGTGTTAATCTCTCTCTGTGTTTCTCTCTCTGTGTTTCTCTCTCTCTGTGTCTCTGTGTTTCTCTCTCTGTGTTTCTCTCTCTGTGTTTCTCTCTCTCTGTGTTTCTTTGTGTTTCTCTCTCTGTGTCTCTGTGTTTCTCTCTCTGTGTTTCTCTCTCTCTGTGTTTCTTTGTGTTTCTCTCTCTGTGTCTCTGTGTTTCTCTCTCTGTGTTTCTCTCTCTGTGTTTCTCTCTCTGTGTCTCTGTGTTTCTCTCTCTGTGTTTCTCTCTCTGTGTTTCTCTCTCTGTGTCTCTGTGTTTCTCTCTCTGTGTTTCTCTCTCTGTGTTTCTCTCTCTGTGTCTCTGTGTTTCTCTCTCTGTGTTTCTCTCTCTCTGTGTTTCTCTCTCTGTGTCTCTGTGTTTCTCTCTCTGTGTTTCTCTCTCTCTGTGTTTCTCTCTCTCTGTGTTTCTCTCTCTGTGTCTCTGTGTTTCTCTCTCTGTGTTTCTCTCTCTCTGTGTTTCTCTCTCTGTGTCTCTGTGTTTCTCTCTCTGTGTTTCTCTCTGTGTTTCTCTCTCTGTGTCTCTGTGTTTCTCTCTCTGTGTTTCTCTCTCTGTGTCTCTGTGTTTCTCTCTCTGTGTCTCTGTGTTTCTCTCTCTGTGTCTCTGTGTTTCTCTCTCTGTGTTTCTCTCTCTGTGTCTCTGTGTTTCTCTCTCTGTGTCTCTGTGTTTCTCTCTCTGTGTTTCTCTCTCTGTGTTTCTCTCTCTGTGTCTCTGTGTTTCTCTCTCTGTGTTTCTCTCTCTGTGTTTCTCTCTCTGTGTCTCTGTGTTTCTCTCTCTGTGTTTCTCTCTCTGTGTCTCTGTGTTTCTCTCTCTGTGTTTCTCTCTCTGTGTCTCTGTGTTTCTCTCTCTGTGTTTCTCTCTCTGTGTCTCTGTGTTTCTCTCTCTCTGTGTTTCTCTCTCTGTGTTTCTCTCTCTGTGTCACTGTGTTTCTCTCTCTCTGTGTTTCTCTCTCTGTGTTTCTCTCTCTCTGTGTTTCTTTGTGTTTCTCTCTCTCTGTGTTTCTCTCTCTCTGTGTTTCTCTCTCTGTGTTTCTCTCTCTGTGTCTCTGTGTTTCTCTCTCTCTGTGTTTCTCTCTCTGTGTTTCTCTCTCTCTGTGTTTCTTTGTGTTTCTCTCTCTCTGTGTTTCTCTCTCTCTGTGTTTCTCTCTCTGTCTCTGCGTGTGTCTCTCTCTGTGTTTCTCTCTCTCTGTGTCTCTCTGTCTCTGTATCTCTGTGACTGTCTGTCTCTCTCTGTGTCCCTCTTTCTGTGTTTCTCTCTCTATCTTTTTGTGTGTCTCTCTCTGTGTTTCTCTTTCTCTGTCTCTCTCTGTCTCTCTCTGTCTGTTTCTCTCTGTGTTGTTCTGTGTGTCTCTCTCTCTGTCTCTCTCTGTCTGTGTCTCTCTCTGTCTCTGTCTCTCTCTGTCTCTCTCTCTGTGTCTCTCTATGTCTCTCTCTGTGTCTCTCGCTCTCTGTCTCTCTTTCCGTTTCCCTCTCTCTTTCTCTGTGTGTCTCTGTCTCTCTCTGTCTTTCTCTGTCTCTGTGTGTCTCTCTCTCTGTCTCTCTTTCTTTCTCTGTCTCTCTCTGTGTCTCTCTCTTTGTCTCTCTCCGTCTCTCTCAGTAGTAACTCAGCACTGAAAGCGTATCTGATTCAGATTTCGGACCACCGAGTGTTTGGGGTCCTGTCTTTGGGTCAGTGTTCTGGAGAACCGGGCTCTTTGGAAAGTTGTGATCGGAGTGAAGGAGAAATCCGTCTGACTGAGGACAAGAGCACAGGCCGGTATTGAGCGCCTCGCTCTGCCGAGGATGGGAGGTCATTCTTCACCCCGTCCTCCGTTCGTAGATTTACTGTTCCATTACGCAGACGTCCGGCAGCGCATGTCTCCGGTGGACAGGTACATGACGGATACTTCAGAGGACACATTAATCCCACCGCACCGCCCCGTACACGTCCCAAATCTCACTCCCGTCTAGATTCAACCATGAATAACTAGTTTGTGGAATGTCCAGTCCAGTCCAGGCTCGTCTGCTGATCCGGATAACACTTCTCTGGACGTCCTCAGGGACTGAACCTCTGCTGACCCGTCTGCTCCGCCACCCACACGTCTGTAAATCCCTGTAGTTAATTATTTAAGGTAATTAAATATGAATACAGTGCTCAGTGGACGCTGGACCACCTCTGCTGGACGCTCTCTGAGGGTCTGGGAACATACAGGAGCAGGAAGCTGGGCTTGTGTGAGATGGTTCCTGCTGTGTACCGGCTGTAGTGCTGACGCTGGACACTCGGAATGTTCTAGCTGTTCTAGACGGTCATGAAGAAGAAGACGAGCTCTGTGACGGTCCAGTCAGATTTAGGAAGCGTGATCCGTCTGCTCCACCAGGGGGCAGCGTGGAACAGCGGACCGGTCTAGTGATTCCCTGAACCGACAGGACGCGACTGAACTTCCCTTCAACACCACACACACTGTGTGTTCACTAGTGTGTGTGTTCATTAGTGTGTGTGTGTGTATTTTTCACTATCACCCAGTGTGTGTTCACTAGTGTGTGTGTTCGCTAGTGTGTGTGTGTTTGTGTGAGTATGTTCATTAGTGTGTGTGTGTATGGTTCACTATCACCCAGTGTGTGTTCACTAGTGTGTGTGTGTGTTCACTAGTGTGTGTGTGTGTATGTTTCACTATCACCCAGTGTGTGTTCACTAGTGTGTGTGTTCACTAGTGTTTGTGTGTGTGTGTATGTTTCACTATCACCCAGTGTGTGTTCACCAGTGTGTTCACCAGTGCGTGTGTTCATTAGTGTGTGTGTGTGTTTCACTATCACCCACTGTGTGTTCACTAGTGTGTGTGTTCATTAGTGTGTGTGTGTGTGTATTTTTCACTATCACCCAGTGTGTGTTCACTAGTGTGTGTTCGCTAGTGTGTGTGTGTTTGTGTAAGTATGTTCATTAGTGTGTGTGTGTATGGTTCACTATCACCCAGTGTGTGTGTTCACTAGTGTGTGTGTGTGTGTATGTTTCACTATCACCCAGTGTGTGTTCACCAGTGTGTTCACCAGTGTGTGTGCTCATTAGTGTGTGTGTTTCACTATCACCCACTGTGTGTTCACTAGTGTGTGTGTTCACTAGTGTATGTGTTCGCTAGTTTGTGTGCATGTGTGTGTTTTTGTATGTTTCACTATCACCCAGTGTGTGTTCACTAGTGTGTGTAATGAGTTCAGTTGTGGTTTATCTGGATTGTTGATGAAGGGCTGAACTGGGAATCACACATTATAACACACTACCGGACCCCCTCAGGGGCGGCCCACTGGAGAAGACCCTCAGTCTGATCGAACCCAGTGAGATGGATGACAGCGTCGGCCCTGAGCCCCTCGGTGTGGGACCACTCTTCAGCTGGCTGGGTAAATCAATAGTCCAGCAGAGCTTAGACCCCCAGCAGACGTCCGGTTATAAAAACACACTGTTCTGATAAACTCACCAGACACCACGCCGGTCACCGTCCATCATCAGACCATCAGCGACCCATTCAGTCCAGAGGAGCAGCGCGAGAGCCTGAACTCTGTAGATCTGAACTCTGTAGATCTGAACGCTGTAGATCTGAACTCTGTAGACCTGAACTCTGTAGACCTGAACTCTGTAGACCTGAACTCTGTAGATCTGAACTCTGTAGACCTGAACTCTGTAGACCTGAACTCTGTAGACCTGAACTCTGTAGACCTGAACTCTGTAGATCTGAACGCTGTAGATCTGAACTCTGTAGATCTGAATGCTGTAGACCTGAACTCTGTAGATCTGAACTCTGTAGATCTGAACTCTGTAGATCTGAACGCTGTAGATCTGAACTCTGTAGATCTGAACTCTGTAGATCTGAACGCTGTAGATCTGAACTCTGTAGATCTGAATGCTGTAGACCTGAACTCTGTAGATATGTGTGATGTGACGGGGCTGATTAATACGTTCAGGAAATTAAGCCCATATTTATTCGGACGGCGTTCCCTCAGGAGGATATAAACCGGACACGGAGTGAATATACAGCCTCTGGCCTTTACGTTCACTCAGTCAGACGGGGAGTTAAATGGATGGGAGGAGCTGAGGGTGGGTGAGCAGTGGGGGTTGGGAGGGTGAGTGATGGCTGTGTGGGGGGGGTGATGACTGGCTCTGGGGGTCTGTTTCTCTCTGTTGTCTCAGCGCTGGGCGTTAATGACCTGCCGCTGTCGGTGTTTTAGAGTCGGCTCGATACGCGGACCACCAACACAGAGGTTAATAGATGTAGCGCTGTTAGCTGTTAGCCTTTAGCTCGGTCAGGATGGATGAGGGCTATTATTGCACCCCCCCACTTACAGACCCACACGCCTCGAGGAGAGACCCTCCCCACACGCCTCGAGGAGAGACCCTCCCCACACGCCTCGAGGAGAGACCCTCCCCACACGCCTCGAGGAGAGACCCTCCCCACACGCCTCGAGGAGAGACCCTCCCCCACACGCCTCGAGCAGAGACCCTCCCCCACACGCCTCGAGGAGAGACCCTCCCCACACGCCTCGAGGAGAGACCCTCCCCACACGCCTCGAGGAGAGACCCTCCCCACACGCCTCGAGCAGAGACCCTCCCCCACACGCCTCGAGGAGAGACCCTCCCCACACGCCTCGAGGAGAGACCCTCCCCCACCCGCCTCGAGCAGAGACCCTCCCCCACACGCCTCGAGGAGAGACCCTCCCCACACGCCTCGAGGAGAGACCCCCAGCTACACGACGGAGAACCTGCAGCACGACTTCCAGCACATACATGACCGTCTACCCGTACAGGCCATACTACAAACCCTGTGGGCCCCATGTTTATCTGGGCTTGTGGTGTAGTAACTTTGGGCCCGGGTTGGGTTACAACCTCTCCTCTTTCCTCTCTTCCACCACCTCCTGCACCTCCTCCTCTCCACTTCCTGCACCTCCTTCTTTTCCCTGATCTCCTCTTCCTATTTTAGCACCACAGTAGAGTTTAACTGTTTAACTGAGTTACAGAGCTGTTTCATTTAAACCAGACGCGTAAAACTTGATTTATGTTAATGGACTCTGGGCGTCGGTGGAGGCCTGAATCCCGAAGTTCCGCTCCTGTGAAGCAGCTCTCCGCTTCGTTCCTGAGAAACTTTAACACTCTGGAAAATCTGGATATCACAGAGGAGGACAGTATTACAGTAATGTTTCATTTTCCAGCTGTAGATATTTCAAAAGGCCTAAAGTAGCATTCTGGGTGAACTATCCTCGTTTACACTGCATCCAGAGTGATTTAGTCTGGTTTACACTGCATACAGGGTGATTTAGTCTGGTTTACACTGCATAAAGAGTGATTTATTCTGGTCTACACTCCACACAGAGTGATTTAGCCTAGTTTACACTGCATACAGAGTGATTTAGCCTGGTTTACATTGCATACAGAGTGATTTAGCCTGGTTTACACTGCATACAGAGTGATTTAGTCTGGTTTACACTGCATACAGAGTGATTTATTCTGGTTTACACTACACACAGAGTGATTTAGCCTGGTTTACACTGCATACAGAGTAATCTAGCCTGGTTTACACTGCATACAGCGTGATTTAGTCTGGTATACACTGCATACAGAGTGATTTATTCTGGTTTACACTCCACACAGAGTGATTTAGTCTGGTTTACACTGCATACAGAGTGATTTATTCTGGTTTACACTCCACACAGAGTGAATTAGCCCGGTGTACACTGCACACAGAGTGATTTAGCCTGGTTTACACTGCATACAGAGTGATTTAGTCTGGTTTACACTGCATACAGAGTGATTTAGCCTGGTTTACACTGCATACAGAGTGATTTAGCCTGGTGTACACTGCATACATAGTGATTTAGCCTGGTTTACACTACACACAGAGTGATTTAGCCTGGTTTACACTGCATACAGAGTGATTTATTCTGGTTTACACTACACACAGAGTGATTTAGCCTGGTTTACACTGCATACAGAGTGATTTAGCCTGGTTTACACTGCATACATAGTGATTTATTCTGGTTTACACTACACACAGAGTGATTTAGCCTGGTTTACACTGCATACAGAGTGATTTAGCCTGGTTTACACTGCATACATAGTGATTTAGCCTGGTTTACACTGCACACAGAGTGATTTAGCCTTTTTTACACTGCACACAGAGTGATTTAGCCTGGTTTACACTGCATACAGAGTAATCTATCCTGGTTTACACTGCATACAGAGTAATCTAGCCTTGTTTACGCTGTGTACAGAGTGATTAAGTCTGGTTTACACTGCATACAGAATTATTTAGTCTTGTTTACACAACGTACAGAGTGATTTAGCCTGATTTATACTGCGTACAGAGTGATTTAGTCTGGTTTATACTGCATACAGAGTGATTTAGCCTGGTTTACACTGCATGCAGAGTAAATTAGCCTGGTTTATACTGTGTACAGAGTGATTTAGCCTGGTTTACACTGTGTACAGAGTGATTAGGTCTTGTTTACACTGCATACAGAGAGATTTAGCCTGGTTTACACTGCATACAGAGTGATTTAGTCTGGTTTATACTGCGTACAGTGATTTAGCCTGGTTTACACTGCATACAGAGTAAATTGGCCTGGTTTATACTGTGTACAGAGTGAATTAGCCTGGTTTACACTCCACACAGAGTGAATTAGCCCGGTTTACACTGCATAAAGAGTGATTTAGCCTGGTTTACACAGTGTACAGAGTGAATTAGCCTGGTTTACACTGCATACAGAGTAATATATTCTGGTTTACACTCCACACAGAGTGATTTTGTCTGGTTTACACTGCACACAGAGTGATTTATTCTGGTTTACACTCCACACAGAGTGAATTAGCCCGGTTTACACTGCACACAGAGTGATTTAGCCTGGTTTACACTGCATACAGAGTAATCTAGCCTGGTTTACACTGGACACATAGTGATTTAGCCTGGTTTACACTGCATACAGAGTGATTTAGCCTGGTTTACACTGCATACAGAGTAATCTAGCCTGGTCTACACTGCATACAGAGTGATTTAGTCTGATTTACACTGCATACAGAGTGATTTATTCTGGTTTACACTCCACACAGAGTGATTTAGTCTGGTTTACACTGCATACAGAGTGATTTATTCTGGTTTACACTCCACACAGATTGAATTAGCCCGGTTTACACTGCACACAGAGTGATTTAGCCTGGTTTACACTACACACGGAGTGATTTAGTCTGGTTTACACTGCATACAGAGTGATTTATTCTGGTTTACACTACACACAGAGTGATTTAGCCTGGTTTACACTGCATACAGAGTGATTTAGCCTGGTTTACACTGCATACAGAGTGATTTAGCCTGGTTTACACTGCATACATAGTGATTTAGCCTGGTTTACACTGCATACAGAGTGATTTAGCCTGGTTTACACTGCATACAGAGTAATCTAGCCTGGTCTACACTGCATACAGAGTGATTTAGTCTGGTTTACACTGCATACAGAGTGATTTATTCTGGTTTACACTCCACACAGAGTGATTTAGTCTGGTTTACACTGCATACAGAGTGATTTATTCTGGTTTACACTCCACACAGATTGAATTAGCCCGGTTTACACTGCACACAGAGTGATTTAGCCTGGTTTACACTACACACGGAGTGATTTAGTCTGGTTTACACTGCATACAGAGTGATTTATTCTGGTTTACACTACACACAGAGTGATTTAGCCTGGTTTACACTGCATACAGAGTGATTTAGCCTGGTTTACACTGCATACAGAGTGATTTAGCCTGGTTTACACTGCATACATAGTGATTTAGCCTGGTTTACACTGCATACAGAGTAATCTAGCCTTGTTTACACTGTGTACAGAGTGATTTAGTCTGGTTTACACTGCATACAGAGTAAATTAGCCTGGTTTATACTGTGTACAGAGTGATTTAGCCTGGTTTACACTGCGTACAGAGTGATTAGGTCTTGTTTACACTGCATACAGAGAGATTTAGCCTGGTTTACACTACACATAGAGTGATTTATTCTGGTTTACACTACACACAGAGTGATTTAGCCTGGTTTACACTGCATACATAGTGATTTAGCCTGGTTTACACTGCACACAGAGTGATTTAGCCTGGTTTACACTGCATACAGAGTAATCTATCCTGGTTTACACTGCATACAGAGTAATCTAGCCTTGTTTACACTGTGTACAGAGTGATTAAGTCTGGTTTACACTGCATACAGAATTATTTAGTCTTGTTTACACAACATACAGAGTGATTTAGCCTGATTTACACTGCATACAGAGTAAATTAGCCTGGTTTATACTGTGTACAGAGTGATTTAGCCTGGTTTACACTGCGTACAGAGTGATTAGGTCTTGTTTACACTGCATACAGAGAGATTTAGCCTGGTTTACACTACACACAGAGTGATTTATTCTGGTTTACACTACACACAGAGTGATTTAGCCTGGTTTACACTGCATACAGAGTGATTTAGCCTGGTTTACACTGCATACATAGTGATTTAGCCTGGTTTACACTGTGTACAGAGTGATGTAGCCTGGTTTACACTGTGTTCAGAGTGATGTAGCCTGGTTTACACTGTGTTCAGAGTGATGTAGCTTGGTTTACACTGGTCTTGGTCCTACAGTCTGTTGATGATCAGCTCTCACTGATGGAAGCCTGAGAGGGTCTAAGTTTGAGGAGACGCTGATGTTAGAGCTTGGCTCACTCAACCTGCATAGGATTCTTCAAACGAAACAGCACAATGCATTGTGGGTATCCCCATCCCCCAGGGTATGCTGGGTCTACACTGCTTATGGCAGTGCATTGTGGGATTGTTTTAGTGCACTGGATCTTCAGCTCTATGTTTTCAGTCACCAATACAAAACAGCAGAACCCAAAATAGCGCGGTATATACTGAACAGGGCGCAGCTCTGGACTATACTGACACAGCACTGCCACCTGGTGGCCACAGAAATAGTTCAGGTCAGTTTAATTAGAATATTATTTTCGACAGCAGCAGTGGTTCCTCTCCTGAGCGGTGTTGGAGATCTAGAACAGTCGGTGTACGTTTCATGCTGACCACTGATGAACTAATGTGATCACCATGTTTGTTTACGGTAGAGAGAAGAGGACGTAACTTCTAAATGACCTGTATTGTGCTTGTACTGCACCTCTAGGAGCCCACCAGTCGGGGGGAGGGAGTAGTCTGTAAAAGGCTTGTCGCATCACTTCAATTCATGAAAACATACATAAAATTAGCTCCATAATTAAACATCAGCCATTTTCACATCATAATCAAATAACATCTTAAGAGAGACCTACAATATAAAACCTCTCAGCAGTGAAATAAACATCATCCATCTGAGACGAACACAGCCGCAGGTACCATATACACAGTTAGCTGGTCAGTTGGAGTAATAGAGTTTGTGTATGTTGGAGTAATAGAGTTTGTATGTTGGAGTAATAGAGTTTGTATGTTGGAGTAATAGAGTTTGTGTATGTTGGAGTAATAGAGTTTGTGTATGTTGGTGTAATAGAGTTTGTATGTTGGAGTAATAGAGTTTGTGTATGTTGGAGTAATAGAGTTTGTACGTTGGAGTAATAGAGTTTGTATGTTGGAGTAATAGAGTTTGTGTATGTTGGAGCAATAGAGTTTGTGTATGTTGGAGTAATAGAGTGTATATGTTGGAGTAATAGAGTTTGTGTATGTTGGAGTAATAGAGTTTGTGTATGTTGGAGTAATAGAGTTTGTGTATGTTGGAGTAATAGAGTTTGTATGTTGGAGTAATAGAGTTTGTATGTTGGAGTAATAGAGTTTGTATGTTGGAGTAATAGAGTTTGTGTATGTTGGAGTAATAGAGTTTGTGTATGTTGGAGTAATAGAGTTTGTGTATGTTGGAGTAATAGAGTTTGTGTATGTTGGAGTAATAGAGTTTGTATGTTGGAGTAATAGAGTTTGTGTATGTTGGAGTAATAGAGTTTGTGTATGTTGGAGTAATAGAGTTTGTGTATGTTGGAGTAATAGAGTTTGTATGTTGGAGTAATAGAGTTTGTGTATGTTGGAGTAATAGAGTTTGTGTATGTTGGAGTAATAGAGTTTGTATGTTGGAGTAATAGAGTTTGTATGTTGGAGTAATAGAGTTTGTGTATGTTGGAGTAATAGAGTTTGTGTATGTTGGAGTAATACAGTTTGTATGTTGGAGTAATCGAGTTTGTGTATGTTGGAGTAATACAGTTTGTATGTTGGAGTAATAGAGTTTGTGTATGTTGGAGTAATAGAGTTTGTGTATGTTGGAGTAATAGAGTTTGTGTATGTTGGAGTAATAGAGTTTGTATGTTGGAGTAATAGAGTTTGTGTATGTTGGAGCAATAGAGTTTGTGTATGTTGGAGTAATAGAGTTTGTGTATGTTGGAGTAATAGAGTTTGTATGTTGAAGTAATACAGTTTGTATGTTGGAGTAACAGAGTTTGTGTATGTTGGAGTAACACAGTTTGTATGTTGGAGTAATAGAGTTTGTATGTTGGAGTAATAGAGTTTGTGTATGTTGGAGTAATAGAGTTTGTGTATGTTGGAGTAATAGAGTTTGTGTATGTTGGAGTAATAGAGTTTGTGTATGTTGGAGTAATAGAGTTTGTGTATGTTGGAGTAATAGAGTTTGTGTATGTTGGAGTAATAGAGTTTGTATGTTGGAGTAATAGAGTTTGTGTATGTTGGAGTAATAGAGTTTGTGTATGTTGGAGTAATAGAGTTTGTATGTTGGAGTAATAGAGTTTGTATGTTGGAGTAATAGAGTTTGTGTATGTTGGAGTAATAGAGTTTGTGTATGTTGGAGTAATAGAGTTTGTGTATGTTGGAGTAATACAGTTTGTATGTTGGAGTAATCGAGTTTGTGTATGTTGGAGTAATCGAGTTTGTGTATGTTGGAGTAATAGAGTTTGTGTATGTTGGAGTAATAGAGTTTGTATGTTGGAGTAATAGAGTTTGTGTATGTTGGAGTAATAGAGTTTGTGTATGTTGGAGTAATAGAGTTTGTGTATGTTGGAGTAATAGAGTTTGTATGTTGGAGTAATACAGTTTGTATGTTGGAGTAATACAGTTTGTATGTTGGAGTAATACAGTTTGTATGTTGGAGTAATAGAGTTTGTGTATGTTGGAGTAATAGAGTTTGTATGTTGGAGTAATAGAGTTTGTGTATGTTGGAGTAATAGAGTTTGTGTATGTTGGAGTAATAGAGTTTGTATGTTGGAGTAATAGAGTTTGTGTATGTTGGAGTAATAGAGTTTGTGTATGTTGGAGTAATACAGTTTGTATGTTGGAGTAATAGAGTTTGTGTATGTTGGAGTAATAGAGTTTGTGTATGTTGGAGTAATAGAGTTTGTGTATGTTGGAGTAATAGAGTTTGTGTATGTTGGAGTAATAGAGTTTGTGTATGTTGGAGTAATAGAGTTTGTGTATGTTGGAGTAATACAGTTTGTATGTTGGAGTAATACAGTTTGTATGTTGGAGTAATACAGTTTGTATGTTGGAGCAATAGAGTTTGTGTATGTTGGAGTAATAGAGTTTGTATGTTGGAGTAATACAGTTTGTATGTTGGAGTAATAGAGTTTGTGTATGTTGGAGTAATAGAGTTTGTATGTTGGAGTAATAGAGTTTGTGTATGTTGGAGTAATAGAGTTTGTGTATGTTGGAGTAATAGAGTTTGTATGTTGGAGTAATAGAGTTTGTGTATGTTGGAGTAATAGAGTTTGTATGTTGGAGTAATACAGTTTGTATGTTGGAGTAATAGAGTTTGTGTATGTTGGAGTAATAGAGTTTGTGTATGTTGGAGTAATAGAGTTTGTATGTTGGAGTAATAGAGTTTGTATGTTGGAGTAATAGAGTTTGTGTATGTTGGAGTAATAGAGTTTGTGTATGTTGGAGTAATAGAGTTTGTGTATGTTGGAGTAATAGAGTTTGTATGTTGGAGTAATAGAGTTTGTGTATGTTGGAGTAATAGAGTTTGTATGTTGGAGTAATAGAGTTTGTATGTTGGAGTAATAGAGTTTGTGTATGTTGGAGTAATAGAGTTTGTATGTTGGAGTAATACAGTTTGTATGTTGGAGTAATAGAGTTTGTATGTTGGAGTAATAGAGTTTGTGTATGTTGGAGTAATACAGTTTGTATGTTGGAGTAATAGAGTTTGTATGTTGGAGTAATAGAGTTTGTGTATGTTGGAGTAATAGAGTTTGTGTATGTTGGAGTAATAGAGTTGTGTATGTTGGAGTAATAGAGTTTGTATGTTGGAGTAATAGAGTTTGTGTATGTTGGAGTAATAGAGTTTGTATGTTGGAGTAATAGAGTTTGTATGTTGGAGTAATAGAGTTTGTGTATGTTGGAGTAATAGAGTTTGTATGTTGGAGTAATAGAGTTTGTGTATGTTGGAGTAATACAGTTTGTATGTTGGAGTAATACAGTTTGTATGTTGGAGTAATACAGTTTGTATGTTGGAGTAATAGAGTTTGTGTATGTTGGAGTAATAGAGTTTGTATGTTGGAGTAATAGAGTTTGTGTATGTTGGAGTAATAGAGTTTGTATGTTGGAGTAATAGAGTTTGTGTATGTTGGAGTAATAGAGTTTGTATGTTGGAGTAATAGAGTTTGTATGTTGGAGTAATAGAGTTTGTGTATGTTGGAGTAATAGAGTTTGTATGTTGGAGTAATAGAGTTTGTGTATGTTGGAGTAATAGAGTTTGTATGTTGGAGTAATAGAGTTTGTATGTTGGAGTAATAGAGTTTGTGTATGTTGGAGTAATAGAGTTTGTATGTTGGAGTAATAGAGTTTGTGTATGTTGGAGTAATAGAGTTTGTATGTTGGAGTAATAGAGTTTGTATGTTGGAGTAATAGAGTTTGTGTATGTTGGAGGAATAGAGTTTGTGTATGTTGGAGTAATAGAGTTTGTGTATGTTGGAGTAATACAGTTTGTATGTTGGAGTAATAGAGTTTGTGTATGTTGGAGTAATAGAGTTTGTATGTTGGAGTAATAGAGTTTGTATGTTGGAGTAATAGAGTTTGTGTATGTTGGAGGAATAGAGTTTGTGTATGTTGGAGTAATAGAGTTTGTGTATGTTCTGAACTCTGGGAAGCGGACAGTAGAAGAGCGGAAATGTTCTGAACGCTGGGAAGCGGACAGTAGAAGAGCTGAAATGTTCTGAACTCTGGGAAGCGGACAGTAGAAGAGCTGAAATGTTCTGAACTCTAGGAAGCGGACAGTAGAAGAGCTGAAATGTTCTGAACTCTGGGAAGCGGACAGTAGAAGAGCTGAAATGTTCTGAACTCTGGGAAGCGGACAGTAGAAGAGCGGAAATGTTCTGAACTCTGGGAAGCGGACAGTAGAAGAGCGGAAATGTTCTGAACTCTGGGAAGCGGACAGTAGAAGAGCGGAAATGTTCTGAACTCTGGGAAGCGGACAGTAGAAGAGCTGAAATGTTCTGAACTCTGGGAAGTGGACAGTAGAAGAGCTGAAATGTTCTGAACGCTGGGAAGCGGACAGTAGAAGACCTGAAATGTTGTGAACTCTGGGAAGCGGAAAGTAGAAGAGCTGAAATGTTGTGAACTCTGGGAAGCGGACAGTAGAAGAGCTGAAATGTTCTGAACGCTGGGAAGCGGACAGTAGAAGACCTGAAATGTTGTGAACTCTGGGAAGTGGCCAGTAGAAGAGCTGAAATGTTCTGAACTCTGGGAAGCGGACAGTAGAAGAGCGGAAATGTTCTGAACTCTGGGAAGCGGACAGTAGAAGAGCTGAAATGTTCTGAACTCTGGGAAGCGGACAGTAGAAGAGCTGAAATGTTCTGAACTCTGGGAAGCGGACAGTAGAAGAGCTGAAATGTTCTGAACGCTGGGAAGCGGACAGTAGAAGACCTGAAATGTTGTGAACTCTGGGAAGCGGACAGTAGAAGAGCTGAAATGTTCTGAACTCTGGGAAGCGGACAGTAGAAGAGCTGAAATGTTGTGAACTCTGGGAAGCGGACAGTAGAAGACCTGAAATGTTCTGAACTCTGGGAAGCGGACAGTAGAAGAGCTGAAATGTTCTGAACGCTGGGAAGCGGACAGTAGAAGAGCTGAAATGTTCTGAACGCTGGGAAGCGGACAGTAGAAGAGCTGAAATGTTCTGAACGCTGGGAAGCGGACAGTAGAAGAGCTGAAATGTTCTGAACTCTGGGAAGCGGACAGTAGAAGACCTGAAATGTTGTGAACTCTGGGAAGCGGACAGTAGAAGACCTGAAATGTTCTGAACGCTGGGAAGCGGACAGTAGAAGAGCTGAAATGTTCTGAACTCTGGGAAGCGGACAGTAGAAGACCTGAAATGTTGTGAACTCTGGGAAGCGGACAGTAGAAGACCTGAAATGTTCTGAACTCTGGGAAGCGGACAGTAGAAGAGCTGAAATGTTCTGAACTCTGGGAAGCGGACAGTAGAAGAGCTGAAATGTTGTGAACTCTGGGAAGCGGACAGTAGAAGAGCTGAAATGTTGTGAACTCTGGGAAGCGGACAGTAGAAGAGCTGAAATGTTGTGAACTCTGGGAAGCGGACAGTAGAAGACCTGAAATGTTGTGAACTCTGGGAAGCGGACAGTAGAAGAGCTGAAATGTTCTGAACTCTGGGAAGCTGTAGAAGTAGAAGTTGAAATGTAGAAGTTGAAATGTAGAAGTTGAAATGTAGAAGTTGAAATGTAGAAGTTGATGTATGAATTGATGAAAAACTGATCAGATCAAACAGGAAGTATCTCTATAATACCAGTAATCGATAACCGTCTGTGTAAATAGAGACACTGTGTTTACATTAGAATAGCTCACATAGTGCAGGAGTCCAGTGGCTTTCACACTGGTCCAGGACCCCCACTGACCCCCCCCCCCCCCCCCCCACTGTTCCCCCACTGACCCCCCCCCCCCCCCCCCCCCCTATTCCCAATACACCTGATCCAGCTAATCCGCTCATTAACAGAGTTTAAGCGTCAGAACAGGATCCCAACTGGGAAACACTGCAGTGGACAGTTAACATAAAACTGATGACTGTCTACCTGTTGACCACCAGATGGCAGTGTTATCCTTAAAATAAGCAAACAAAAACGTTGAAAGCACAAGGTGAGTGTTTCTAATAAAGTGGCCAGTTAGTGAAAGCACTAGGTGGGTGTTTCTGATAAAGGGGCCAGTTAGTGAAAGCACTAAGTGGGTGTTTCTGATAAAGTGGCCAGTTAGTGAAAGCACTAGGTGGGTGTTTCTGATAAAGTGGCCAGTTAGTGAAAGCACTAGGTGGGTGTTTCTGATAAAGTGGCCAGTTATTGAAAGCACTAGGTGGGTGTTTCTGATAAAGGGGCCAGTTAGTGAAAGCACTAGGTGGGTGTTTCTGATAGTGGCCAGTTAGTGAAAGCACTAGGTGGGTGTTTCTGATAAAGTGGCCAGTTAGTGAAAGCACTAGGTGGGTGTTTAAAATATGAAACTTGCTTTTATGGCTTCTTTAAAAGGTGTACTGCGGGTAGAGCGCCACCTACAGGACACACTGAAGCTCCGCCTCCCTGTAAGGAGAGATTCCAGAGCGACCCGGTTGGAGAGACTCCAACCAATCAGAAGAGACAGGGCGCGCGCGCGCGCGCGTGTGTGAGAGACACAGGGGTGGGTGTGTACTGTAGCGGTCACTCCTTCTCTCTCAGTCCGTGTTGGAGTGCCCTGCTCTCGGTCAGTCCCTCGGCGGAGGTCCGGGGTTGTAGCTGCGATGATGGCAGCAGCGGATCGAGGCGCGCTGCGGGCGGCGGTGCTGCTGAGCCCGGCCGGCGGTGGACCGGGAGCTGCAGGAGGAGGAACGAGCGGAACCGGCGTGCTGAGCCCGAGCTCAGTGGTGGTGGGTCCCGGCCCCGCGCCCCTCACCGTACCCATGAATCTGTTCGCCACCTGGGAGATCGACCGGTCCTCTCCGAGCTGCGTGCACAGGTAGAGTGGGGGTCGGCGGGGGACTGTATCGAGACTGTCCGGGTGGTAACCGGTGATCACCGAGAAGATATTTAAACATTAAACTTAATTTTTAATTTTTTAGTTATTTTTCAGCTTCGACTAAAAAATCCTGAACGAGTTTGTGTGACCATCTCAGAAACCACAGCTAAGTTCTTTAACTAGGTTTCTCTACAGACAGTGGCTGCAAGGGGAGTTCCAGCGACTTTTCAAAATTCAGTTAGTGGTGACGAGGTTTACGGTGGTGGTGGTGTTTACAGTGGTGGTGATGGTGTTTACAGTGGTGGTGGGGGTGATGGTGTTTACAGTGGTGGTGGTGATGGTGTTTACAATGGTGGTGATGATGTTTATAGTGGTGGTGATGATGTTTACAGTGGTGGTGGTGATGGTGTTTACAGTGGTGGTGGTGATGGTGTTTAAAGTGGTGGTGGTGGTGTTTACAGTGGTGGTGATGATGTTTACAGTGGTGGTGCTGATGGTGTTTACAATGGTGGTGATGATGTTTACAGTGGTGGTGATGGTGTTTACAGTGGTGGTAGTGGTGTTTATAGTGGTGATGATGGTGTTTATAGTGGTGGTAGTGGTGGTGGTGATGGTGTTTACAGTGGTGGTGATGATGTTTACAGTGGTGGTGATGGTGTTTACAGTGGTGGTGATGATATTTATAGTGGTGGTGATGGTGTTTACAGTGGGGTGGTGATGGTGTTTACAGTGGTGGTGATGGTGTTTACAGTGGTGATGATGGTGTTTACAGTGGTGGTAGTGGTGGTGGTGATGGTGTTTACAGTGGTGGTGATGGTGTTTACAGTGGTGGTGATGATGTTTATAGTGGTGGTGATGATGTTTACTGTGGTGGTGGTGATGATGTTTATAGTGGTGGTGATGGTGTTTACTGTGGTGGTGGTGATGATGTTTATAGTGGTGGTGATGGTGTTTACAGTGGTGGTGCTGATGGTGTTTACAGTGGTGCTGATGGTGTTTACAATGGTGGTGATGATGTTTACAGTGGTGGTGCTGATGGTGTTTACAATGGTGGTGATGATGTTTACAGTGGTGGTGATGATGTTTAGAGTGGTGGTGCTGATGGTGTTTACAATGGTGGTGATGATGTTTATAGTGGTGGTGATGATGTTAACAGTGGTGATTATGGTGTTTACAGTGATGGTAGTGGTGGTGGTGATGGTGTTTACAGTGGGGTGGTGATGGTGTTTACAGTGGGGTGGTGATGGTGTTTACAGTGGTGGTGATGATGTTTATAGTGGTGGTGATGATGTTTATAGTGGTGGTGATGGTGTTTACAGTGGTGGTGCTGATGGTGTTTACAGTGGTGGTGATGGTGTTTACTGTGGTGGTGGTGGTGATGATGTTTATGGTGGTGCTGATGGTGTTTACAGTGGTGGTGATGGTGTTTACAATGGTGGTGATGATGTTTACAGTGGTGGTGCTGATGGTGTTTACAATGGTGGTGATGATGTTTACAGTGGTGGTGATGATGTTTACAGTGGTGGTGATGGTATTTACAGTGGTGATTATGGTGTTTACAGTGATGGTAGTGGTGGTGTTGATGGTGTTTACAGTGGGGTGGTGATGGTGTTTACAGTGGGGTGGTGATGGTGTTTACAGTGGTGGTGATGATGTTTATAGTGGTGGTGATGGTGTTTACAGTGGGGTGGTGATGGTGTTTACAGTGGTGATGATGGTGTTTACAGTGGTGGTAGTGGTGGTGGTGATGGTGTTTACAGTGGGGTGGTGATGGTGTTTACAGTGGGGTGGTGATGGTGTTTACAGTGGTGGTGATGATGTTTATAGTGGTGGTGATGATGTTTATAGTGGTGGTGATGGTGTTTACAGTGGTGGTGCTGATGGTGTTTACAGTGGTGGTGATGGTGTTTACTGTGGTGGTGGTGGTGATGATGTTTATGGTGGTGCTGATGGTGTTTACAGTGGTGGTGATGGTGTTTACAATGGTGGTGATGATGTTTACAGTGGTGGTGCTGATGGTGTTTACAATGGTGGTGATGATGTTTACAGTGGTGGTGATGATGTTTACAGTGGTGGTGATGGTATTTACAGTGGTGATTATGGTGTTTACAGTGATGGTAGTGGTGGTGTTGATGGTGTTTACAGTGGGGTGGTGATGGTGTTTACAGTGGGGTGGTGATGGTGTTTACAGTGGTGGTGATGATGTTTATAGTGGTGGTGATGGTGTTTACAGTGGGGTGGTGATGGTGTTTACAGTGGTGATGATGGTGTTTACAGTGGTGGTAGTGGTGGTGGTGATGGTGTTTACAGTGGTGGTGATTATGTTTACAGTGGTGGTGCTGATGGTGTTTACAATGGTGTTGATGATGTTTACAGTGGTGGTGCTGATGGTGTTTACAATGGTGGTGATGATGTTTACAGTGGTGGTGGTGATGTTTACAATGGTGGTGATGGTGTTTACAGTGGTGGTGATGGTGTTTATAGTGGTAGTGATGGTGTTTACAGTGGTGGTACTGATGGTGTTTACAGTGGTGGTGGTGATGGTGTTTACAGTGGTGGTGATTGTGTTTACAGTGGTGGTGGTGATGGTGTTTACAGTGGTGGTTGTGATGTTGTTTACAGTGGTGGTTTTGATGATGTTTACAGTGGTGATGGTATTTACAGTGGTGGTGGTGATGGTGTTTACAGTGATGGTGTTTACGGTGGTGGTGGTGATGGTGTTTACAGTGGTGGTGTGTTTACAGTGGTGGTGATGGTGTTTACGGTGGTGGTGGTGTTTACAGTGGTGGTGGTGGTGTTTATGGTGGTGGTGGTGTTTATAGTGGTGGTGATGGTGTTTACAGTGGTGGTGATGGTGTTTACGGTGGTGGTGGTGATGGTGTTTACAGTGGTGGTGGTGGTGGTGGTGTTTACAGTGGTGTGGTGGTGGTGTTTACGGTGGTGGTGGTGGTGGTGTTTATAGTGGTGGTGATGGTGTTTACAGTGGTGGTGGTGATGGTGTTTACAGTGGTGGTGATGGTGTTTACAGTGGTGGTGGTGGTGTTTACAGTGGTGGTGGTGGTGGTAATAATGTTGGTGATGGTGTTTACAGTGGTGGTGGTGATGGTGTTTACAGTGGTGATGGTGGTGTTTATACTGGTGGTGATGGTGTTTACAGTGGTGGTGGTGATGGTGTTTACAGTGGTGGTGATGGTATTTACAGTGGTGGTGGTGGTGTTTACGGTGGTGGTGGTGGTGGTGGTGGTGGTGTTTACGGTGGTGGTGGTGGTGTTTATAGTGGTGGTGATGGTGTTTACAGTGGTGGTGGTGGTGGTGTTTATAGTGGTGGTGATGGTGTTTACAGTGGTGGTGATGGTGTTTACGGTGGTGGTGGTGGTGGTGGTGGTGTTTACAGTGGTGGTGGTGGTGGTGTTTATGGTGGTGGTGGTGTTTATAGTGGTGGTGATGGTGTTTACAGTGGTGGTGATGGTGTTTACGGTGGTGGTGGTGATGGTGTTTACAGTGGTGGTGGTGGTGGTGGTGTTTACAGTGGTGTGGTGGTGGTGTTTACGGTGGTGGTGGTGGTGGTGTTTATAGTGGTGGTGGTGGTGTTTACAGTGGTGGTGGTGATGGTGTTTACAGTGGTGGTGATGGTGTTTACAGTGGTGGTGGTGGTGGTGTTTACGGTGGTGGTGTTTATAGTGGTGGTGATGGTGTTTACAGTGGTGGTGGTGGTGTTTATAGTGGTGGTGGTGGTGTTTACGGTGGTGGTGGTGGTGTTTATAGTGGTGGTGATGGTGTTTACAGTGGTGGTGGTGGTGGTGTTTATAGTGGTGGTGATGGTGTTTACAGTGGTGGTGATGGTGTTTACGGTGGTGGTGGTGGTGGTGGTGTTTACAGTGGTGGTGGTGGTGTTTATGGTGGTGGTGGTGTTTATAGTGGTGGTGATGGTGTTTACAGTGGTGGTGATGGTGTTTACGATGGTGGTGGTGATGGTGTTTACAGTGGTGGTGGTGGTGGTGTTTACAGTGGTGTGGTGGTGGTGTTTACGGTGGTGGTGGTGGTGGTGTTTATAGTGGTGGTGATGGTGTTTACAGTGGTGGTGGTGATGGTGTTTACAGTGGTGGTGGTGGTGGTGTTTACAGTGGTGGTGATGGTGTTTACAGTGGTGGTGGTGGTAATAGTGTTGGTGATGGTGTTTACAGTGGTGGTGGTGGTGTTTACGGTGGTGGTGGTGGTGTTTACAGTGGTGGTGGTGGTGTTTACGGTGGTGGTGGTGGTGTTTACAGTGGTGGTGGTGATGGTGTTTATAGTGGTGGTGATGGTGTTTACAGTGGTGGTGGTGGTGTTTATACTGGTGGTGATGGTGTTTACAGTGGTGGTGGTGATGGTGTTTACAGTGGTGGTGATGGTGTTTACGGTGGTGGTGGTGGTGGTGTTTACAGTGGTGGTGGTGGTGTTTACAGTGGTGGTGGTGGTGGTGGTGGTGGTGGTGTTTACAGTGGTGGTGGTGGTGGTGGTGGTGGTGTTTACGGTGGTGGTGGTGGTGTTTACAGTGGTGGTGTTTATAGTGGTGGTGATGGTGTTTACAGTGGTGGTGGTGGTGGTGGTGGTGTTTACGGTGGTGGTGGTGGTGTTTACAGTGGTGGTGGTGGTGGTGTTTACAGTGGTGGTGGTGATGGTGTTTACAGTGGTGGTGGTGATGGTGTTTATAGTGGTGATGGTGGTGGTGTTCACGGTGGTGCTGGTGGTGTTTACAGTGGTGGTGGTGATGGTGTTTATAGTGGTGGTGGTGATGATGTTTACAGTGGTGGTGATGGTATTTACAGTGGTGTTTACAGTGATGGTAGTGGTGGTGGTGATGGTGTTTACAGTGGGGTGGTGATGGTGTTTACAGTGGGGTGGTGATGGTGTTTACAGTGGTGGTGATGATGTTTATATTGGTGGTGATGATGTTTATAGTGGTGGTGATGGTGTTTACAGTGGGGTGGTGATGGTGTTTACAGTGGTGATGATGGTGTTTACAGTGGTGGTAGTGGTGGTGATGATGGTGTTTACAGTGGTGGTGATTATGTTTACAGTGGTGGTGCTGATGGTGTTTACGATGGTGGTGGTGATGGTGTTTACAGTGGTGCTGGTGGTGGTGTTTACAGTGGTGTGGTGGTGGTGTTTACGGTGGTGGTGGTGATGGTGTTTACAGTGGTGGTGGTGGTGTTTACAGTGGTGGTGGTGATGGTGTTTACAGTGGTGGAGGTGGTGTTTACAGTGGTGGTGATGGTGTTTACAGTGGTGGTGATGATGTTTATATTGGTGGTGATGATGTTTATAGTGGTGGTGATGGTGTTTACAGTGGGGTGGTGATGGTGTTTACAGTGGTGATGATGGTGTTTACAGTGGTGGTAGTGGTGGTGATGATGGTGTTTACAGTGGTGGTGATTATGTTTACAGTGGTGGTGCTGATGGTGTTTACGATGGTGGTGGTGATGGTGTTTACAGTGGGGTGGTGATGGTGTTTACAGTGGTGGTGATGATGTTTATATTGGTGGTGATGATGTTTATAGTGGTGGTGATGGTGTTTACAGTGGGGTGGTGATGGTGTTTACAGTGGTGATGATGGTGTTTACAGTGGTGGTAGTGGTGGTGATGATGGTGTTTACAGTGGTGGTGATTATGTTTACAGTGGTGGTGCTGATGGTGTTTACGATGGTGGTGGTGATGGTGTTTACAGTGGTGGTGGTGGTGGTGTTTACAGTGGTGTGGTGGTGGTGTTTACGGTGGTGGTGGTGATGGTGTTTACAGTGGTGGTGGTGGTGTTTACAGTGGTGGTGGTGATGGTGTTTACTGTGGTGGAGGTGGTGTTTACAGTGGTGGTGATGGTGTTTACAGTGGTGGTGATGATGTTTATATTGGTGGTGATGATGTTTATAGTGGTGGTGATGGTGTTTACAGTGGGGTGGTGATGGTGTTTACAGTGGTGATGATGGTGTTTACAGTGGTGGTAGTGGTGGTGATGATGGTGTTTACAGTGGTGGTGATTATGTTTACAGTGGTGGTGCTGATGGTGTTTACGATGGTGGTGGTGATGGTGTTTACAGTGGTGGTGGTGGTGGTGTTTACAGTGGTGTGGTGGTGGTGTTTACGGTGGTGGTGGTGATGGTGTTTACAGTGGTGGTGGTGGTGTTTACAGTGGTGGTGGTGATGGTGTTTACAGTGGTGGAGGTGGTGTTTACAGTGGTGGTGATGGTGTTTACAGTGGTGGTGGTGGTAATAGTGTTGGTGATGGTGTTTACAGTGGTGGTGGTGGTGTTTACGGTGGTGGTGGTGGTGTTTACAGTGGTGGTGGTGATGGTGTTTATAGTGGTGGTGATGGTGTTTACAGTGGTGGTGGTGGTGTTTATACTGGTGGTGATGGTGTTTACAGTGGTGGTGGTGATGGTGTTTACAGTGGTGGTGATGGTGTTTACGGTGGTGGTGGTGGTGGTGTTTACAGTGGTGGTGGTGGTGTTTACAGTGGTGGTGGTGGTGGTGGTGGTGTTTACGGTGGTGGTGGTGGTGTTTATAGTGGTGGTGATGGTGTTTACAGTGGTGGTGGTGGTGTTTATAGTGGTGGTGGTGATGGTGTTTACAGTGGTGGTGATGGTGTTTACGGTGGTGGTGGTGGTGGTGTTTACATTGGTGGTGGTGGTGTTTACGGTGGTGGTGGTGGTGTTTACAGTGGTGGTGGTGGTGTTTACGGTGGTGGTGGTGGTGTTTACAGTGGTGGTGGTGATGGTGTTTACAGTGGTGGTGATGGTGTTTACGGTGGTGGTGGTGGTGTTTACAGTGGTGGTGGTGGTGGTGGTGGTGTTTACAGTGGTGGTGGTGGTGGTGGTGGTGGTGGTGGTGTTTACAGTGGTGGTGGTGGTGGTGGTGGTGGTGTTTACGGTGGTGGTGGTGGTGTTTACAGTGGTGGTGGTGATGGTGTTTATAGTGGTGATGGTGGTGGTGGTGTTCACGGTGGTGCTGGTGGTGTTTACAGTGGTGGTGGTGATGGTGTTTATAGTGGTGGTGGTGATGATGTTTACAGTGGTGGTGATGGTATTTACAGTGGTGATTATGGTGTTTACAGTGATGGTAGTGGTGGTGGTGATGGTGTTTACAGTGGGGTGGTGATGGTGTTTACAGTGGGGTGGTGATGGTGTTTACAGTGGTGGTGATGATGTTTATATTGGTGGTGATGATGTTTATAGTGGTGGTGATGGTGTTTACAGTGGGGTGGTGATGGTGTTTACAGTGGTGATGATGGTGTTTACAGTGGTGGTAGTGGTGGTGGTGATGGTGTTTACAGTGGTGGTGATTATGTTTACAGTGGTGGTGCTGATGGTGTTTACAATGGTGGTGATGATGTTTACAGTGGTGGTGGTGATGGTGTTTATAGTGGTGGTGATGGTGTTTACAGTGGTGGTGGTGTTGGTGTTTACAGTGGTGGTAGTGATGGTGTTTACGGTGGTGGTGGTGGTGGTGGTGGTGTTTACGGTGGTGGTGGTGGTGTTTACAGTGGTGGTGGTGATGGTGTTTACAGTGGTGGTGGTGGTGGTGGTGTTTACGGTGGTGGTGGTGGTGGTGTTTACAGTGGTGTTGGTGGTGGTGGTGGTGTTTACGGTGGTGCTGGTGGTGTTGACAGTGGTGGTGGTGGTGGTGATGGTGTTTATAGTGGTGGAGGTGATGGTGTTTACAGTGGTGGTGGTGATGGTGTTTACAGTGGTGGAGGTGATGGTGTTTACAGTGGTGGTGGTGATGGTGTTTACAGTGGTGGTGGTGATGGTGTTTACAGTGGTGGTGGTGATGGTGTTTACAGTGGTGGTGGTGATGGTGTTTACGGTGGTGGTGGTGGTGGTGGTGGTGTTTATAGTGGTGGTGATGGTGTTTACAGTGGTGGTGGTGATGGTGTTTACAGTGGTGGTGGTGGTGGTGGTGTTTACGGTGGTGGTGGTGGTGGTGTTTACAGTGGTGTTGGTGGTGGTGGTGGTGTTTACGGTGGTGGTGGTGGTGTTTACGGTGGTGCTGGTGGTGTTGACAGTGGTGGTGGTGGTGGTGATGGTGTTTATAGTGGTGGTGGTGATGGTGTTTACAGTGGTGGTGGTGATGGTGTTTACAGTGGTGGTGGTGATGGTGTTTATTAGGATTTAATCTGTAGTGAGAGAGTAAATCCAGAGTTTGAACTGAAGATCGCTAAGTAACATTCTCAGCATCATCTTCCACACCACTCCGGTCCCCCAGTATAAACCAGTATAAACCAGTATAAACCAGTATACACCGCTGCAGGAGAATAATAAAGCAGTAACTCACTCTGGATTACTCAGGTATCACCTGTAATCCATCAGGTGATCAGGTTGAACCCCCTAGTGCTCCCCCTAGTGGTTCCACCTCTGGTAGTGGCCGTTTCTCAGATCTCAGGACAGTTTATTCCTTATTACTCGTACAAGCCCACAAAGAGCATTTCTTTATTTACTCATTTACTTATTTACTTCTTTATTTACTCATTTACTTATTTACTTCTTTATTTACTCATTTACTTATTTATTTTCTTTTTTACTTCTTTATTTACTCATTTACTTATTTACTTCTTTATTTACTCATTTACTTCTTTATTTACTCATTTACTTATTTACTTCTTTATTTACTCATTTACTTATATATTTACTTTTTTACTTCATTATTTACTCATTTACTTATTTACTTCTTTATTTACTCATTTACCTCTTTACTTTTTTATTTACTCATTTACTTATTTATTTACTTTTTTACTTCTTTATTTACTCATTAACTTATTTACTTCTTTAGCAACACTAACACTTCCTGTTAGCGTTTGTAGTTTTTACTGAATGTGGGCGGAGCGAAGCAGCCGGAGCGCCTGCGCCGTCAGACTCCATGATGGATTAGCACAGCGTCCCCTCTGTCCGCTGTCAGTGGTTCTGTTGAAAGCCGGCTGGTACGAGCTGCTCCGGCGCGTCCCCCCTCAGTTCCACTGATCCAGATTCCAGAACTTCAGCAGGAACCAGTCTCCATCACGTCCCACCACTTAGAGACCCCGAGCTGCTTCAGTCCGATCACAGCATCAGACACCTCCCTATCACCACAGTCCTCTCAGCACTGTCCTCTCAGCAATGTCCTCTCAGCAGTGTCCACTCAGCCGTGTCCTCTCAGCAGTGTCCACTCAGCAGTGTCTCCTCTCAACAGTGTCCTCTCTCAGCAATGTCCTCTCAGCAGTGTCCTCTCAGCAGTGTCCTCTCTCAACAGTGTCCTCTCTTAGCAATGTCCTCTCAGCAGTGTCCTCTCAGCCATGTCCTCTCAGCAGTGTCCACACAGCAGTGTCCTCTCAGCACTGTCCACTCAGCAGTGTCCTCTCAGCAATGTCCTCTCAGCAGTGTCCTCTCAGCCATGTCCTCTCAGCAGTGTCCACTCAGCAGTGTCCTCTCTCAGCACTGTCCACTTTCAGCAGTGTCCTCTCAGCAGTGTCTCTTCTCAACAGTGTCCTCTCTCAGCAATGTCCTCTCAGCAGTGTCCTCTCTCAACAGTGTCCTCTCTCAGCAATGTCCTCTCAGCAGTGTCCTCTCAGCCATGTCCTCTCAGCCATGTCCTCTCAGCAGTGTCCTCTCAGCAGTGTCCACTCAGCAGTGTCCACTCAGCAGTGTCTCCTCTCAACAGTGTCTCCTCTCAACAGTGTCCTCTCTCAGCACGGTCCACTTTCAGCAGTGTCCTCTCAGCAGTGTCTCCTCTCAACAGTGTCCTCTCTCAGCAATGTCCTCTCAACAGTGTCCTCTCTCAACAGTGTCCTCTCTCAGCAGTGTCCTCTCAGCAGTGTCTTCTCTCAACAATGTCGTCTCTCAGCAATGTCCTCTCAGCAGTGTCCGCTCAACAGTGTCCTCTCTCAGCAGTGTCCCCTCTCGGGTGTGATTAGCTTGTTTGGCTGTTGCTGGGTGTGTTGGTGTCAGAGCTGTGATGTTCTGTGGATGTCCTGTGTGCTGCAGTGATCAGGGGTCTCAGCGGGTCGATACCGTTTGGGCTGATGGGTTAAATCAGACCCCCGAGGTGGTCCAGTGGGCGGACTGTGATTTGGTCAGCTAATGGGTTTGGTGGAGTGGGCGGAGTTCAGCCAGGTACTGTTCGGCCTGTCGGAGTGAGTCTGCGGCTGTGTGACCAACACAGTTCTATAGATTAGCGTTAGCGCCATTTAGTGTTGTTGGACAATCTTGACTAAATATTTCCCTCTAATCAGATTCAATATTTAATAACTAATCCTGTTTACAGTAGCATCGTACTTTATTAATACTTTAATACTGATACTTTAATACTGATACTGATACTTTAATACTGATACTTCAATCAATCAATCAATCAACCTTTATTTAATCTCGGAAATACATTGAGGGATGACCCTCATTTTCAATGCAGCCGAGCATATACAGTTAAAGGGATTGAAAACAAAATGAGCAAAAATAATAAATTAAATACCAATTTTAAATAAACATTTAATATAGATGCATTAAAAATACAATGTAAAAAATGTTAGAAAATTATTATAAAAGAATATAAAAGAATATAAAATAAACATATTACATACACCAAGATAATAAAAAGTTGAAATGCTAATAAAAAATACTCAATAAAACAATCACGATAAAAAAATGGATAATTATAATAATAAAAATACAAATAATAAATAAATAAATAAAAAGATAGTAATAATAAAAAAAAAAATAACTAAAATAAAAGTAAAATAAAACAAACGTAAAAAACAAAATTAAATAAAAATAAAAAATAAATAAATAAATAATATAATAATAATAATAATAATAATATAATAATAATAATATAAGAATAAAATCCTAGTAGATTTATTCATTTAAAACAGTCACAGGCTTTCTGATGGTGATTAGAAACTAAAAGTTTAAAATGGTTTAGTGATCCCAGCGAGCTGAGCTTCAGAGTTTCCTGGAGAGAGTTCCAGCTCGCTGGTGCACTGTAGCTAAAAGCAGATTTTCCCAGTTCACTAAAAACTCTCGGTACCTGACAGGTGATCCAGCCACTAGAGCGAGTCTGATAATTATTGTTATTTATTGAAATCAGAGAAGAGATGTAAGCTGGCAAATGGCCGGAGAGTGATTTATAGATAAAAATAAGCCAATGAGCTTCTCTTCGTGCAGCTAGTGAGGACCAACCAACTCTATCATAGAGTCTGCAGTGGTGAGTACTGTAAGGGTCTCCAGTTATAAATCTCAGAGCAGAGTGATAGATTGAATCTAGCGGTTTGAGGGCACTGGCGGACGCTTTATTATAAATTACATCGCCGTAGTCCAGGACTGCAAGTATGGTTGCCTCCACTATTCTTTTCCTAGCGTACGTGGGTAGACAGGATTTATTCCGATAAAGGAATCCGAGCTTCTGTCTGCACTTAATGGCGAGTTTGCTTATATGGGATTTAAAGGAGAGTTTTTCATCCAGCCAGATGCCAAGGTATTTATATTCGCTGACTCGCTCGATGCTGGATCCTGTCAGGGTATTAATATTTATGGAATCTAAAACACTATCTGAAAATCTGGAAAACAACATGAATTTGGTTTTATTAGCATTTAAAACCAACTTAAGTTTATATAGAGCAGTCTGTAAAGAGTTAAAAGAATGTTGGAGTTTATCTAGTGCAGCGTGAGCTGAATCTGCTGAGCAGTATAAGATTGAATCATCTGCATAAAGGTGTAATTTGGAGTCTAAGGTAGAGACAGCAAGTTCATTGATAAAAATATTAAATAAAACTGGGCCCAGGATTGAGCCCTGAGGAACCCCTTTCGTTATAGGCTGTAGGTCAGATTTATGGTTACCGAGAGACACACATTGCTTCCTACCAGAAAGGTAATCCTGGGCCCACAGAACTGAATTACTGCTAAAACCAATCTTATGTAAGGAACCTAGTAATAAATCATGATCAACAGTATCAAAGGCTTTTGTGAGATCAATAAAAATGGCAGCACAGAACTTTTTCCTGTCTAAGGCCAAATAAAGATCATTTAAAACCAGCATGGTGGCAGAGATGGTGCTGTGTCTTTCTCTGAAACCAGACTGATACGTGGACAGGACTGAGTTTTCATACAGAAAAGATTTAAGCTGGTTATTTACTAAGGATTCTAAAATTTTGGATAAACAAGAGAGTTTTGAGATTGGTCTATAATTATTTAAATCTGTTGCATCTCCTCCTTTATGCAGAGGAATAACGTGCTGTTTTCCAGATACTGGGAATTCTGCAGGATAAAATAGAAAGATTAAAAATATATGTAACATGTTCTAAAATAACTGGGGTTGCCAGACGCAGAAGGTTGGGGTCCAGACCGTCCTCACCTTTTGTTTTTCGAGGATTAATAGAAGAAAGGGCATTAGCTACAATGTATGGGGAACAGGTCTGGAGTGTGAAGATATCCTGATTCTGGGAAGCAGTAGTGGTGATGGTAGGCTGATCTATGGGCAGGTTTATGTCAATGTTTTTAAATATCTGACCAGCTGCAGCAAAGTGTGCATTAAAAGCTTGGCATAATTCTTGCTGGCCAGAGATCAAATTATTATCAACTAGAATTTTCGTTGTGGGTTGTTGAGGATTGTTCTTGAGGAGGTTTACTGCTTTCCAGAAATCCTGTGTGTTTGAGGAATTAGAAATTCGGCTGAGGAAATAATCTGATTTGGCTTTTCTGATTGCAGAGGTGCATCTGTTTCTCAATTGTCTGAATGCAAGCCATTTCTCACGTTCACCTGTGCGTCTGGCAATAGACCAGGCTTTATTTCTTGACAGTAGCAGTGAGGAAATTTCGCCTGTAAACCAGGGGCTAGATCTATCTCTTATTCGCAGCTTTTTGTACGGAGCATGTTTATTTGCACAGAGAGGAATGATTTCCTGAAATGTTCTAGTGCTACATCCACATCTGAACTGTTAAAAGTTAAATGAATTTTGCTCACTGCTAAGTCAGAAAGAAAAGCCTGTTCATTAAAATTTTTAAAATGTCTTCTAAACACCATCCGAGAGCCTGTTTGTATCTTTGAACTGTTTCTAATGCACCCAATCGGACAATGATCGCTAACTCCAAGTTCAAAAACTCCAGAGGCAATGATTTTATCTGTTCTATTCGAAAAAATTAAGTCAATCAGGGTGGATTTGGAAGGGTCCTTTAAGTTTGGCCGAGTTGACTCAGTGATTAGCTGTGTAAGGATGAGATTCCCACAAACTTCTTTTAGGTGATTGGATGCATTAGAAAGCCAGTTCAGGTTAAAATCCCCTAGGACCAGCATTTCTGATGTTGTATAGTGAGATAAAAGCTCTGCTAATTCATCTGTTGCAGAGGATGGAGCAGAAGGAGGCCTGTAGATCCCTACTAAGACAAAGGAGTCATTTTTTCTTGGGGATACCTTTAGAGCTAAAAACTCAAAACACTTTTCTTTAGAGATGGCCTTTAAAATTTCAACTTCAATAGTAGATTTTATAAAAGCCGCTACTCCACCTCCTCGTGATATTCTGTCTATTCTGTATAATGTGAAATTCTGTAGAGCTACATCTGCGTCACTTACTGGTTGCCTGAGCCAGGTTTCTGTCAGGATTAAAATATCAGGATCAGTCTGAGCACTTAAAATTTTCAATTGATCCAGTTTATGTTTCTGATGTAGGCTTCTAATATTTAAATGAAGAATTCCAAGACCCTTTCTAAGTTTAAAACTATTAAGATCGTTAAAAGGGTCTATGGGGGATTTAATAAGGGGACATAATGTAAGTGGAGACGGCTCTATGTATATTAAGTTGTTTGTATTAATAAAACTGTTAGAATGATTTTTATCTTTCTTATGTTTTTGTACAATGCTGGTCCTAGGTTTATACACAGTGACTATTGGAAAAACTAAATTAGTACTATCATTTTTAGGCAGTCAACTAAGGTTAGAAACAGAGTAAAATATGTTATGCCCTAAAATCTGTGAGCCGAGCCTGCTTGGATGAATTCCGTCAGGTCTATAGAAAGAGGGTCGGTTCCAAAACAGGTCAAAATTGGCTATAAAAGCCAGACCAGAGGAGAGGCAGGTCTTCTGTAGCCAGGTATGAAGGTTTAAAATACGACTAAAAAACCCTGACCCTCTCCCCAGTGGTGGGATTGGGCCGGAAATAAAAACTGATTTCCCACAGTCCCTAATGGAAGCCAACAAGTCTGTAAAGTCTCTTTTTAACAGTTCTGTGCTTTGATCTTTGGTGTCATTACATCCGACATGAATTATTATTTTCTGCACAGAATTAAATCTCTGAAGGAGAGCAGGAAGCTGTTGTGCAATGTCTTTAACTTTAGCGCCAGAAACTGAGTGTACCACGGCTGTGTGGTGTTTGAGAAATCTTGTGATAGAGTCACCTACTATCAGAGTTGTTGGTGGAGTGTGCTGGTCTGGTCGTCTGAGTCCATATCGAGACGCTCGGTGCTGGTCAGACCGTGGCCCAGCAGCCCGCGCTGGTTTGCGAGTAGGCCATGCAGCATTGTCCGGAGGTGAGGTGCTCTGTCCCCGTTGCATGGTCGAGATTGGCAGCGGGGCCTGCATGGGCCGCTGCGCGTCGTTCGCCGGCGGTGAGTAGGCCATTGAGGGTGTCCCGCGGAAGGCCTGCGGCTGAGAACGGTGTTTCCGTTGTTCGGCCGTGTCCGGCTGTGGGGCTTGTCGGGGCGGTTTTGATGTGTGGTGGCGGATCCGCTGCTCCGAAGCCTTCCATGGTGGGTTCGGTGTAACGTGAACTGCTGGAGGGCTCACTCGAGTGGGCAGAGAGTAAACAGGAGAGGAAGGGATGAGAACATCCTCCAGCTCCTCCAGCACAGAGAACCTGTTATTCAGCGGGAGTTTGTGTTGAACTGTGTGGCGAGCGGACCGCCTTCCACCGCGCAAGCACCCAACAGTAGCGGACCACGGTTCCATCAGCCGCGGCGTGGAGCAGCTCACCTCCCTCCCTTTGGGTTTGGCTCCCAGCAGAGGCCAGGGATCCTCATCATGGTCCGTCGCAGCAGCTGCTTGGATGACACTGCTTTCCAGCCCGGTGGTAATTGCCTGCGTCGATGCCAGCATGGAGTCCAGCAGAACCTCGTCTTCTTTTATTTGATATAGTACAGAGATTCGCCCTTCCAACTCCACGATCTTTTGGCTTAGCAGTGAGCAGCTCTCACACCCTGTTTGTGAGTTGAGTGGAGGCATGGTAATATGCACGGAGCGAGCAAAATATAAAAAGTACAAATAAAAAAAAAATATATAAAATAAATATAAAATATAAATATAGGATAAAATAAAAATAAAAATGAATTAAAAATAAATTAGTAAAAACAAATAAACTAGAGTTAAAACCAGAAAATTAAAACGAAACCACAGCGCTCTGACGTGCTCTCTGTCGCTCGCTCTGACGTGCTCTCTGTCGATTAAAGTATCACTTTAATACTGATACTTTAATACTGATACTGATACTTTAATACTGATACTTTAATACTCATACTTTAATACTGATACTTTAATACTGATACTGATACTTTAATACTGATACTTTAATACTCATACTTTAATACTGATACTTTAATACTGATACTGATCCTTTAATACTGATACTTTAATACCGATACTGATACTTTAATACTGATACTTTAATACTGATACTGATACTTTAATACTGATACTGATACTTTAATACTGATACTTTAATACCAATACTGATACTTTAATACTGATACCTTAATACTCATACTTTAATACTGATACTGATCCTTTAATACTGATACTGATACTTTAATACTGATACTTTAATACCAATACTGATACTTTAATACTGATACCTTAATACTCATACTTTAATACTGATACTTTAATACTGATACTGATCCTTTAATACTGATACTTTAATACCGATACTGATACTTTAATACTGATACTTTAATACTGATACTGATACTTTAATACTGATACTTTAATACCGATACTGATACTTTAATACTGATACCTTAATACTCATACTTTAATACTGATACTGATACTTTAATACTGATACTTTAATACCGATACTGATACTTTAATACTGATACCTTAATACTCATACTTTAATACTGATACTGATACTTTAATACTGATACTGATACTTGAATACTGATACCTTAATACTGATACTGATACTTTAATACTGATACCTTAATACTGACACCTTAATACTCATACTTTAATACTGATACTGATACTTTAATACTGATACTTTAATACCGATACTGATACTTTAATACTGATACTTTAATACTGATACCTTAATACTCATACTTTAATACTGATACTTTAATACTGATACTGATACTTTAATACTGATACCTTAATACTCATACTTTAATACTGATACTGATACTTTAATACTGATACTGATACTTTAATACTGATACTTTAATACTGATACCTTAATACTCATACTTTAATACTGATACTTTAATACTGATACTGATACTTTAATACTGATACCTTAATACTCATACTTTAATACTCATACTTTAATACTGATACTGATACTTTAATACTGATACTGATACTTTAATACTGATACTTTAATACTGATACTTTATTGATTCTAGATGGAAATTAAAGATCTCCACATTTAACCCATCCATGCATTCACACGCTAGTGAACATACACACTAGGGGGCAGTGCAACACTCATATATGGGCAGCCCTACCACAGCAAGGGCAGTTCAGTCGGTTTATGGGATGGAACCAGCAACATTCCAGTCACAAGGATGGTTACCTAACCTCCAGCCCAAGACTGCTCCTCCAGCCCAAGACTGCTCCTCCAGCCCAAGACTGCTCCTCCAGCCCAAGACTGCACCTCCAGCCCAAGACTGCTCCTCCAGCCCAAGACTGCTCCTCCAGCCCAAGACTGCTCCTCCAGCCCAAGACTGCTCCTCCAGCCCAAAACTGCCCCTCCAGCCCACGACTGCCCCTCCAGCCCACGACTGCCCCACAAGTATGTAGACTATAGATTCTGTGTACTATATATATTCAGTATGTAGATTCAGTATATAGATTCAGTATATAGATTCAGTATGTAGAATCATAACTCCTGAATCATCAAACGTATTAAATCGGCCAGTTCGGTTCTAACAGTCAGGTACAGAACACAGAGCCGGTACTGAAGGTTAAATACCGGGTTCTTCTGTAACATGTAGTGATAAAGTCTGATGGTTCTTCACAGGTTCTGTAGTGAAGACAGTAGTTCTAATCAGTTCTACAGTTTACATGTTAAATGGTTCTTTGGTTCTTTCATGATGATGGATGCTGATGATGATGATGATGGATGATGATGATGATGATGATGATGGATGCTGATGGATGATGATGGATAATTATGATGATGGATGATGATGGATATGATGGATGATGATGATGATGGATGATTATGATGATGGATGATGATGGATATGATGGATGATGGATGATGGATGATAATGATGGATGCTGATGGATGATAATGGCTGATTATGATGATGGATGATGATGGATATGATGGATGATGATGATGATGGATGATTATGATGATGGATGATGATGGATATGATGGATGATGGATGATGGATGATAATGATGGATGCTGATGGATGATAATGGCTGATTATGATGATGGATGATGATGGATATGATGGATGATGGAGGATGATGATGATGGATGATGGATATGATGGATGATGATGATGATGATGATGATTATGATGATGGATGATGATGGATATGATGGATGATGGATGATGATGGATATGATGGATGATGGATGATGGATGATAATGATGGATGCTGATGGATGATAATGGCTGATTATGATGAT
>CM038706.1:52760276-52777776 GCA_021613375.1 Megaleporinus macrocephalus | reverse complement strand
GCAGAGTCCTTACGGTTCCTCCACGTTCTAATTTTATTCCTCTTTAGCTTTTAGTGTCAGCTTGTTTAAAGAGTGCATTAGCAGCCTGTGCTCTGTAGCGCCCCCTTTGGCAGAGGTCAGTAAGTGCAGTGTAGATGAATGTCTGAGTATTGTAAAGCTGGTCTGGTGAGTAGTGGTTGAGTAATGAGGTGTTGTAGATGATTGATAGATGATTAGTTGTATCTCTGTACGTATGTGTTTACCGCTCTAACGCAGTGGACGTGCAAACGTATGACCTCCGACAGAGAACCTGGTTGGTGATTGCACTGGGCGCCCTCTTGTGGATGTAGGAGGAACCAGTGTACTGTAGTTCTGTATCTAACAGTTAAATAAGCGCTTGAATCGAGCTGACAGGAGCCCCTCAGCCCCCAAGGCAGCCCACTCGCTTTTACACAGCGCAGGACACAGCGCAGCGCAGGACACAACACAGGACGCAGCGCAGGACACAGCACAGGACACAGCGCAGCGCAGGACACAACACAGGACACAGCGCAGCGCAGGACACAACACAGGACACAACACAGGACACAGCGCAGGACACAGCGCAGCGCAGGACACAACACAGGACACAGCACTCAGTTACACTCAGTTACTCAGTTACACTCAGTTACTCAGTTATACTGAGTTACTCAGTTACACTCAGTTACACTCAGTTACTCAGTTACTCAGTTACACTCAGTTACTCAGTTACACTCAGTTACTCAGTTATACTGAGTTACTCAGTTACACTCAGTTACACTCAGTTACACTCAGTTACTCAGTTACACTCAGTTACACTCAGTTACACTCAGTTACTCAGTTACACTCAGTTACTCAGTTACACTCAGTTACACTCAGTTACTCAGTTACACTCAGTTACACTCAGTTACTCAGTTACACTCAGTTACACTCAGTTACAGTCAGTTACACAGTTACTCAGTTACACACAGTTACACTCAGTTACACACAGTTACACTCAGTTACTCAGTTACACTCAGTTACACTCAGTTACACTCAGTTACTCAGTTACACTCAGTTACTCAGTTACACTCAGTTACACACAGTTACACTCAGTTACACAGTTACTCAGTTACACACAGTTACACTCAGTTACACACAGTTACACTCAGTTACTCAGTTACACTCAGTTACACAGTTACTCAGTTACACACAGTTACACTCAGTTACACAGTTACACTCAGTTACTCAGTTGCACTCAGTTACACTCAGTTACTCAGTTACACTCAGTTACTCAGTTAGACTCAGTTACACAGTTACACTCAGTTACACAGTTACTCAGTTACACTCAGTTACACACAGTTACACTCAGTTACACTCAGTTACACTCAGTTACTCAGTTACACTCAGTTACTCAGTTACACTCAGTTACACACAGTTACACTCAGTTACACACAGTTACACTCAGTTACTCAGTTACACTGAGTTACACTCAGTTACACTCAGTTACACTCAGTTACTCAGTTACACTCAGTCACTCAGTTACACTCAGTTACTCAGTTACACTTAGTTACTCAGTTACACTCAGTTACTCAGTTACACTTAGTTACTCAGTTACACTCAGTTACTCAGTTACACTTAGTTACTCAGTTACACTCAGTTACACTCAGTTACTCAGTTACGCTCAGTTACTCAGTTACACTCAGTTACTCAGTTACACTCAGTAACACACAGTTACACTCAGTTACTCAGTTACACTCAGTTACTCAGTTACACACAGTTACACTCAGTTACTCAGTTACACTCAGTTACACAGTTACACTCAGTTACTCAGTTACACTCAGTTACTCAGTTACACTCAGTTACACTCAGTTACTCAGTTATACTCAGTTACTCAGTTACACTCAGTTACTCAGTTACACTCAGTTACACTCAGTTTCTCAGTTACACTCAGTTACTCAGTTACACTCAGTTACTCAGTTACACTCAGTTACACTGTTACTCAGTTACACTCAGTTACACTCAGTTACACTCAGTTACTCAGTTACACTCAGTTACACTCAGTTACACTGTTACTCAAGTACACTCAGTTACACTCAGTTACACTCAGTTACTCAGTTACACTCAGTTACTCAGTTACACTCAGTTACACTCAGTTACACTGTTACTCAGTTACACTCAGTTACTCAGTTACACTCAGTTACTCAGTTTCTCAGTTACACTCAGTTACTCAGTTACACTCAGTTACTCCGTTTCTCAGTTACACTCAGTTACTCAGTTACACTCAGTTACTCAGTTACACTCAGTTACTCAATTACTCAGTTACACTCAGTTTCTCAGTTACACTCAGTTACTCAGTTACACTCAGTTACTCAGTTTCTCAGTTACACTCAGTTACTCAGTTACACTCAGTTACTCAGTTACACACAGTTACACTCAGTTACACTCAGTTACACTCAGTTACACACAGTTACTCAGTTACACTCAGTTACTCAGTTACACACAGTTACACTCAGTTACACACAGTTACACTCAGTTACACACAGTTACACTCAGTTACTCAGTTACACTCAGTTACTCAGTTACACTGTTACACTCAGTTACACAGTTACACTCAGTTACACTCAGTTACTCAGTTACACTCAGTTACTCAGTTACACTCAGTTACACTCAGTTACTCAGTTACACTCAGTTACACTGTTACTCAGTTACACTCAGTTACTCAGTTACACACAGTTACACTCAGTTTCTCAGTTTCTCAGTTTCTCAGTTACACTCAGTTACTCAGTTACGCTCAGTTTTTCAGTTACACTCAGTCACTCAGTTACACTCAGTTACACTCAGTTACTCAGTTAGACACAGTTACACTTAGTCACTCAGTTACACTCAGTTACTCAGTTACACTCAGTTACTCAGTCACTCAGTTACTCAGTTACACTCAGTTACTCAGTTACACTCAGTTACTTAGTTACACACAGTTACACTCAGTTACTCAGTTACTCAGTTACACTCAGTTATTCAGTTACTCAGTTACACTCAGTTACACTCAGTTACTCAGTTACACTCAGTTACACTCAGTTACTCAGTTACACTCAGTTACTCAGTTACACTCAGTTACTCAGTTACACTCAATTACTCAGTTACACTCAGTTACTCAGTTACACTCAGTTACTCAGTTACATTCAGTTACTTAGTTACACACAGTTACACTCAGTTACTCAGTTACTCAGTTACACTCAGTTATTCAGTTACTCAGTTACACTCAGTTACACTCAGTTACTCAGTTACACTCAGTTACACTCAGTTACTCAGTTACACTCAGTTACACTCAGTTACTCAGTTACACTCAGTTACTCAGTTACACTCAATTACTCAGTTACACTCAGTTTCTCAGTTACACTCAATTACTCAGTTACACTCAGTTACTCAGTTACACTCAGTTACTCAGTTTCTCAGTTGAACTCAGTTACTCAGTTACACTCAGTTACTCCGTTTCTCAGTTACACTGTTACACTCAGTTACTCCGTTTCTCAGTTACACTCAGTTACTCAGTTACACTCAGTTTCTCAGTTACACTCAGTTACACTCAGTTACTCAGTTACAATCAGTTACACTCAGTTACACACAGTTACACTCAGTTACACAGTTACTCAGTTACACACAGTTACACTCAGTTACTCAGTTACACTCAGTTACACACATTTACACACAGTTACACACAGTTACACTCAGTTACACAGTTACTCAGTTACACACAGTTACACTCGGTTACACACAGTTACACTCAGTTACTCAGTTACACTCAGTTACACTCAGTTACTCAGTTACACTCAGTTACACTCAGTTACTCAGTTAGACTCAGTTACACAGTTACACTCAGTTACACAGTTACTCAGTTACACACAGTTACACTCAGTTACACTCAGTTACTCAGTTACACTCAGTTACTCAGTTACACTCAGTTACACACAGTTACACTCAGTTACACTCAGTTACTCAGTTACACTCAGTTACACACAGTTACACTCAGTTACACTCAGTTACTCAGTTACACTCTGTTACTCAGTTACACTCACTTACACAGTTACACTCAGTTACTCAGTTACACTCAGTCACTCAGTTACACTCAGTTACTCAGTTACACTTAGTTACTCAGTTACACTCAGTTACACTCAGTTACACTCAGTTACTCAGTTACACTCAGTTACACAGTTACACTCAGTTACTCAGTTACACTCAGTTACACACAGTTACACTCAGTTACACAGTTACTCAGTTACACACAGTTACACTCAGTTACTCAGTTACACTCAGTTACACACATTTACACACAGTTACACTCAGTTACACAGTTACTCAGTTACACACAGTTACACTCGGTTACACACAGTTACACTCAGTTACTCAGTTACACTCAGTTACACTCAGTTACTCAGTTACACTCAGTTACACTCAGTTACTCAGTTAGACTCAGTTACACAGTTACACTCAGTTACACAGTTACTCAGTTACACACAGTTACACTCAGTTACACTCAGTTACTCAGTTACACTCAGTTACTCAGTTACACTCAGTTACACACAGTTACACTCAGTTACACTCAGTTACTCAGTTACACTCTGTTACTCAGTTACACTCACTTACACAGTTACACTCAGTTACTCAGTTACACTCAGTCACTCAGTTACACTCAGTTACTCAGTTACACTTAGTTACTCAGTTACACTCAGTTACACTCAGTTACACTCAGTTACTCAGTTACACTCAGTTACACAGTTACACTCAGTTACTCAGTTACACTAAGTTACTCAGTTACACTCAGTTACACTCTGTTACTCAGTTACACTCAGTTACACTCAGTTACTCAGTTACACTCAGTTACACTCAGTTACTCAGTTACACTCAGTTACACACAGTTACACTCAGTTACACACAGTTACACTCAGTTACTCAGTTACACTCAGTTACTCAGTTACACATAGTTACACTCAGTTACACAGTTACATTCAGTTACACTCAGTTACTCAGTTACACTTAGTTACTCAGTTACACTCAGTTACACTCAGTTACACTCAGTTACACAGTTACACTCAGTTACACTCAGTTACACTCAGTTACTCAGTTACACTCAGTTACTCAGTTACTCAGTTACACTCAATTACTCAGTTACACTCAATAACTCAGTTACACTCAGTTACACTCAGTTACTCAGTTATACTCAGTTACACAGTTACACTCAGTTACTCAGTTACACTCAGTTACACTCAGTTTTTCAGTTACACTCAGTTACTCAGTTACACTCAGTTACTCAGTTAATCAGTTACACTCAGTTTCTCAGTTACACTCAGTTACTCAGTTACACTCAGTTACTCCGTTTCTCAGTTACACTCAGTTACTCAGTTACACTCAGTTACTCAGTTTCTCAGTTACACTCAGTTACTCAGTTTCTCAGTTACACTCAGTTACTCAGTTTCTCAGTTACACTCAGTTACTCAGTTACACTCAGTTACTCAGTTTCTCAGTTACACTCAGTTACTCAGTTACACTCAGTTACTCGGTTTCTCAGTTACTCGGTTTCTCAGTTACACTCAGTTACTTAGTTACACTCAGTTACTCAGTTACACACAGTTACACTCAGTTACACACAGTTACTCAGTTACACTCAGTTACACTCAGTTACACACAGTTACTCAGTTACACACAGTTACACTCAGTTACTCAGTTACACTCAGTTACTCAGTTACACTCAGTTACTCAGTTACACTCAGTTACTCAGTTACTCAGTTACACTCAGTTACTCATTTACACTCAGTTACACTCAGTTACTCATTTACACTCAGTTACTCAGTTACACTCAGTTACACTCAGTTACACTCAGATACTCAGTTTCTCAGTTACACTCAGTTACTCAGTTACACTCAGTTACTCAGTTACACTCAGTTACACTCAGTTACTCAGTTTCTCAGTTACACTCAGTTACACTCAGTTACACTCAGTTACTCCGTTTCTCAGTTACACTCAGTTACTCAGTTACACTCAGTTACTCAGTTACACTCAGTTACTCCGTTTCTCAGTTACACTCAGTTACTCAGTTACTCCGTTTCTCAGTTACACTCAGTTACTCAGTTACACTCAGTTACACAGTTACACTCAGTTACTCAGTTTCTCAGTTACACTCAGTTACTCAGTTACACTCAGTTACTCAGTTACACACAGTTACACTCAGTTACACTCAGTTACACTCAGTTACTCAGTTACACTCAGTTACACTCAGTTACACACAGTTACATACAGTTACACTCAGTTACTCAGTTACACTCAGTTACACACAGTTACACTCAGTTACTCAGTTACACTCAGTTACTCAGTTACTCAGTTACACTCAGTTACACTCAGTTACACTCAGTTACTCAGTTACTCAGTTACACTCAGTTACACTCAGTTACACAGTTACACTCAGTTACTCAGTTACACTCAGTTACTCAGTTACACTCAGTTACTCAGTTACACACAGTTACACTCAGTTACACTCAGTTACACAGTTACACTCAGTTACACTCAGTTACACACAGTTACTCAGTTACACTCAGTTACTCAGTTACACTCAGTTACACTCAGTTACTCAGTTACACTCAGTTACTCAGTTACACTGTTACACTTAATTACTCAGTTACACAGTTTCTCAGTTACACACAGTTACACTCAGTTACACACAGTTACACTCAGTTACTCAGTTGCACTCAGTTACACTCAGTTACTCAGTTAGACTCAGTTAAGTCAAGAGTCAAGTCAAGTGGGTTTTTATTGTCATTTCAACTACATACAGAGTACACAGTGAAATGAAACAACGTTCCTCCAGGACCATGGTGCAACATAGACAGTGCATACAGACACAAGTGCAACACAAACAAACAAGTACGGACAGACAACACAACACAGTACAGACAGAGAATAATAAATAATTGCTGGTTGTGTGCAAATTGTGCAATGTGTAATAAATAGAGTCCAGTGAGGTAGTAAAGTTATTAGTGCAATGCTTTGTGCAAAAATGCTTCCTTTTTTTTATCTGGGGTAAATGGTTGGAGAAAGATATCAGTTCAGACGTTGAGTTGTGTTGAGAAGTCTGATGGCTTGGGGGAAGAAGCTGTTGCAGAGTCTGGTCGTGTTGGACCGGACGCTGCGGGACCTTCTTCCTGATGGCAGGAGGGAGAACAGTCTGTGTGAAGGGTGGGTGGGGTCATCCACAATGCTGGTTGCTTTGCGGATGCAGCGGGTGGTGTAAATGTCCAAGACGGAGGGGAGACTCAGATGATCCTCTCAGCTGTCCTCACAATGCGTTGGAGGGACTTGCGGTCAGAGGCTGTGCAGGTCCCAAACCAGACAGTGATGCAGCTGCTTAGGATGCTCTCTATGGTTCCCCTATAGAAGAGGGTGAGGATGGGTGGAGGGAGACGGGCCTTTCTCAGCTTCCGGAGGAAGTAGAGACGCTGCTGGGCTTTCTTGGCTGTAGAGCTGGTGTTCAGGGACCAGGTGAGGTTCTCCGCTAGGTGGACACCAAGGAACTTGCTCTGGGTTAGGGTTAGCTCTTAACGATCTTAACGATCTCCACAGAGGAGCCGTTGATGTTAAGCGGAGAGTGGACCGGTCTAGATTTCCTGAAGTCAACAACCATTTCCTTGGTCTTCTCTACATTCCAGTGAAGGTTGTTGACTGTACACCAGTCTGTCAGCTGCTGTACCTCCTCCCTGTATGCTGACTCGTCGCCTTTGCTGATGAGACCCAGCACAGTTGTATCATCGGCGAACTTTATGATGCTGTTAGAACTGTGTTTCACAACACAGTCATGAGTCAGCAGGGTGAACAACAGAGGACTCAGTACACTGCCCTGGGGTGCCCCAGTGTTCATGGTGATGGTGGTGGAGCTGCTGTTCCCGAACCGGACTAACTGGGGCCTCCCTGTCAGGAAGTCCAGGATCCAGTTGCACAGGGGGTGTTGAGGCCCAGCAGGCTTAACTTCCTGGTGAGATTCTGTGGGATGATGGTGTTGAATGCTGAACTGAAGTCTATGAACAGCATTCTGACGTAGGTGTCCTTCTTCTCCAGGTGGGTAAGGGAGAGATGAAGGGTGGTGGTGATGGCATCGTCCGTGGAGCGGTTGGGACGATATGCAAATTGCAAGGGGTCCAATGAAGAGGGCAGTTGGGTTTTGATGTTCCTCATGACTAGCCTCTCGAAGCACTTCATGATGATGGGCGTGAGAGCTACGGGACGGTAGTCATTGAGGCAGGACACCGTGGACTTCTTCGGCACGGGGATGATGGTGGTGGTCTTGAGGCACGTTGGGACAGTGGAGCTGCGCAGGGAGACGTTGAAGATGTCCGTGAGAACATCTGTCAACTGGTCTGCACACTCTCTGAGCACTCTGCCAGGGATGTTGTCTGGTCCTGCAGCTTTCCGTGGGTTGACTCTGCGCAGAGTTTTCCTCACGTCCACTGCAGTCAGGCACAGCGCCTGCTCGTCTGGCTTGGGTGTGATCTTGGGTGTGATCTTGCTCACCAACGTGTTGTTCTGTGCCTCAAACCGTGCATAAAAGTCGTTCAGGGCATCGGGGAGGAAGGCATCACTGTCACAGGACGGTGGCATTGTCCTGTAGTGTGTGATTTCCTGGATGCCCTGCCACATGCGCCGCGTGTCACCCGTGTCCTGGAAGTGGTTGTGGATTGTCTGGCGTGAGCGCGCTTTGCCTCTCGGATGGCTCGTGACAATTTGGCTCTTGCTCTCCTTAGGGCCGCCTTGTCACCCACTCTGAAGGCCGAGTCGCGGGTCCTCAGTAGCGCACGCACCTCAGGAGTCATCCACGGCTTCTGGTTTGGGCATATGGTGATGGTCTTGGAGACAGTGACATCATCAATACACTTGCTGATGTAGCCAGTGACTGATGCTGTGTACTCCTCCAAGTTAACAGAGTCGCCTTCAGTCGCAGCCTCCCTGAACACGTCCCATGCAGTTCACTCAACACAGTCCTGAAGGGCAGAGATGCTCCTGCCGGCCAGGTTTTCAGCTGCTTCTGAACTGGTCTGGAGCGTCTGATGAGGGGTGTGTAAGCTGGAGTCAGATACACAGACATGTGGTCCGAGAACGCGAGGTGGGGGCGGGGCTCCGCCCGGTACGCGCTGGGTATGTTTGTGTAAACAAGGTCCAACGCGTTCGCTCCTCTCGTGGCAAAGTCCACATGCTGATGGAATTTAGGGAGGACTGACTGGAGATTAGCGTGGTTTAAAATCTCCGGCGACAATGAACAGTGCGTCTGGGTGTCTGGTCTGCAGATCACTGACGCCCCCGTGCAGCTCCCACAGTGCCTCTTTAGCATTAGCGCTAGCGCTAGGCGGTATGTACACGGCGGCTATCAGCACGGTGGAGAATTCCCGTACTAAATAAAAAGGTCTGCACTGGACTATGATGAACTCCACCAGCGGAGAGCAGTGCTTGGCGCCAGTCACAGTGTTGTTGCACCATTCTGTGTTGATGTAAACACACACGCCTCCACCGCGGGTCTTCCCGGACAGAGCCGCGCTCCTATCCGCTCTGAACGAGGCTAGCCCGTCTAGCTGAATGGCGCTGTCTGGAATACTGTCGCTGAGCCACGATTCCACAAAGACTAGAGCACAGCAGTCTCTGAACTCTCGCTGGGTCGCTCGCTGGAGTCGAATGCAGTCCAGTTTATTATCAAGGGAGCAGACGTTTGCGAGGAATAGCGATGGTATAGCCGGGCGGCTAGGGCTAGCCTTTAGCCTCGCGCGAACCCCGGCTCTCTTACCGCGCTTCCGCTTTCGCTCGCACCGCTTGCGATGACACTTCCGCCATCAGGAAACGCCGCGGACTGCAGGCCTGGGTCTTGTAGCAGGCTGAGCTCTTGTAGCGTCTGCAGAACTTCGTCCGAAAGATTGTTTTTAGGCTGATTTCTCCACTGAAGCAGGTCTGGCGGTGGTAGGATTTGTGCACTGGTGTTCCGATGCACATATTTGCAGAGATGGACGTGAATATCCACAAACAATGACACAAAAAGCACCAATTCTCGGACCAAGAGCGGCCGCTGCGTGTTAACGCGCCGCCGACCGGATGTGCAGTATCACAGTTACACTCAGTTACACAGTTACTCAGTTACACTCAGTTACACAGTTACTCAGTTACACTCAGTTACACTCAGTTACTCAGTTACACTCAGTTACACACAGTTACACTCAGTTACACACAGTTACACTCAGTTACTCAGTTACACTCAGTTACACTCAGTTACTCAGTTACACTCAGTTACACTCAGTTACACACAGTTACACACAGTTACACTCAGTTACACTCAGTTACACTCAGTTACTCAGTTACACTCAGTTACTCAGTTACACACAGTTACACTCAGTTACACACAGTTACACTCAGTTACTCAGTTACACTCAGTCACTCAGTTACGCAGTTACACTCAGTTACGCAGTTACACTCAGTTACTCAGTTACACACAGTCACTCAGTTACACTCAGTTACTCAGTTACACTCAGTTACTCAGTTACACTCAGTCACTCAGTTACACTCAGTTACTCAGTTACACACAGTTACACTCAGTTACACTCAGTTACACAGTTACACTCAGTTACTCAGTTACACACAGTTACACTCAGTTACACTCAGTTACACACAGTTACTCAGTTACACTCAGTTACTCAGTTACACTCAGTTACTCAGTTACACTCAATTACTCAGTTACACTCAGTTACACTCAGTTACTCAGTTATACTCAGTTACTCAGTTACACTTAATTACTCAGTTACACTCAGTTACTCAGTTACACTCAGTTATTCAGTTACTCAGTTACACTCAGTTACACTCAGTTACACTCAGTTACTCAGTTACACTCAGTTACACTCAGTTACACTGTTACTCAGTTACACTCAGTTACTCAGTTACACTCAGTTACTCAGTTTCTCAGTTACACTCAGTTACTCAGTTACACTCAGTTACTCCATTTCTCAGTTACACTCAGTTACTCAGTTACACTCAGTTACTCAGTTACACTCAGTTACTCAGTTACACAGTTACACTCAGTTACTCAGTTTCTCAGTTACACTCAGTTACTCAGTTACACTCAGTTACTAAGTTTCTCAGTTACACTCAGTTACTCAGTTACACTCAGTTACTCAGTTACACACAGTTACACTCAGTTACACTGTTACACACAGTTACTCAGTTACAATCAGTTACACACAGTTACACTCAGTTACTAAGTTTCTCAGTTACACTCAGTTACTCAGTTACACTCAGTTACTCAGTTACACACAGTTACACTCAGTTACACACAGTTACACTCAGTTACTCAGTTACACTCAGTTACACACAGTTACACTCAGTTACTCAGTTACACTCAGTTACACTCAGTTACTCAGTAACTCAGTTAAACTCAGTTACTCAGTTACACTCAGTTACACTCAGTTACACTCAGTTACACAGTTTTACTCAGTTACACTCAGTTACACTCAGTTACACTCAGTTACACAGTTACACTCAGTTACTCAGTTACACACAGTTACACTCAGTTACACACAGTTACTCAGTTACACTCAGTTACACTCAGTTACACTCAGTTACTCAGTTACACTCAGTTACACTCAGTTACTCAGTTACACTCAGTTACTCAGTTACACTCAATTAGTCAGTTACACTCAGTTACTCAGTTACACTGTTACACTCAGTTACTCAGTTATACTCAGTTACTCAGTTACACTTAATTACTCAGTTACACTCAGTTACTCAGTTATACTCAGTTACACTCAGTTTCTCAGTTACACTCAGTTACTCAGTTTCTCAGTTACACTCAGTTACTCAGTTTCTCAGTTACACTCAGTTACTCAGTTTCTCAGTTACACTCAGTTACTCAGTTTCTCAGTTACACTCAATTACTCAGTTACACTCAAATACTCAGTTACACTCAAATACTCAGTTACACTCAGTTACTCAGTTACACTCAATTACTCAGTTACACTCAGTTACTCAGTTACACTCAATTACTCAGTTACACTCAATTACTCAGTTACAATCAGTTACTCAGTTTCTCAGTTAAACTCAGTTACTCAGTTTCTCAGTTACACTCAATTACTCAGTTACACTCAAATACTCAGTTACACTCAGTTACTCAGTTACACTCAATTACTCAGTTACACTCAGTTACTCAGTTACGCTCAGTTTTTCAGTTACACTCAGTTACTCAGTTACACTCAGTTACACTCAGTTACACTCAGTCACTCAGTTACACTCAGTTACTCAGTTACACTCAGTTTCTCAGTTACACTCAGTTTCTCAGTTACACTCAGTTACTCAGTTTCTCAGTTACACTCAATTACTCAGTTACACTCAAATACTCAGTTACACTCAGTTACTCAGTTACACTCAATTACTCAGTTACACTCAGTTACTCAGTTACGCTCAGTTTTTCAGTTACACTCAGTTACTCAGTTACACTCAGTTACACTCAGTTACACTCAGTCACTCAGTTACACTCAGTTACTCAGCTACACACAGTTACACTCAGTCACTCAGTTACACTCAGTTACTCAGTCACACTCAGTTATTCAGTTACACTCAGTTACTCAGTTACACTCAAATACTCAGTTACACTCAGTTACTCAGTTACGCTCAGTTACACTCAGTCACTCAGTTACACTCAAATACTCAGGTACACTCAGTTACTCAGTTACACTCAATTACTCAGTTACACTCAGTTACGCTCAGTTACACTCAGTCACTCAGTTACACTCAAATACTCAGGTACACTCAGTTACTCAGTTACACTCAATTACTCAGTTACACTCAATTACTCAGTTACAATCAGTTACTCAGTTTCTCAGTTACACTCAATTACTCAGTTACACTCAGATTCTCCGTTTCTCAGTTACACTCAGTTACTCAGTTACACTCAGTTACTCAGTTACACTCAGTTACTCAGTTTCTCAGTTACACTCAGTTACTCAGTTACACTCAGTTACTCCGTTTCTCAGTTATACTGTTACACTCAGTTACTCCGTTTCTCAGTTACACTCAGTTTCTCAATTACACTCAGTTTCTCAGTTACACTCAGTTACTCAGTTACTCAGTTACACTCAGTTACTCAGTTATACTCAGTTACTCAGTTACTCAGTTTCTCAGTTACACTCAGTTTCTCAGTTACACTCAGTTTCTCAGTTACACTCAGTTACTCAGTTTCTCAGTTACACTCAGTTACTCAGTTAAACTCAGTTACACTTAATTACTCAGTTACACTCAGTTACTCAGTTATACTCAGTTACTCAGTTACACTCAGTTTCTCAGTTACACTCAGTTACTCAGTTTCTCAGTTACACTCAGTTACTCAGTTTCTCAGTTACACTCAGTTACTCAGTTAAACTCAGTTACACTTAATTACTCAGTTACACTCAGTTACTCAGTTATACTCAGTTACTCAGTTACACTCAGTTTTTCAGTTACACTCAGTTACTCAGTTTCTCAGTTACACTCAGTTACTCAGTTAAACTCAGTTACACTTAATTACTCAGTTACACTCAGTTACTCAGTTATACTCAGTTACTCAGTTACACTCAGTTTCTCAGTTACACTCAGGTACTCAGTTTCTCAGTTACACTCAATTACTCAGTTACACTCAGTTACTCAGTTACACTCAAATACTCAGTTACTCAGTTACACTCAATTACTCAGTTACACTCAATTACTCAGTTACACTCAGTAACTCAGTTACTCAGTTATACTCAGTTACTCAGTTTCTCAGTTACTCAGTTTCTCAGTTACACTCAGTTACACTCAGTTACACTCAGTTACACTCAGTTACTCAGCTACACACAGTTACACTCAGTCACTCAGTCACTCAGTTACACTCAGTTACTCAGTTACACTCAGTTACTCAGTTTCTCAGTTACACTCAGTTACTCAGTTACTCAGTTACACTCAGTTACTCCGTTTCTCAGTTACACTCAGTTACTCAGTTACACTCAGTTACTCAATTACACTCAGTTACTCAGTTACTCAGTTACACTCAGTTACTCAGTTTCTGTAGAGTAAGAGTAGAGTGAGCAGAGTGTGTAGAGTGAGCAGAGTGTGTAGAGTGAGCAGAGTGTGTAGAGTAATTGTAGAGTGAGTATAGTGTGTAGAGTGAGTATAGTGTGTAGAGTAATTGTAGTGAGTATAGTGTGTAGAGTGAGTATAGTGTGTAGAGTAATTGTAGAGTGAGTTTAGTGTGTAGAGTGAGTATAGTGTGTAGAGTAATTGTAGTGAGTATAGTGTGTAGAGTGAGTATAGTGTGTAGAGTAATTGTAGTGAGTATGGTGTGTAGAATGAGTATAGTGTGTAGAGTAATTGTAGTGAGTATAGTGTTTAGAGTGAGAATAGTGTGTAGAGTAAGAGTAGAGTGAGCAGAGTGTGTAGAGTGAGCAGAGTGTGTAGAGTAATGGTAGAGTGAGTATAGTGTGTAGAGTGAGTATAGTGTGTAGAGTAATTGTAGAGTGAGTATAGTGTGTAGAGTGAGTATAGTGTGTAGAGTGAGTATAGTGTGTAGTGTAATTGTAGAGTGAGTATAGTGTGTAGAGTGTGTATAGTGTGTAGAGTAATTGTAGAGTGAGTATAGTGTGTAGAGTGAGTATAGTGTGTAGAGTTATTGTAGAGTGAGTGTAGTGTGTAGAGTGAGTATAGTGTGTAGAGTGAGTATAGTGTGTAGAGTTATTGTAGAGTGAGTGTAGTGTGTAGAGTGAGTATAGTGTGTAGAGTGAGTATAGTGTGTAGAGTTATTGTAGAGTGAGTATAGTGTGTAGAGTGAGTAGAGTGAGCAAAGTGTGTAGAGTGTGTATAATGAGTAGAGTGAGTATAGTGTGTAAAGTCAGCAAGGTGTGTAGAGTCAGTTTAGTGTGTAGAGTAATTGTAGAGTGAGTATAGTGTGTAGAGTGAGTATAGTGTGTAGAGTAAGAGTAGAGTAAGCAGAGTGTGTAAAGTGAGTATAGTGTGTAGAGTAATTGTAGAGTGAGTATAGTGTGTAGAGTGAGTGTAGAGTAATTGTAGAGTGTGTAGAGTGAGTTTAGTGTGTAGAGTAATTGTAGTGAGTATAGTGAGTAGAGTGAGTATAGTGTGTAGAGTGAGCAGAGTGTGTAGAGTGAGTTTAGTGTGTACAGTGTGTAGAGTGAGTTTAGTGTGTAGAGTAATTGTAAAGTGAGTATAGTGTGTAGAATGTGTATAGTGAGTAGAGTGAGTATAGTGTGTATAGTGAGTAGAGTGAGTATAGTGTGTAGAGTGTGTATAGTGAGTAGAGGGAGTATAGTGTATAGTGTGTAGAGTAATTGTAGAGTGAGTATAGCGTGTAGAGTGAGTTTAGTGTGTAGAGTAAGTATAGTGAGCAGAGTGTGTAGAGTGAGCAGAGTGTGTAGAGTGAGCAGAGTGTGTAGAGTGAGTTTAGTGTGTAGAGTGAGTTTAGTGTGTAGAGTGAGCAGAGTGTGTAGAGTGAGTTTAGTGTGTAGATTAATTGTAGAGTGAGTATAGTGTGTAGAGTAAGTGTAGAGTGAGTATAGTGTGTAGAGTAAGTGTAGAGTGAGTATAGTGTGTAGAGTGAGCAGAGTGAGTTCCGCGGTAGAGAAGGGAGAACCCGGCTGAGGGACTGTATCAGGAGCTGCTGTCTGTGTCCTCCTGACTCCGTCCAGGAGAGGAAGCAGCTAACGGCGTTCTGACCGGACACACCGCTCTGAGATCCACCACTCCAGGACATATCACTCTTTAATATCAGGAGACGCTCTGTGGAGGAGCATGGGAGGAGCTGTGTGGAGGCTGTGACCTGCAGGAACCTACTGAAGAACCCTGAGGAACCCTGAAGAATGTGTTTGTGGGTAGTGAGACAGGAGAATGATGGGAGTCGAGGCTCTTTCTGGAAGCAGTTTGCTTCGGGCGTGACCTCTGTGGGTGTGGAGGGGGTCCGGGGGTGGGGGTGCATATTCCTGTGTGATTTATTATCTATTCTTCTAACTGCAGCTCCACTGAACACCAGCTGTTTAGTAAAAACACAGGTTCCAGTTCCAACACGCACTCCACACAGACACGTTCCGTATCAAACCCTCTGTTCTAGATACAGTCAGATCTGTTCACAGTGGAGGTGAATGGAACCAGACGTCCACCTCTAAAAGCTGTTCTAGATCCAGTCAGATCAGTTCACAGTGGAGGTGAATGGAACCAGACGTCCACCTCTAAAAGCTGTTCTAGATACAGTCAGATCTGTTCACAGTGGTGGTGAATGGAACCAGACGTCCACCTCTAAAACCTGTTCTAGATCCAGTCAGAACTGTTCACAGTGGTGGTGAATGGAACCAGACGTCCACCTCTAAAACCTGTTCTAGATACAGTCAGAGCTGTTCACAGTGGAGCTGAATGGAACCAGACGTCCACCTCTAAAACCTGTTCTAGATACAGTCAGATCAGTTCACAGTGGAGGTGAATGGAACCAGACGTCCACCTCTAAAACCTGTTCTAGATCCAGTCAGAACTGTTCACAGTGGTGGTGAATGGAACCAGACGTCCACCTCTAAAACCTGTTCTAGATACAGTCAGAGCTGTTCACAGTGGAGCTGAATGGAACCAGACGTCCACCTCTAAAACCTGTTCTAGATACAGTCTGATCTGTTCACAGTGGAGCTGAATGGAACCAGACATCCACCTCTAAAACCTGTTCTAGATACAGTCAGAACTGTTCACAGTGGAGGTGAATGGAACCAGACGTCCACCTCTAAAACCTGTTCTAGATACAGTCAGATCTGTTCACAGTGGTGGTGAATGGAACCAGACGTCCACCTCTAAAACCTGTTCTAGATACAGTCAGATCTGTTCACAGTGGTGGTGAATGGAACCAGACGTCCTCCTCTAAAACCTGTTCTAGATACAGTCAGATCTGTTCACAGTGGTGGTGAATGGAACCAGACGTCCACCTCTAAAACCTGTTCTAGATACAGTCAGATCTGTTCACAGTGGTGGTGAATGGAACCAGACGTCCTCTTCTAAAACCTGTTCTAGATACAGTCAGATCTGTTCACAGTGGTGGTGAATGGAACCAGACGTCCACCTCTAAAACCTGTTCTGGATCCAGTCAGAGCTGTTCACAGTGGTGGTGAATGGAACCAGACGTCCACCTCTAAAACCTGTTCTAGATACAGTCAGAACTGTTCACAGTGGAGGTGAATGGAACCAGACGTCCACCTCTAAAACCTGTTCTAGATACAGTCAGATCTGTTGACAGTGGTGGTGAATGGAACCAGACGTCCACCTCTAAAACCTGTTCTAGATACAGTCAGATCTGTTGACAGTGGTGGTGAATGGAACCAGACGTCCTCCTCTAAAACCTGTTCTAGATACAGTCAGATCTGTTCACAGTGGTGGTGAATGGAACCAGACGTCCACCTCTAAAACCTGTTCTAGATACAGTCAGATCTGTTCACAGTGGTGGTGAATGGAACCAGACGTC
>CM038706.1:52740276-52755276 GCA_021613375.1 Megaleporinus macrocephalus | reverse complement strand
TTGATGTGTTGATTGATTGTGTTGATGTGTTGCTTGATTGTGTTGATTGATTGTGTTGATGTGTTGATTGATTGTGTTGATTGATTGTGTTGATTGATTGTGTTGATTGTGTTGATGTGTTGATTGATTGTGTTGATGTGTTGCTTGATTGTGTTGATTGATTGTGTTGATTGATTGTGTTGATTGTGTTGATGTGTTGATTGATTGTGTTGATGTGCTGATTGATTGTGTTGATGTGTTGATTGATTGTGTTGATTGATTGTGTTGATTGATTGTGTTGATTGTGTTGATGTGTTGATTGATTGTGTTGATTGATTGTGATGATGTGTTGATTGATTGTGTTGATTGATTGTGTTGGTTGATTGTGTTGATTGATTGTGTTTGTTGATGTGTTGATTGATTGTGTTGATTGTGTTGATGTGTTGATTGATTGTGTTGATGTGTTGATTGATTGTGTTGATGTGTTGATTGATTGTGTTGATTGATTGTGTTGATGTGTTGATTGATTGTGTTGATGTGTTGATTGATTGTGTTGATTGATTGTGTTGATTGTGTTGATTGATTGTGTTGATTGATTGTGTTGATTGATTGTGATGATGTGTTGATTGATTGTGTTGGGGAGTGTTGGGAGCTGTTGGGAGGGTTTAGGGGGTGTTTGGAGGGTTGGGGGTGTTGGGGGGGTGTTTGGGTGTTGGGGGCTGTTGGGAGGGCTAGGGGGTGTTTGGAGGGTTGGGGGGTGTTGGGGGCTGTTGGGAGGGTTAGGGGGGTGTTTGGAGGTTTGGGGGGTGTTGGGGTTGTTGGGAGGGCTAGGGGGTGTTTGGAGGGTTGGGGGTGTTGGGGGGTGTTTGGGTGTTGGGGGCTGTTGGGGGGCTGTTGGGAGGGTTAGGGGGTGTTTGGAGGGTTGGGGGGTGTTGGGGGCTGTTGGGAGGGTTAGGGGGTGTTTGGAGGGTTGGGGGGTGTTGGGGGCTGTTGGGAGGGTTAGGGGGTGTTTGGAGGGTTGGGGGGTGTTGGGGGTTGTTGGGAGGGTTAGGGGGTGTTTGGAGGGTTGGGGGGTGTTGGGGGCTGTTGGGAGGGTTAGGGGGTGTTTGGAGGGTTGGGGGGTGTTGGGGGTGTTTGGGTGTTGGGGGCTGTTGGGGGCTGTTGGGAGGGTTAGGGGGTGTTTGGAGGGTTGGGGGGTGTTGGGGGGTGTTTGGGTGTTGGGGGCTGTTGGGAGGGTTAGGGGGTGTTTGGAGGGTTGGGGGGTGTTGGGGGGTGTTTGGTTGTTGGGGGCTGTTGGGAGGGTTAGGGGGGTGTTTGGAGGGTTAGGGGTGTTGGGGGGTGTTTGGGTGTTGGGGGCTGTTGGGGGGTGTTTGGGTGTTGGGGGCTGTTGGGAGAGTTAGGGGGTGGTTGGGGGGTATTGGGGGGTGTTTGGGTGTTGGGGGCTGTTGGGAGGGTTGGGGGTGTTTGGAGGGTTGGGGGGTGTTGGGGGGTGTTTTGGGTGTTGGGGGCTGTAGGGAGGGTTGGGGGGTGTTGGGGGTGTTTGGGTGTTTGGGGCTGTTGGGAGGGTTAGGGGGTGTTTGGAGGGTTGGGGGGGTGTTGGGGGGTGTTTGGGTGTAGGGGGCTGTTGGGAGGGTTAGGGGGGTGTTTGGAGGGTTGGGGGGTGTTGGGGGGTGTTTGGGTGTTGGGGGCTGTTGGGAGGGTTAGGGGGTGTTTGGAGAGTTGGGGGGTGTTGGGGCTGTTGGGAGGGTTAGGGGGTGTTTGGAGGGTTGGGGGGTGTTGGGGGGTGTTTGGGTGTTGGGGGCTTGTTGGGAGGGTTAGGGGGTGTTTGGAGGGTTGGGGGGGTGTTTGGGTGTTGGGGGCTGTTGGGAGGGTTAGGGGGTGTTTGGAGGGTTGGGGGGTGTTGGGGGCTGTTGGGGGTGTTGGGGGGTGTTTGGTTGTTGGGGCTGTTGGGAGGGTTTAGGGGGTGTCTGGAGGGTTGGGGGGTGTTTGGGTGTTGGGGGCTGTTGGGGGCTGTTGGGAGGGTTGGGGGTGTTGGGGGTGTTTGGGTGTTGGGGGCTGTTTGGGAGGGTTAGGGGGGTGTTTGGAGGGTTGGGGGGTGTTGGGGGGTGGTTTGGGTGTTGGGGGCTGTTGGGAGGGTTAGGGGGTGTTTGGAGGGTTGGGGGGTGTTGGGGGCGTTTGGAGGGTTAGGGGTGTTTGGAGGGTTGGGGGTGTTGGGGGGTGTTTGGGTGTTGGGGGCTGTTGGGAGGGTTAGGGGGTGTTTGGAGGGTTGGGGGGTGTTGGGGGGTGTTTGGGTGTTGGGGGCTGTTGGGAGGGTTGGGGGGTGTTGGGGGGTGTTTAGGTGTTGGGGGCTGTTGGGAGGGTTAGGGGGTGTTTGGAGAGTTGGGGGGTGTTGGAGGGTGTTTGGGTGTTGGGGGCTGTTGGGAGGGTTAGGGGGTGTTTGGAGGGTTGGGGGGTGTTGGGGGCTGTTGGGAGGGTTAAGGGGTGTTTGGAGGGTTGGGGGTGTTGGGGGGTGTTTGGGTGTTGGGGGCTGTTGGGAGGGTTAGGGGGTGTTTGGAGGGTTGGGGGGTGTTGGGGGGTGTTTGGGTGTTGGGGGCTGTTGGGAGGGTTGGGGGGTGTTGGGGGGTGTTTGGGTGTTGGGGGCTGTTGGGAGGGTTAGGGGGTGTTTGGAGGGTTGGGGGGTGTTGGAGGGTGTTTGGTGTTGGGGGCTGTTGGGAGGGTTAGGGGGTGTTTGGAGGGTTGGGGGGTGTTGGGGGCTGTTGGGAGGGTTGGGGGGTGTTGGGGGGTGTTTGGGTGTTGGGGGCTGTTGGGAGGGTTAGGGGGTGTTTGGAGGGTTGGGGGGTGTTGGAGGGTGTTTGGGTGTTGGGGGCTGTTGGGAGGGTTAGGGGGTGTTTGGAGGGTTGGGGGGTGTTGGGGGCTGTTGGGAGGGTTAGGGGGTGTTTGGAGGGTTGGGGGGTGTTGGGGGCTGTTGGGAGGGTTGGGGGGTGTTGGGGGGTGTTTGGGTGTTGGGGGCTGTTGGGAGGGTTAGGGGTTGTTTGGAGGGTTGGGGGGTGTTGGAGGGTGTTTGGGTGTTGGGGACTGTTGGGAGGGTTAGGGGGTGTTTGGAGGGTTGGGGGGTGTTGGGGGCTGTTGGGAGGGTTAGGGGGTGTTTGGAGGGTTGGGGGTGTTGGGGGCTGTTGGGAGGGTTGGGGGGGTGTTGGGGGGTGTTTGGGTGTTGGGGGCTGTTGGGAGGGTTAGGGGTTGTTTGGAGGGTTGGGGGGTGTTGGAGGGTGTTTGGGTGTTGGGGACTGTTGGGAGGGTTAGGGGGTGTTTGGAGGGTTGGGGGTTGATTGTGAGTTTTTGAGTCTGCTGGTTCTGCACTTGGGTCGGAGCAGTCGGTCACTGAACAGACTCCTCTGGTTGCTGATGACGGTGTGCAGAGGATGACTGGCATCGTCCATAATGTCCACAAGTTTGTCCTTTGTCTTCTTCTCTGCCACCGTCACCAGAGAGTCCAGTTTCAGCCCGATCACTGAGCCAGCCCGCCTGATCAGTTTGTCCAGCCTGGATGTGTCCTTCTTGGATGTGCTGCCTCCTCAGAACACCACGGTGTAAAACAGGACACTGGCCACCACAGACTGATAGAACATCCACAGGAGTTTCCTGCAGATGCCAAAGAACCGCAGCCTCCTCTGAAAGTACAGCCCACTCTGTCCTTTCCTGTACAGGTGCTCAGTGTTAGCAGTCCAGTCTAGCCTGCTGTCCAGCCACAGCCCGAGGTACTTGTAGGACTCCACAGTCTCCACCTCAGCTCCCTCTATCAGAACTGGTTGTGACCTTGGTTTGGACCTCCCAAAGTCAATGACCAGTTCCTTGGTCTTTGAGGTGTTAAGCTGCAGGTGGTTGCTGTGGCACCAAACAGCAAAGTCCCTCACCAGTCCTCACTACTCCTCCTCTCATCATCCCTGATACACCCCACAATAGCTGTGTCATCAGCAAACCTCTGAATGTGACACAGCTCAGAGTTGTAGCAGAAGTCCGCGGTGTACAGGGTGAAGACGGTGTACAGGGTGAAGACGGTGTACAGGGTGAAGAGGAGAGGTGCCAACACTGTGCCCTGGGGTGCCCCAATGCTGCTGATCACAGTGTCAGACGTGGTGTCCTTCAGCCTGACGTACGGACGTCGGTGAGGTAGCTGGAAATCCATGTGACCAGGCAGGGGTCCACCTGCATCCTGTTCAGTTTGTTCTGAAGCATGAGGGGCTGAATGGTGTTGAAAGCACTTGAGAAGTCCAAGAAGAGGATCCTCACAGTGCCTTTCCCCTTATCCAGGTGTGAGTGGACTCGGTGTAGCAGGTAGAGGATGGCATCTTCTACACCAACACCTGCCCGGTATGCAAACTGCAGGTAGTCCTGTGCATGTTGCACCTGTGGTCTGAGGACACCGAGGAAGAGCCGCTCCAGGGTCTTCATCAGGTGTGATGTGAGTGCTACTGGTCGGAAGTCATTCAGCTCGCTGGGCCGGTTCTTTTTGGGTACTGGAACTATGCATGACGTCTTCCAGAGGGTAGGCAATTTCTCCAGCTGCAAGCTGAGGTTGAAGACGCGTTGAAGTGGTTGACCCAGTTCAGCAGCGCAGGTCTTCAGTAGTCGGGGACACACTTTGTCCGGACCTGCTGCTTTCCTAGGGTGAAGTTTCCTGAGTTGACCCATGACCTGATCTGCAGTGAAATATGAAGGACTTTGTGTTGGGATGGTGGTGGTGGTGGTGAAGACTGGTCCACTGACTGGGGGGAGGTGTGTTGAGGGAAGAGGGAGATATGGTTGCAGTGAGGGAGAGGGTGGGTGGGTGGGTGGGGGGAGCATGGACTGATTGAAACGGTTGAAGAAGTTGTTGATCTCGTTAGCCTTCTCCACCGTTCCCCCTATGGCTCTAGTCTTTGTGTTGTGGCCTGTGATGGTTTTAACACCTTCCCAGACCTCCCTCATATTGTTCTCCCTCAGCTTTTGTTCCACCTTTCTCCTGTAGCTGTCCTTCGCCTCCCTCACACAGCGTTTCACCTCCTGCTGTGCCGCTTTCATCGCCTCCTTGTCCCTGTTCCGGAAGGCGACCTTCTTCCTGTTGAGGACAGCTTTGACTTCCTGTGTTACCCATGGTTTGTTGTTAGGGTAACATCGTACAGTCTTAATGGGGGAGACCACGTTTACACAGAAGTTGAGATAGTCCGTCAGACAGTGTGTCGTCCCCTCTATGTCCTCACAGTGTGGGCTAAGCAGAACATCCCAGTCCGTGGTGTCAAAACAGTCTCTGAGGGCATCTTCCATTCCAGGGGACCACCTCCTGGTGGAGCTAGTTGTTGCAGGCTGCCTTTGGACCAGGGGTGTGTATTCCGGGTGTAGATGGATCAGGTTGTGGTCAGACTTCCCTAGTGGGGGGAGGGGAGTGACTCTGTATGCATCCCTGACATTAACATACAGCAAATCAGTTGTCCTGTTTTTTCTAGTTGGACAGTCCACAGCCTGGTAGAAGGTAGACTGATGGGTTGTACCTCACTACTGACTGAAGGTCTGATGCGAGGGTCGAGTCCAAAGTAGCCTGATCACCAGAAATGATCAGAAGAGCCTCAGGGTGCTGCGTCTGCAGCCTTGCTGTGACAGAGTGAATCTTCTCACATGCAGCGGCTGCGTCTGCGCTCGGAGGAATGTAAACACGGAGAGTGATCACGTGACTGAACTCTCTCGGCAGATAGTTTGGCCGCATGCTAACCGCTAGTAACTCCAAGTCTGAACAGCATAAGGTGGTCTTTACAGAGATGTGTCCAGGATTACACCAGCGGTTGTTCACGTAGATGATGAGACCCCCACCTTTCTTCATGCTTTAGTGTCTCTGTCGGCTCTCACAGCGGTGAATCCTCGCAGGTCCACGTTAGTATCCGGTACCAGCTGGTTTAGCCACGTCTCCGTGAATATAAACGAGCTGCTCTGCCGGTAAATCCGCTGGTTGTTCAGTGCGGACCGCTCGTCGACCGTGTTCAGCATCGAGTTTACATTCCCCATGACGACGGAGGGAATGGATGGTTTGCAGAGTCGCTGATCGTCCGCTAGCCTAGCCTTTAGCTTAGTCCCGGCTTTAGCGCCCCGGGGTCTCCTCCTCAGTTCCGTCGGGATTTGGTGTCGTGTCCCGGCTCATCCCGTTGTTCTCAGCTCCAGTAGCTCCTCTCTACGAGAAAACTGGCTCCTGGTTGCGTCTTAACGTTAGAAATATCCATGAGACGTATTTATAGAACCTAAATACCCTAAATACCCCAAATACCCTAAATACCCCAAATACCCCAAATACCCTAAATAACCTAAATACCCCAAATACCCTAAATACCCAAAAATTCCCTAAATAACCTAAATACCCTAAATACCCCAAATACCCTAAATACCCCAAATACCCCAAATACCCCAAATACCCTAAATAACCTAAATACCCCAAATAACCTAAATAACCTAAATACCCCAAATACCCTAAATAACCTAAATACCCTAAATACCCTAAATACACCAAATACCCCAAATACCCTAAATACCCAAAAATTCCCTAAATAACCTAAATACCCTAAATACCCCAAATACCCTAAATACCCCAAATACCCTAAATAACCTAAATACCCCAAATAGCCTAAATAACCTAAATAACATAAATACCCTGAATAACCTAAATACCCCAAATACCCTAAACAACCTAAATGACATAAATACCCTGAATAACCTAAATACCCCAAATACCCTAAATAAGCTAAATAACCTAAATAACATAAATACCCTAAATAACCCAAATAACCTAAATACCCTAAATACCCTAAGTACCCTAAATACCCTAAATACCCCAAATTAACCTAAATACCCTAAATACCCTAAATAACCTAAATACCCCAAATACCCTAAATAACCTAAATACCCCAAATACCCTAAATACCCTAAATACCCCAAATACCCCAAATACCCTAAATACCCAAAAAATCCCTAAATAACCTAAATACCCCAAATACCCTAAATAACCTAAATACCCCAAATAACCTAAATAACCTAAATAACATAAATACCCTGAATAACCTAAATACCCCAAATACCCTAAACAACCTAAATAACATAAATACCCTGAATAACCTAAATACCCCAAATACCCTAAATACCCTAAATAAGCTAAATAACCTAAATAACATAAATACCCTAAATAACCCAAATAACCTAAATACCCTAAATACCCTAAGTACCCTAAATACCCTAAATACCCTAAATAACCTAAATACCCCAAATACCCTAAATACCCTAAATACCCTAAATACCATAAATACCCCAAATACCCTAAATAACCTAAATAACCTAAATACCCCAAATACCCTAAATAACCTAAATACCCCAAATACCCTAAATACCCCAAATACCCTAAATACCCAAAAAGTCCCTAAATAACCTAAATACCCCAAATAACCTAAATAACATAAATACCCTGAATAAACTAAATACCCCAAATACCCTAAACAACCTAAATAACATAAATAACATAAATACCCTAAATAACCTAAATAACCCAAATAACCCAAATAACCTACATAACCCAAATAACCTAAATAACCTAAATAACCTAAATAACCCAAATAACCTAGGAGCTACTGGAGAGGCAGCCGTCTCGTCACAGTGCCAAGCGTTGATTGTGTTGATGTGTTGATTGTGTTGATTGTGTTGATTGATTGTGTTGTGTTGATTGTGTTGATTGATTGTGTTGATGTGTTGATTGTGTTGATTGTGTTGATTGATTGTGTTGTGTTGATTGTGTTGACTGATTGTGTTGATTGTGTTGATTGATTGTGTTGATTTTGTTGATTGTGTTGATGTGTTGATTGATTGTGTTGATGTGTTGATTGTGTTGATTGATTGTGTTGATGTGTTGATTGATTGTGTTGATTGTGCTGATGTGTTGATTGATTGTGTTGATTGTGTTGATTGATTGTGTTGATGTGTTGATTGTGTTGATTGATTGTGTTGATGTGTTGATTGATTGTGTTGATGTGTTGATGTGTTGATTTTGTTGATTGTGTTGATGTGTTGATGTGTTGATTGATTGTGTTGATGTGTTGATTGTGTTGATTGATTGTGTTGATGTGTTGATTGATTGTGCTGATGTGTTGATTGATTGTGTTGATTGATTGTGTTGATTGATTGTGCTGATTGTGTTGATTGTGTTGATTGATTGTGTTGATGTGATGATTGTGTTGGTTGTGTTGATGTGTTGATTGTGCTGTACTATACTCACACTATACTCACACTATACTCACACTATACTCACTACACACTATACACACTACACACTATACACACACTATACTCACTACACACTATACTTACTACACACTACACACACTATACTCACACTATACTCACTACACACTATACACACACTATACTCACTACACACTATACTCACACTATACTCACTACACACTATACTCACTACACACTATACACACACTATACTCACTACACACTATACTCACTACACACTATACACACACTATACTCACTACACACTATACTCACGCTATACTCACCACACACTATACACACACTACACACTATACTCACTACACACTATACACACTACACACTATACTCACTACACACTATACTCACACTATACACACTACACACTATACTCACACTATACTCACTACACACTATACTTACTACACACTATACTCACCCTATACTCACTACACACTATAATGTACACTATACTCACACTATACTCACTACACACTATACTCACACTATACTCACTACACACTATACTCGCACTATACACTATACTCACTACACACTATACTCACACTATATACTATACTCACTACACACTATACTCACACTATACACACTACACACTATACACACTACACACTATACACACTATACTCACTACACACTATACACACTACGCACTATAAACACACTATACTCACTACACACTATACACACTACACACTATACTCACACTATACTCACTACACACTATACACACTATACTCACTACACACTATACACAATATGCACTGTAAACACACTATACTCACTACACACTATACTCACTACACACACACTATACTCACACTATACTCACTACACACTATACTCACACTATACTCACTACACACTATACTCACTACACACTATACTCACACTATACTCACTACACACTATACACACTACACACTATACTCACACTATACTCACTTCACACTATACACACTACACACTATACTCACACTATACTCACTACACACTATACTCACTACACACTATACTCACTACACACTATACACACACTATACTCACTACACACTATACACACACTATACTCACTACACACTATACTCACTACACACTATACACACTATACACACTACACACTATACTCACACTATACACACTACACACTATACACACTACACACTATACTCACACTATACTCACTACACACTATACACACTATACTCACTACACACTATACACAATATGCACTGTAAACACACTATACTCACTACACACTATACTCACTACACACTATACTCACTACACACACTATACTCACACTATACTCACTACACACTATACTCACACTATACTCACTACACACTATACTCACTACACACTATACTCACACTATACTCACTACACACTATACACACTACACACTATACTCACACTATACTCACTTCACACTATACACACTACACACTATACTCACACTATACTCACTACACACTATACTCACTACACACTATACTCACTACACACTATACACACACTATACTCACTACACACTATACACACACTATACTCACTACACACTATACTCACTACACACTATACACACTATACACACTACACACTATACTCACACTATACACACTACACACTATACACACTACACACTATACTCACACCATACTCACTACACACTATACTCACACTATACACACTACACACTATACTCACACTATACACTATACTCACTACACACTATACTCACTACACACTATACTCACACTATACTCACTACACACTATACTCACACTATACACACTATACACACTACACACTATACTCACATTGTACTCACTACACTCACACTATACTTACTACACACTATACTCACATTATACTCACTACACACTACACTCACACTATACTTACTACACCGTCCACCATCCTCCACCATCCACCTCCCAGCCACCACTGTCCACCCCAACACCGTCCCTACCAACACCGTCCACACCAACACCATCCACCCTCAACACAACTGTCCACCCCAACAATATCCACCTCCCCGCCACCACCGTCCACTATACTCACACTATACACTATACTCACTACACACTATACTCACTACACACTATACTCACACTATACTCACTACACACTACAATGTACACTATACTCACACTATACTCACTACACACTATACTCACACTATACTCACTACACACTACAATGTACACTATACTCACACTATACACTATACTCACTACACACTATACTCACACTATACTCACTACACACTACAATGTACACTATACTCACACTATACACTATACTCACACTATACACTATACTCACTACACACTATACTCACTACACACTATACTCACACTATACTCACTACACACTACAATGTACACTATACTCACACTATACACTATACTCACTACACACTATACTCACTACATACTATACTCACACTATACTCACTACACACTATACTCACACTATACACACTATACACACTACACACTATACTCACATTGTACTCACTACACTCACACTATACTTACTACACACTATACTCACATTATACTCACTACACACTACACTCACACTATACTTACTACACCGTCCACCATCCTCCACCATCCACCTCCCAGCCACCACTGTCCACCCCAACACCGTCCCTACCAACACCGTCCACACCAACACCATCCACCCTCAACACAACTGTCCACCCCAACAATATCCACCTCCCCGCCACCACCGTCCACTATACTCACACTATACACTATACTCACTACACACTATACTCACTACACACTATACTCACACTATACTCACTACACACTACAATGTACACTATACTCACACTATACTCACTACACACTATACTCACACTATACTCACTACACACTACAATGTACACTATACTCACACTATACACTATACTCACTACACACTATACTCACTACACACTATACTCACACTATACTCACTACACACTACAATGTACACTATACTCACACTATACACTATACTCACACTATACACTATACTCACTACACACTATACTCACTACACACTATACTCACACTATACTCACTACACACTACAATGTACACTATACTCACACTATACACTATACTCACTACACACTATACTCACTACATACTATACTCACACTATACACTATACTCACTACACACTATACTCACACTATACTCACTACACACTGATGGTTCAGGTCTCAGTAGAAGTTCAGCTCTGTGATCTTCAGGATGTGTATGTGTGTATCTGCAGGGATCTAAACGAGTCCTGAGATCAAATGAATACGTTCTTCCTCCTGGAGGTCTGATGGAGACGGACCTGGAGCTGACCTTCTCCCTGCAGGTACAGAGACAGGACTCTCACCTGCTCAGATAAGAGACCTGCTGAGCTTCCAGACGTGAGCGTTCAGGTTCTCTGTGTCTGTTTCAGTATCCACACTTCCTGAAGAGAGACGCTAACCGGCTACAGATCATGCTGCAGCGCCGCAAACGCTACAAGAACCGGACCATCCTCGGTTACAAGACCCTCGCAGTGGGGGTCATCAACATGACCGAGGTGAGCACCTCACTGACCTCACTAACACTCAATCAAATCCTCACAGCAATGTTCAACATCAGTACTTGACCTCACTAACACTCAATCAAATCCTCACAGCAATGTTTAACATCAGTACCTGACCTCACTAACACTCAATCAAATCCTCACAGCAATGTTCAACATCAGTACCTGACCTCACTAACACTCAATCAAATCCTCACAGCAATGTTTAACATCAGTACCTGACCTCACTAACACTCAATCAAACCCTCACAGCAATGTTCAACACCAGTACCTGACCTCACTAACACTCAATCAAATCCTCACAGCAATGTTCCTGTGTTTGGATGTTTGGGTGAAGGTCAGTGGAAACTGTTTGTTTGTGGTCAGGTGATGCAGCACCCTAGGGATGGGGGTCAGATCCTGGGTCTCCATAGCAACATGAAGGATGTTCCAGCACGTGTGGCGGAGATCAGTGTGTTCTCTCTGTCCAGCCAGCCGATTGACCACGAGGACGGTCAGAGCAGGAACAAGAACAAGAACAGCGGTGAGAACCTCATATACACCATCACTGTCTGCACAAACCTCGTATCTCCAACAGGGAACCTCAGCAGGAGCAAATTTTAATAAAACTGAACTTAACGAGTTATTAACGAGTGACGATCACATCCTGTTTACCAAACTCACAAACAACAAACAAACAAACAAACACACACACAGCACCTAGTGTAGCAGTGATAACCTATTTACACACTCATATGCAGTAACACCTGTATGTAGATATATTAATTAGGATCAATATGTAATAATACAAAGATCACCCATAACTTCAAACCCACCTCCTCATATCTCCACTCACTGTCCACTCACTGTCCACTCACTGTCCACTCTATTAGACACTCCTACTACTTGCTGGTCCACCTTGTAGATGTAAAGTCAGAGACAGTAGCTCATCTGCTGCTGCACAGTTTGTGTTCCTCTAGTTCTTCATCAGTGGACACAGGACGCCGCCCACAGGACACTGCTGTCCGGATAGTTTTGGTTGGTGGATGATTCTCAGTCCAGCAGAGACACTGAGGTGTTTAAACACACCAGCAGCAGCACTGCTGTGTCTGATCCACTCACACCAACACAACACATACTAACTAACACACCACCACCACGTCAGTGTCACTGCAGTGATGAGAATGACCCACCTCTCTAATAGTATCTGCTCTGTGGGGGTCCTGATCATTAAAGAACAGAGTAATAAAGTAAACAGAGAATCAGATGAACTACAGTCTGTAAGTGGAGGTCCTGTATGGTCAGTGGAGCTGATACAGTGGACAGTGAGTGGAGGTCCTGTATGGTCAGTGGAGCTGATACAGTGGACAGTGAGTGGAGGTCCTGTATGGTCAGTGGAGCTGATACAGTGGACAGTGAGTGGAGGTCCTGTATGGTCAGTGGAGCTGATACAGTGGACAGTGAGTGGAGGTCCTGTATGGTCAGTGGAGCTGATACAGTGGACAGTGAGTGGAGGTCCTGTATGGTCAGTGGAGCTGATACAGTGGACAGTGAGTGGAGGTCCTGTATGGTCAGTGGAGCTGATACAGTGGACAGTGAGTGTAGATACATTGGACAGTGGAGCTGATACAGTGGACAGTGAGTGGAGGTCCTGTATGGTCAGTGGAGCTGATACAGTGGACAGTGAGTGGAGGTCCTGTATGGTCAGTGGAGCTGATACAGTGGACAGTGAGTGGAGGTCCTGTATGGTCAGTGGAGCTGATACAGTGGACAGTGAGTGTAGATACATTGGACAGTGGGAGGAGGTGGGAGGAGGTGGGTTTGGTGTTATGGCTGGTCTCTGTATATGATATGTGTACGTCCCCCCCTGTTGCCGCAGTGACGCTCTAAAAGTGGACGTGGTAAAGGTCAGAGCGTGTGTGGAGCTGGTGAGGAGGTGTTTATGGGGGCTCGGGTTACGGGTCTGATTATGTAACGCTGTTTCAGATCGCTCCCCTGATATGGACAATTATTCGGAGGAGGACGACGACAGCTACTCCTCGGAGCAGGAGGCCAGCGATGACGCTGTGCAGGGACAGGTGAGACGACAGACCGGCCGCAGGAACGTCCAGACACCTGTCAGCGCGCGCTGGATCCGATACCACCACAGGGCCGTCACTGCGGGGAGGGGGGCCGAGCTGTACACGGAGAGGGGGGCCGAGCTGTACCGGGGGAGGGGGGCCGAGCTGTCCCGGGGGAGGGGGGCCGAGCTGTACTGGGGGGAGGGGGGTCTGGCAGCTTTTTATTCATAGACCCAAAATGTTCATCATGGACCTTTTAGACAACAAACCGGTCAGAACCGGTCCAGCAGGTCAGCTTCCCAACACCCCCAACACCCCCAACACCCTCAACATCCCCAACACCCTCAACACCCCCAACACCCCCAACACCCCCACCACCCTCAACATCCCCAACACCCTCAACATCCTCAACACCCTCAACATCCCCAACACCCTCAACATCCCCAACACCCCCAACACCCTCAACACTCCCAACACTCCCAACACCCCCAACACCCCCAACACTCCCAACACCCCCAACACTCCCAACACCCCCAACACTCCAAACACTCCCAACACTCCCAACACTCCCAACACTCCCAACACCCCCAACACCCCCAACACCCCCAACACCCTCAACATCCCCAACACCCTCAACACCCCCAACACCCCCAACACCCCCACCACCCTCAACATCCCCAACACCCTCAACATCCTCAACACCCTCAACATCCCCAACACCCTCAACATCCCCAACACCCCCAACACCCTCAACACCCCCAACACCCCCAACATCCCCAACACCCCCAACACCCCCAACACCCCCAACATCCCCAACACCCCCAACACTCCCAACACTCCCAACACCCTCAACATCCCCAACACCCTCAACACCCCCAACACCCCCAACACACTCAACACACCCAACACCCCCAACACGCTCAACACCCCCAACACACTCAACATCCCCAACACCCCCAACACCCTCAACATCCCCAACACACTCAACACCCCCAACACCCCCAACACCCTCAACATCCCCAACACCCTCAACACCCCCAACACCCCCAACACCCTCAACATCCCCAACACCCCCAACACCCTCAAC
>CM038706.1:52727776-52735276 GCA_021613375.1 Megaleporinus macrocephalus | reverse complement strand
TGAACACACTACTGAACGTCTGAACACACTACTGAACTTCTGAACACACTACTGAATGTCTGAACACACTCCCGAACCTCTGAACACACTACTGAACGTCTGAACACACTACTGAACGTCTGAACATACTACTGAACTTCTGAACACACTACTGAACATCTGAACACACTACTGAACGTCTGAACACACTACTGAACGTCTGAACACACTACTGAACGTCTGAACATACTACTGAACTTCTGAACATCTGAACACACTACTGAGCTTCTGACCTCAGGACTGAACCTCTGAACACACTACCGAACCTCTGAACACACTACTGAGCGTCTGACCTCAGGACTGAACGTCTGAACACACTACTGAACGTCTGAACACACTACTGAACGTCTGAACACACTCCCGAACCTCTGAACACACTACTGAACGTCTGAACACACTACTGAACGTCTGAACACACTACTGAGCTTGTGAACACACTACTGAACGTCTGAACACACTACTGAACTTCTGAACACACTACTGAATGTCTGAACACACTACTGAACTTCTGAACACACTACTGAACCGCTGAAGACACTTCTGAATGTCTAAAAACACTACTGAGCTTCTGACTTCACGACTGAACCTCTGAACACACTACTGAATGTCTGAACACACTACTGAATGTCTGAACACACTACTGAACGTCTGAACTCAAAACTGAACTTCTGAACTCACGACTGAAAGTCTGAACACACTACTGAATGTCTGAACACACTACTGAACGTCTGAACTCAAAACTGAACTTCTGAACTCTCGACTGAACCTCTGAACACACTACTGAACGTCTGAACACACTACTGAACGACTGAACTCACGACTGAACTTCTGAACACACTACTGAACGTCTGAACACACTACTAAACGTCTGAACACACTCCCGAACCTCTGAACACACTACTGAACGTCTAAATACACTACTGAACGTCTGAACATACTACTGAACTTCTGAACACACGACTGAACCTCTGAACACACTACTGAACGTCTAAATACAATACTGAACATCTGAACACACTACTAATCGAACTGCTGTAACATTGGTACACTTGCGCCGGACAGCAGGTGCGGGATCACAGCGTGAGTGCGTGATGTCACTGTGTGATGTCACTGTGAGTGCAGGTTCTGGACTCGGACCCGGTGGATCAGACGCAGGAGGTGGAGGATCTGGATCTGCTGTATGACAGTCTGGAGGAGCACAACCACAGCGACAGCGGGCCGGAGGTGGAGGACAGCGAGAGCATGCTGAGTACTCCCAAACCAACGCTGAGGTACGCTCTGACCACTGCTCTGTCCACCGGGTGGTCCGGGGGTCACTGTGTCAGTCTGTAATTCAAATAACCGGAACTGACCGGTTTAACAGAGCGGTCAGTTTTCACTTTACAACCACCGAATTACAGCTCCACCTGCTGGTGGATTATATGTTGTGTTTAGATGCTGTGATTTGAACACTCTAATTCTGTGTATGTGTGTGTGTGTGTGTGTGTATGTATGTGTGTGTGTGTGTGTGTGTGTGTGTGTGTATTTGTGTGTATTTGTGTGGGTGTGTGTGTGTGGGTGTATGTTTGTGTGTGTGTGTGTTTATTTGTGTGTGTGTGTGATTATTTGTGTGTGTGCGTGTATTTGTGTGTGTGTGTGTGTGTATTTGTGTGTGTGTGTGTATTTGTGTGTGTGTATTTGTGTGTGTGTGTGTGTGTATTTGTGTGTGTGTATTTGTGTGTGTGTATGTATTTGTGTGTGTGTGTGTGTTTTGTGTGTATTTGTGTGTGTATTTGTGCCTGTGTGTATGTGTGTGTGTGTATTTGTGTGTGTGTATTTGTATGTTTATTTGTGTGTGTCTGTGTGTGCATGATTATTTGTTTGTGTTTTTATTTGTGTGTGTGTGTGTGTGTATTTGTGTGTGCATCTGTGTATGTGTGTGTGTGTGTGGGTGTATATGTTTGTGTGTGTATATGTGTGTGTGTGTGTGTGGGTGTATATGTTTGTGTCTGTATATATGTGTGTGTGTGTATTTGTGTGTGTGTGGGTGTATATGTTTGTGTGTGGGGGTGTATTTGTGTGTGTGTGTGTGTGGGGGGGGTGTATGCTTGTGTGTGTATATGTTTGTGTGTGTGTGGGTGGGGGTGTTATTGTGTGTGTGTGTGTGTGTGTGTGTGTGTGTGTGTGTGTGTGTGTGTGTGTGTGTAGGCCGTTTTTTGAGGGAATGTCTCTCTCCAGCTCTCAGACTGAGATCGGAAGTGTTCACAGTCAGAGGAGTCACCAGCAGGAGTCGCTCACGGTCAGACACCTTATCACTGTATTTACACCACCAGGTACAAACACCTGAGCTGATAGTGTAAAAGTGTTTATTTGATCAATAAGTGTCTGATCACCAGTAAGAAGAGCAGATCTGATTAGAACAGATGTAAATAATCAGACATACAATACAAAGTAACATGAATATGTTATTGTGAGAGAAGTAGATCAGATCTTGATCCAGTTTGAAGAACAAAGTTAGGTTCCAGATTTCTCCTGGACGCCCCAGACATTGTATGAATGTGTTCAGTTTCTTCAGCAGCAAATCTTGATTTATCTTAATGAAGTACTGAGCAGTCAAAGCAGGTATTAGATGAGAACTGATAATAATACTGGGTTGTTTAGGAGAAGCTTGGAAAGAGTTAAATAAACACACTGACGTATGAAAAACACTACTTACTCTATTAATACTGATTAATATTTAATAATAAAGTGTAAAAGCACTACTTACTCTATTAATACTGATTAATATTAAATAATAAAGTGTAAAAGTACTACTTACTCTATTAATACTGATTAATATTAAATAATAAAGTGTAAAAGCACTACTTACTCTATTAATACTGATTAATATTTAATAATAAAGTGTAAAAGTACTACTTACTCTATTAATACTGATTAATATTAAATAATAAAGTGTAAAAGCACTACTTACTCTATTAATACTGATTAATATTTAATAATAAAGTGTAAAAGCACTACTTACTCTATTAATACTCATTAATATTTAATAATAAAGTGTAAAAGCACTACTTACTCTATTAATACTGATTAATATTAAATAATAAAGTGTAAAAGTACTACTTACTCTATTAATACTGATTAATATTAAATAATAAAGTGTAAAAGCACTACTTACTCTATTAATACTGATTAATATTTAATAATAAAGTGTAAAAGTACTACTTACTCTATTAATACTGATTAATATTAAATAATAAAGTGTAAAAGCACTACTTACTCTATTAATACTGATTAATATTTAATAATAAAGTGTAAAAGCACTACTTACTCTATTAATACTCATTAATATTTAATAATAAAGTGTAAAAGTACTACTTACTCTATTAATACTGATTAATATTAAATAATAAAGTGTAAAAGTACTACTTACTCTATTAATACTGATTAATATTAAATAATAAAGTGTAAAAGCACTACTTACTCTATTAATACTGATTAATATTTAATAATAAAGTGTAAAAGTACTACTTACTCTATTAATACTGATTAATATTAAATAATAAAGTGTAAAAGCACTACTTACTCTATTAATACTGATTAATATTTAATAATAAAGTGTAAAAGCACTACTTACTCTATTAATACTCATTAATATTTAATAATAAAGTGTAAAAGCACTACTTACTCTATTAATACTGATTAATATTAAATAATAAAGTGTAAAAGTACTACTTACTCTATTAATACTGATTAATATTAAATAATAAAGTGTAAAAGTACTACTTACTCTATTAATACTGATTAATATTAAATAATAAAGTGTAAAAGTACTACTTACTCTATTAATACTGATTAATATTTAATAATAAAGTGTAAAAGCACTACTTACTCTATTAATACTGATTAGTATTTAATAATAAAGTGTAAAAGCACTACTTACTCTATTAATACTGATTAATATTTAATAATAAAGTGTAAAAGTACTACTTACTCTATTAATACTGATTAATATTAAATAATAAAGTGTAAAAGCACTACTTACTCTATTAATACTGATTAATATTTAATAATAAAGTGTAAAAGCACTACTTACTCTATTAATACTGATTAATATTTAATAATAAAGTGTAAAAGCTCTACTTACTCTATTAATACTGATTAATATTTAATAATAAAGTGTAAAAATACTACTTACTCTATTAATACTGATTAATATTTAATAATGAAGTGTAAAAATACTACTTACTCTATTAGTACTGATTAATATTTAATAATAAAGTGTAAAAGTACTACTTACTCTATTAATACTGATTAATATTTAATAATAAAGTGTAAAAATACTACTTAATCTATTAATACTGTTTAATATTTAATAATAAAGTGTAAAAGCACTACTTACTCTATTAATACTGATTAATATTTAATAATAAAATGTAAAAGTACTACTTAATCTATTAATACTGATTAATATTTAATAATAGTGTAAAAGCTCTACTTACTTTATTAATACTGATTAATATTTAATAATAAAGTGTAAAAATACTACTTACTCTATTAGTACTGATTAATATTTAATAATAAAGTGTAAAAGTACTACTTACTCTATTAATACTGATTAATATTTAATAATAAAGTGTAAAAATACTACTTAATCTATTAATACTGTTTAATATTTAATAATAAAGTGTAAAAGCACTACTTACTCTATTAATACTGATTAATATTTAATAATAAAATATAAAAGTACTACTTAATCTAATAATACTGCTTAATATTTAAAAATAGTGTAAAAGCTCTACTTACTTTATTAATACTGATTAATATTTAATAATAAAGTGTAAAAATACTACTTACTCTATTTATACTGATTAATATTTAATAATAAAGTGTAAAAATACTACTTAATCTATTAATACTGATTAATATTTAATAATAAAGTGTAAAAGCTCTACTTACTCTATTAATACTGATTAATATTGAATAATAAAGTGTAAAAATACTACTTACTCTATTAATACTGATTAATATTTAATAATAAAGTGTAAAAATACTACTTACCCTATTAATACTGATTAATATTTAATAATAAAGTGTAAAAGCACTACTTATTCTATTAATACTGATCAATATTTAATAATAAAGTGTAAAAGCTTTACTTACTCTATTAATACTGATTAATATTTAATAATAAAGTGTAAAAGCACTACTTAATCTATTAATACTGTTTAATATTTAATAATAAAGTGTAAAAGCACTACTTACTCTATTAATACTGATAAATATTTAATAATAATGTGTAAAAGCTCTACTTACTCTGTTAATACTGATTAATATTTAATAATAAAGTGTAAAAGCACTACTTACTCTATTAATACTGATTAATATTTAATAATAAAGTGTAAAAGCACTACTTACTCTATTAATACTGTTTAATATTTAATAATAAAGTGTAAAAGCTCTACTTACTCTATTAATACTGTTTAATATTTAATAATGAAGTGTAAAAGCTCTACTTACTCTATTAATACTGATTAATATTTAATAATAAAGTGTAAAAATACTACTTACTCTATTAATACTTATTAATATTTAATAATAAAGTGTAAAAATACTACTTAATCTATTAATACTGTTTAATATTTACTAATAAAGTGTAAAAATACTACTTAATCTATTAATACTGTTTAATATTTACTAATAAAGTGTAAAAGCACTAGTTACTCTATTAATACTGATTAATATTTAATAATAAAGTGTAAAAATACTACTTAATCTATTAATACTGTTTAATATTTAATAATAGTGTAAAAGCTCTACTTACTCTATTAATACTGATTAATATTTAATAATAAAGTGTAAAAATACTACTTACTCTATTAGTACTGATTAATATTTAATAATAAAGTGTAAAAGTACTACTTACTCTATTAATACTGATTAATATTTAATAATAAAGTGTAAAAATGCTACTTAATCTATTAATACTGTTTAATATTTAATAATAAAGTGTAAAAGCACTACTTACTCTTTTAATACTGATTAATATTTAATAATAAAATGTAAAAGTACTACTTGATCTATTAATACTGTTTAATAATTATATAATAAAGTGTAAAAATACTACTTACTCTATTAATACTGATTAATATTTAATAATAAAGTGTAAAAGCACTACTTACTCTTTTAATACTGTTTGAATCGTTACTGTCGTATGTGAATCAGTGGTGATCTAATAGTATCTGCTCTGTGGTGGTCCTGTGGGGGTCCTGATCATTAAAGAACAGAGTAATAAAGTATACAGAGAATCAGATGAAGTACAGTCTGTATGGTCAGTAGTTATACTAGGAGGATATTCAGTAGATGTGATTATATAACAGTTCTGTTAGTTTCTGTATTTGTATGAATGTGAGCAGTTGATCGAGAAGGGGGGGTCCTGGTGGGGGAGTAGGTTATTTTAGGGTTAGACTTCAGCCACCCCTCCTCCCCAGTGTACCCAGATCAGATCAGCATTCACTCGACCCAGCCCTGCGTCCAGTTTCCTGCTGGACACGTGGGCATTTCAGAGATGATCCACATAGCGGTGATGAAGGTCCACCACGCTGCACATTCCAGCAGATCAAAACACGGCGGAGTTGATCGGGGGGTCAGCGAGCGTTTACCACCATACCACCATACCACCATACCCCACAATACCGCCTATACTCCACCACACTGTCTGATTCTGAGACGCTGTTTATGATAGTTTAAAGAAGATCTCAGTCTTAAACTCCATTCATGGTGGAGGGATACATGCAGGACGCTGTGAGGTTCAAATAGTCCCCAAAGAAAACCTAGTATTTTCAGATCTTCCACATTTTACCATCAACATCCAGATAAACTCAGAAGACACGTGTAGCTTCACTGGTGGGTTTCATAGTAAATACAGTGTGTAGATTAGTGTTGTAGATATGGAGACCCCCGGTTACCATCACCACCACTGTAAACACCATCACCACCACTGTAAACATCATCACCTCCACTGTAAACATCATCACCACCACTGTAAACATCACCACCACCATTGTAAACACCATCACCTCTACTGTAAACTACATCACCACCACTGTAAACACCATCACCACCACTGTAAACATCACCACCACCATTGTAAACACCATCACCTCTACTGTAAACATCATCACCACAACAGTAAACGCCATCACCACCACTGTAAACACCATCACCATCACTGTAAATGCCATCACCACCACTGTAAACAACATCACCACCACTGTAAACACCATCCCTGTAAACAACACCACCACTGTAAACACCATCACCACCACCGTAAACACCATCACCACCACTGTAACATCACCACCACTGTAAACACCATCACCACCACTGTAAACACCACCACCCCCACTGTAAACACCACCACCACCACCACTGTAAACACAATCACCACCACCACTGTAAACACCATCATCACCACTGTAACAT
>CM038706.1:52715276-52717776 GCA_021613375.1 Megaleporinus macrocephalus | reverse complement strand
TACAGCCCTCTCCCATTACAACCCACCTCTCCCAGTACACCCCTCTCCCAGTACAACCCTCTCCCATTACAACCCACCTCTCCCAGTACACCCCTCTCCCAGTACACCCCTCTTCCATTACAACCCACCTCTCCTAGTACACCCCTCTCCCAGTACACCCCTCTCCCAGTACAACCCTCTCCCATTACAACCCACCTCTCCCAGTACACCCCTCTCCCAGTACAACCCTCTCCCATTACAACCCACCTCTCCCAGTACACCCCTCTCCCATTACAACCCCACCTCTCCTAGTACACCCCTCTCCCAGTACACCCCTCTCCCAGTACAACCCTCTCCCATTACAACCCACCTCTCCCAGTACACCCCTCTCCCAGTACAACCCTCTCCCATTACAACCCACCTCTCCCAGTACACCCCTCTCCCATTACAACCCACCTCTCCTAGTACACCCCTCTCCCAGTACACCCCTCTCCCATTACAACCCACCTCTCCTAGTACACCCCTCTCCCAGTACACCCCTCTCCCAGTACACCCCTCTCCCAGTACACCCCTCTCCCATTACAACCCACCTCTCCTAGTACACCCCTCTCCCAGTACACCCCTCTCCCAGTACACCCCTCTCCCAGTACACCCCTCTCCCAGCTCCTCCCTCAGTGTCAGGTTTGGGGTTCTCTCTGTAGACTCAGTGCTGATGTAGTTATGAAGTCTGATAATGTTGTGATTGGACTGAAGATCAGATTGTTTTACTGGTGAACTCGTAACCAGTGTTGGGGTCAGTGAGGCCGGGTTAGATGTGATTAGTGTTATTATACAGACAGGGCTCGAGCAGGACAGACGCGTGTCCGTTAATGTCCAGTAGGCGGCGTATATGAGCTGTAATACCTGTTAGCTACGCCAACCAGCTACTAGATATTCAGGTATTGATCGTCTGTTGTGTGTGTGTGTGTATTTACTGCGTTCTGATTGGTTTGTTGTTGAAGGTTCTCACCCGCTGGCTAAGTGTGTGTCGGCGTTTGACGGCAGGTTCTGCGGCATGTTTATGGACGCGGCGTGGAGGGAACTGTTCTGCAGGGCGGAGCCACCGGCCACAGGTAGACTCACCACAGCTCCATATGATAACACACACTGCTGAGTACCTAATACTGAAATACTTAATAGAGTATTTATTACTGAAATACTCAATACAGAGTATTTATTACTGAAACACTTAAACCTGCACATTTATTACTGAACTACTGAATATTGCGTATTTATTACTGAAATACTCAATACAGAGTATTTAATACTGAACTACTGAATATTGCGTATTTATTATTGAAATACTCAATACAGAGTATTTAATACTGAAACACTGAATATTGCGTATTTATTACTGAAATACTCAATACAGAGTATTTATTACTGAAATACTCAATAGAGTATTTATTACTGAAACACTGAATATTGCGTATTTATTACTGAAATACTCCATACAGAGTATTTAATACTGAAACACTGAATACTGCATATTTATTACTGAAATACTCAATACAGAGTATTTAATACTGAAACACTGAATATTGCGTATTTATTACTGAAATACTCAATACAGAGTATTTAATACTGAACTACTGAATACTGCGTATTTATTACTGAAATACTCAATACAGAGTATTTAATACTGAAACACTGAATACTGCGTATTTATTACTGTAATACTCAATACAGAGTATTTATTACTGAAATACTTAATACTGCGTATTTAATACTGAAAAACTGAATACTGCGTATTTATTACTGAAATACTCAATACAGAGTATTTATTACTGAAATACTGAATACAGAGTATTTAATACTGAAACACTGAATACTGCGTATTTATTACTGTAATACTTAATACAGAGTATTTATTACTGAAATACTTAATACTGCGTATTTAATACTGAAAAACTGAATAGTGCGTATTTATTACTGAAATACTCAATACAGAGTATTTATTACTGAAATACTGAATACAGAGTATTTAATACTGAGACACTGAATATTGCGTATTTATTACTGTAATACTTAATACAGAGTATTTATTACTGAAATACTTAATACTGCGTATTTAATACTGAAACACTGAATACTGCATATTTATTACTGAAATACTGAATACAGAGTATTTATTACTGAAACACTGAATACTGCATATTTATTACTGTAATACTGAATACAGAGTATTTATTACTGAAACACTGAATATTGCATATTTATTACTGTAATACTGAATACAGAGTATTTATTACTGAAACACTGAATACTGCGTATTTATTACTGAAATACTACATATTTAATACTTGAGTTTGGAAAAGCAGCTCAGTGCAGCAGATGGAGTGTTTTTAATTAGATCAGACTGAGCTGTGGGAGAGTCTGACTGGTCACCTCATTAAGTCCACCTTCACCCGTCAGCTCCACTGACCACTGAGTAGCCCTTTACTCACAGATCTTCTGTTACTCTGGTTAGCCGTGCTGTGCT
>CM038706.1:52657460-52714277 GCA_021613375.1 Megaleporinus macrocephalus | reverse complement strand
TGTTTGATGTATGTATGTGTGTATGTGTGTGTATGTGTTTGTGTGTGTGTGTGTGTATTTGATGTATGTATGTGTGTGTGTATGTGTGTGTGTGTGTTTGATGTATGTATGTGTGTGTGTGTGTGTTTGATGTATGTATGTGTGTGTGTGTGTGTGTGATGTATGTATGTGTGTTTGTGTTTGTGTATGTGTTTGATGTATGTATGTGTGTGTGTGTGTTTGATGTATATGTGTGTGTGTGTGTATGTTTTTGATGTATGTTTGTGTGTGTGTGAGTGTGTGTGTTTGATGTATGTGTGTATATGTGTGTGTGTGTGTGATGTATGTATGTGTGTGTGTGTGTGTGTGATATATGTATATGTGTGTGTGATATATGTGTGTGTGATTGTGTGTGTGTGTTTGATGTATGTATGTATGTGTGTGCGTGTGTGTTTGATGTGTGTGTGTGTGTTTGATGTGTGTATGTATGTATGTGTGTGTGTGTTTGATGTATGTATGCGTGTATGTGTATGTGTGTGTGTGTATGGGTTTGTGTGTGTGTGTGTTTGATGTATTTATGTGTGTGTGTATGTGTTTGTGTGTGTGTGTATTTGATGTATGTGTGTGTGTCTGATGTTTTATGTGTGTGTGTGTATGTATTTGTGTGTGTGTGTGTTTGATGTATGTGTGTGTGTGATGTATGTGTGTGTGTTTGATGTATGTGTGTGTGAGTGTGTGTGTGTGTGTGTGTGTGTGTGTGATATATGTATGTGTGTGTGTGTGTGTGTGTTTGTGTGTGTGATATATGTGTGTGTGTGTCACACCTTGCTTGCAGGTGAGGGTAGAAATGCTCCGCGAAGGTTGCAAATTAAAATAAAATTGATGGCAAAACCACAAAAACTTATTCAGTGCAAAGGTGTTTAATTGGTGAAGGAGAAAAAAAACCCCAAAAAATTAGGAAATAGGAAACAACAAACAAACAAAAATCCATTTACAGGATAAGTATGCAACTTTCTGAAAACAACAGTTTTTTCCCCCCTGTGCACATCGGCTCAACTACCAACCAGTCCCTCCTTTGACTGAAATGAGCCCTTAAATACCCTCCACAGATATCCTAGACCAGCACACACCATTTACTCTCCTCTGCAGGGGTTACTTTACTAAAGAAAGTTACTGGTTTATTAAAATACAGAATCCCGGCAATACTGGTTTTAAATGGACAGTCTAAACACAAGTTTCAAAGTTGCAGAAATAAAATAAAAAACAATTTACATAACAAAACCATTTCAGACTGCCTAAACCCCATGAACCCCCTTCCAAATGGAACACTCCAACATGGTCCTACTGGGCATGTCTGAATTTGCCCAGGCATTATTTAAGGACAGCTCAAACATGGCCTGGGCCTTTTCCCAGAGCAGGACCCTAAGGTACAGCCCCTGTAAGTATGCTACTCCTTTAAAGATGCAAGGTTCATGTTTTAACTGTAAAAAGGTGAGATCAACCAAGCTAGCAAATGTAAATATTGCAATATGAGGAGTAAAACAGCTGCAATAGCTGCTCAAATAGTGAGGAAGAGAGCATGAACCACTGTAAACTAGAGCAGGGACAGAACGGGATTGAATAAAGGGGGAAAATGGAAAGGCATGGAGTTAACTAGTTTGTTCGTTCTGTCACAGTGTGTGTGTGTGTGTTTGATGTATGTGTGTGTGTGTGATGTATATATGTATGTGTGTTTGTGTGTGTGTGTTTGTGTGATGTATGGCTGGTGTATAAATCGCCGCTGCTGATGGAAATTCGGCTCTTTGCTTGACTTGCTGACTCCGGAGCCGCTTAGCAAAACGGATGTAATTTATTTATGTTTTCCATCCACCACACTGCTCCCCCCACGGCCGCCCCCACACCTCTTCACCCCACCCCTCCGCACCCCCTCACGCCCACACTCTCCCCCACACAGGCGCTCCAGACACCTCCAAATCACATCAATCTGCAGGCCAACTGACAGACAGCTTCATCTTCATTTCTCCTCCGTCCTCAGGGCTGAATGGCGGTCAGGCAGCGCTCGGCCGGTCTCTATCACTGTAACGTGTTAGCAGCTATTAGGGCGGTTATGATTTGTTGGCAGAATCTGTTCCTGTCAGTCATCATTTCACCAGCGACAGCTTCATTAACCACCTCCGCGTTGACGTCCACTGACTGACGAGCAGATTGTGGCCTGACCGATACGCGGGGTAACCAATAAAACAGGCCAATATTAATATTACGTTACACATTAATACACAAGCGACTTGGTTTGAGCTGATTCTAAGAGAAAACAAGCTCAGAGTAATAACAGTGCTGTTCTCACCCGCTCAGTCCTCTCCTGGACCCTCACCAAACTCCTGACCAGCACTCGCCGCCCAAACATCCGTCTACTGCATAATTCACTGACCATCATTACGGACTGTCCTTAGTGTTTAAAATACTGGAGAAGATCCAGAATCCGGGTTTTATTACAGTCCTGCTCCTGTAAGCTACCAGCAGGAACTCAACAGTCTGAACTCCACAGTGTGAGTCATATTCCAAATACATATCAGATTATAATAACGAGCTGTAATACACTAATTACTAAAATACACACTGTAATTAATACTCCTCTCCAAGCCTAATTATTAATATAAACAAATTCATACATACATACATCAAACCCAGACTGAGTCCCAAACACCTCCATATCCCTACATAGTACATACATACATCAAACCCAGACTGAGTCCCAAACACCTCCATATCCCTACATAGTACATACATACAACAAACCCAAAATTAGTCCCAAACACCTCCATATCCCCACATAGTACATACATACATCAAACCCAGACTGAGTCCCAAACACCTCCATATCCCTACATAGTACATACATACATACATCAAACCCAGACTGAGTCCCAAACACCTCCATATCCCTACATAGTACATACATACATCAAACCCAGACTGAGTCCCAAACACCTCCATATCCCTACATAGTACATACATACATCTAACCCAGACTGAGTCCCAAACACCTCCATATCCCTACATAGTACATACATACATACATCAAACCCAGACTGAGTCCCAAACACCTCCATATCCCTACATAGTACATACATACATCAAACCCAGACTGAGTCCCAAACACCTCCATATCCCTACATAGTACATACATACATCAAACCCAGACTGAGTCCCAAACACCTCCGTATCCCTACATAGTACATACATACATCAAACCCAGACTGAGTCCCAAACACCTCCATATCCCTACATAGTACATACATACATCAAACCCAGACTGAGTCTCAAACACCTCCATATCCCTACATAGTACATACATACATACATCAAACCTAGACTAAATCCCAAACACCTCCATATCCCTACATAGTACATACATACATACATCAAACCCAGACTGAGTCCCAAACACCTCCATATCCCTACATAGTACATACATACATACATCAAACCTAGACTGAGTCCCAAACACCTCCATATCCCTACATAGTACATACATACATACATCAAACCTAGACTGAGTCCCAAACACCTCCATATCCCTACATAGTACATACATACATACAGTGCTGATACTGTATATTTATACTTATATTGTAAACAGTTTCATTAAATGTCTGCAAATATTTTTAATAAGAATTCCTCAGCTCCCTTTCAGCTCCCCTCAGCTCCCCTCAGCATCCCTCAGCTCCCCTTCAGCATCCCTCAGCTCCCCTTCAGCATCCCTCAGCTCCTCTCAGCATCCCTCAGCTCCCCTTCAGCATCCCTCAGCTCCCCTTCAGCATCCCTCAGCTCCCCTTCAGCATCCCTCAGCTCCCCTTCAGCATCCCTCAGCTCCTCTCAGCATCCCTCAGCTCCCCTTCAGCATCCCTCAGCTCCTCTCAGCATCCCTCAGCTCCCCTTCAGCATCCCTCAGCTCCCCTCAGCATCCCTCAGCTCCCCTTCAGCATCCCTCAGCTCCCCTCAGCATCCCTCAGCTCCCCTCAGCATCCCTCAGCTCCTCTCAGCATCCCTCAGCTCCCCTTCAGCATCCCTCAGCTCCCCTTCAGCATCCCTCAGCTCCCCTTCAGCATCCCTCAGCTCCCTCTCAGCATCCCTCAGCTCCTCTCAGCATCCCTCAGCTCCTCTCAGCATCCCTCAGCTCCTCTCAGCATCCCTCAGCTCCCCTTCAGCATCCCTCAGCTCCCCTCAGCATCCCTCAGCTCCTCTCAGCATCCCTCAGCTCCTCTCAGCATCCCTCAGCTCCCCTTCAGCATCCCTCAGCTCCCCTTCAGCATCCCTCAGCTCCCCTTCAGCATCCCTCAGCTCCCCTTCAGCATCCCATCAGCTCCCCTTCAGCATCCCATCAGCTCCCCTTCAGCATCCCATCAGCTCCCCTTCAGCATCCCATCAGCTCCCCTTCAGCATCCCATCAGCTCCCCTTCAGCATCCCATCAGCATCCCATCAGCATCCCATCAGCTCCCCATCAGCTCCCCATCAGCTCCCCATCAGCTCCCCATCAGCTCCCCATCAGCTCCCCATCAGCTCCCCATCAGCATCCCTCAGCTACCCATCAGCATCCCTCAGCTACCCATCAGCATCCCTCAGCTCCCCTCAGCATCCCTCAGCTCCCCTCAGCTCCCATCAGCATCCCTCTGCTCCCCTTCAGCATCCCTCAGCATCCCTCAGCATCCCTCAGTTCCCCATCAGCTCCCCATCAGCTCCCCATCAGCTCCCCATCAGCTCCCCATCAGCTCCCCATCAGCTCCCCATCAGCTCCCCATCAGCTCCCCATCAGCTCCCCATCAGCATCCCTCAGCTCCCCATCAGCATCCTTCAGCATCCCTCAGCATCCCTCAGCATCCCTCAGCTACCCATCAGCATCCCTCAGCTACCCATCAGCTCCCCTCAGCATCCCTCAGCATCCCTCAGCATCCCTCAGCTCCCCTCAGCTCCCCTCAGCTCCCCTCAGTCCCTCAGCTCCCCTCAGCTCCCCTCAGCTCCCCTCAGCTTCCCTCTGCTCCCCTTCAGCAACCCTCAGCAACCCTCAGCTCCCCTCAGCTCCCCTTCAGCATCCCTCATCATCCCTCATCATCCCTCAGCTCCCCATCAGCATCCCTCATCATCCCTCAGCTCCCCATCAGCATCCCTCAGCAACCCTCAGCTCCCCTTCAGCATCCCTCATCATCCCTCATCATCCCATCAGCATCCCTCAGCTCCCCTTCAGCATCCCTCATCATCCCTCAGCTCCCCTTCAGCATCCCTCAGCAACCCTCAGCTCCCCTCAGCATCCCTCAGCTCCTCAGCTGTGGGTCTGGGTTGTGGGTCTGGGTTGTGGGTCTGGGTTGTGGGTCTGGGTTGTGGGTCTGGGTTGTGGGTCTGGGTGTTTGGTCTGAGTTGTGGGTCTGAGTTGTGGGTCTGGGTTGTTGGTTTGGGTTGTGAGTCTGAGTTGTGGGTCTGAGTCTTTGGTTTGAGTTGTGGGTCTGAGTTGTGGGTCTGGGTTGTGGGTCCAAGTCTTTGGTTTGAGTTGTGGGTCCGGGTTGTGGGTCTAAGTCTTTGGTTTGAGTTGTGGGTCTGGGTTGTGGGTCTGGGTTGTGGGTCTGGGTTGTGGGTCTGGGTTGTGGGTCTGGGTTGTGGGTCTGGGTTGTGGGTCTGGGTTGTGGGTCTGGGTTGTGGGTCTAAGTCTTTGGTTTGGGTTGTGGGTCTGGGTTGTGGGTCTGGGTTGTGGGTCTGGGTTGTGGGTCTGGGTTGTGGGTCTGGGTTGTGGGTCCGGGTTGTGGGTCCGAGTTGTGGGTCCGGGTTGTGGGTCTGAGTTGTGGGTCTCTGGAGGCATCCTCCAGAGCGCTGATTGGAGGAAAGTTGGAACTGGTCTCCTCTCACAGGAAGTGCCTCGCGGTTTACTGGATCTGCTGAACCGTTCTTTATAGACTACCTGGTGTCTTTAGGGTCTCTGACCTTCTGCGGGACCACCTCCTGCTCTGATGTTCATTTTTCTTTATTCATCCACATAATATCATTTCAGTGGTCTTCCGGCCTATCCAGGTGGTCTTCAGGTGGACTTTAAACAGGCAAAGCAGTGACGTCCTCAACATGGTAAACCTGGATCTAAACCTGGAGCTGCGTTTGACCAGCAGGGGGCGCTATGACAGTGTTGCTTATTTCTGCACTAGTGAGTTATTAGTGTTAATAATGATGTCATCAACACATTGACAGTGCTAGCATGAGTGTAGCATTAGCCTTAGCACCATCCTAGACCTTTCCAGCAGGACAATCTCTCTGGCACGGAGCCAAGGGGGCACGGGCAGGTGGTCCAGCCAGCACAGCTCAGTCCGACTGGACGTGTGATTGGACGGAGGTGCGGAGGCTGCTGGGAAGGCAGCGCTGTCCTTCTGGAGCACTACTCCGTTATTAATCAGACTAATTAATAACCGAATTGTTGATTACAGGTGTTTTTGAACGTGAGGTCACACCCCACATGCCCCGCTGACCAGACTTCCCTGGAAGCGAACGGCAGACCACCAATTCCCCAAGAACCCACTCCCGGTTCCTAAACAGGTTCCACGCCTTCACCAAACAGACGGAACTCACAGAACACACGGTCCCAAATCTGGGAAATCTCGGAAATACGCAGCGATTCCGGAATCATTCGGAAGGAAATCCGAGAGTCTGTAAACAGAAGATCTGATCTGAACCTGATGTGAATTTGACCTACGTTATTGTTCGCATGTGATCAGAATGAACAGAATCTGATCTGAATCTGATTCCGTGTAAAGTGTTTCGTTGGTGTGTCTGATTAGCGGTCAGTCACTCCGGCAGAGCGTGAAGGGTTAGCGCTCTGGAGCGGCTGGAGGAGGTTCAGGTCACTGACTGTCCTCTGAGAGGGAACAGTGTCTGACCGTCACGGCAGCATGAGCTCCTCACTGCGGAGCAGAACCAGAGAGGAATTCTGGGAAAAGATGAGGGGAGATAAGACTCTGGACTCTGGAGGTCAGACTGCTGGACGCTCACGGTCAGAGAAAAAAGAAACAGTTGATGGAGAGCAAACAGACTGCCGGTTGTCTTTAAAGTGATTAGGGGGCTTTCTGTGCTCGTGCTCTGCTGGGGTTGCCAGATTTCAGCCTCGGAGAATCCAGACAGCTGATGAAGAGAAATACGTCTGAGCTCAGCTTCTCTATCTCTATGGTCTTTAGACGGTGAGTGGTAGTCTTTAGACGGTGAGTGGTAGTCTTTAGACGGTGGAATGGTCTTTAGACGGTGAGTGGTAGTCTTTAGACGGTGAGTGGTAGTCTTTAGACGGTGAGTGGTAGTCTTTACATGGTGAGTGGTGGTCTTTAGACGGTGGAATGGTCTTTAGACGGTGAGTGGTGGTCTTTAGACAGTGAGTGGTAGTCTTTAGACAGTAAGTGCTAGTCTTTAGACAGTAAGTGGTAGTCTAGACGGTGGAATGGTCTTTAGACGGTGAGTGGTAGTCTTTACACGGTGAGTGGTAGTCTTTAGACGGTGGAATGGTCTTTAGACAGTGAGTGGTAGTCTTTAGACGGTGAGTGGTAGTCTTTAGATGGTGAGTGGTAGTCTTTAGACGGTGGAATGGTCTTTAGACGGTGAGTGGTAGTCTTTAGACGGTGAGTGGTAGTCTTTAGACGGTGAGTGGTAGTCTTTAGATGGTGAGTGGTAGTCTTTAGACGGTGGAATGGTCTTTAGACAGTGAGTGGTAGTCTTTAGACGGTGGAATGTTCTTTAGACAGTGAGTGGTAGTCTTTAGACAGTAAGTGGTAGTCTTTAGACGGTGAGTGGTAGTCTTTAGATGGTGAGTGGTAGTCTTCAGACGGTGAGTGGTAGTCTTTAGATGGTGGAATGGTATTTAGACGGTGAGTGGTAGTCTTTAGACGGTGAGTAGTAGTCTTTAGACGGTGGAATGGTCTTTAGACAGTGAGTGGTAGTCTTTAGACGGTGAGTGGTAGTCTTTAGACGGTGGAATGGTCTTTAGATGGTGAGTGGTAGTCTTTAGATGGTGAGTGGTAGTCTTTAGACGGTGGAATGGTCTTTAGACGGTGAGTGGTAGTCTTTAGACGGTGAGTGGTAGTCTTTAGATGGTGGAATGGTCTTTAGACGGTGAGTGGTAGTCTTTAGCCGGTGAGTGGTAGTCTTTAGATGGTGGAATGGTCTTTAGACGGTGAGTGGTAGTCTTTAGACGGTGAGTGGTAGTCTTTAGATTGTGAGTGGTAGTCTTTAGACAGTGAGTGGTAGTCTTTAGACAGTGAGTGGTAGTCTAGACGGTGAGTGGTAGTCTTTAGATGGTGGAATGGTCTTTAGACGGTGAGTGGTAGTCTTTGGCCGGTGAGTGGTAGTCTTTAGATGGTGGAATGGTCTTTAGACGGTGAGTGGTAGTCTATAGACGGTGAGTGGTAGTCTTTAGATGGTGAGTGGTAGTCTTCAGACGGTGAGTGGTAGTCTTTAGATGGTGGAATGGTATTTAGACGGTGAGTGGTAGTCTTTAGACAGTGAGTGGTAGTCTTTAGACAGTGAGTGGTAGTCTTTAGACGGTGAGTGGTAGTCTTTAGACGGTGAGTGGCAGTCTTTAGACGGTGAGTGGTAGTCTTTAGAGGATGAGTGGTAGTCTTCAGACGGTGAGTGGTAGTCTTTAGAGGATGAGTGGTAGTCTTTAGAGGATGAGTGGTAGTCTTTAGACGGTGATTGGTAGTCTTTAGACGGTGGGTGGTAGTCTTTAGACAGTGTAAAGGCAAAACCCTTTGTTCACCCAAACAAAGCAAGGTGGTCCAGTTCCAGGGGGGGGGGGGGGGGACTGATAGTACTTGTTTGACGCATGTATGTAAAAATCCAAATCCAGGCCAGTGTCTGTTCCAAGCTGATGATTTGTAGTTTATTTTAAAATAAACAATCAAACCAACAAAACAAAAACAAAAAAGAACAACTAAAAGTAACAGTCCTTTGTTCTACACACTGCTCAGGTGCACCACATGGTCAAAGACTATTGAAGCTGGTATCAGCACCCCTTAGGACTGGAAGAGCACTCTCTTAAATTTCCAGGAAGCCCCTCTACCTGCAGAGGGAAAACAGTCTTAGAACAAAAATAAAAAGTGTTAATGTGGCTCCTACAGACCGGCCCCTAATTGTCTGCATGAGCAACAATTACCATTTGTGAAAGAAGGAGCCCACTAAGAATTTAAGTAATAAATCAGAATAAATCATAAGAATGTTGAAGAATGTGTGAAGTGCTAATACTTATCTCAAAATTTTCTTGAGAACTAGTTTCCCCTTGGACCCTTCAGAGAAACCCTTCACCCTCCAGTAAGAGGCACAACTTTGTTACTGGTCTTTCAAGAATGCCAGTTTGTGTCTTGAGCTTTACAGTTCTTACTCGGCCCTTCTTGTCAGGATGCACCTCCAAAATCCTTCCAAGAGGCCATGACCCACAGGGAGCGGTGCTGTCCACCACCATCACAATGTCACCTTTCTGGAGCCCTCTTTTGATTACAGACCACTTTTGACGTTCTTGTTGCAAAGCCAAATACTCCTGTGTCCACCTTTTCCAAAACAGGTCAGCCAGATACTGGACTTGTTTCCATCTGCGTCTTATATAAATGTCTGACTTTAAAAACAATCCTGGCGGAAGAGCTGTTTTGACTTCATGAGGAGGATGTGGTTCGGAGTTAATGGCTCAAGAGTCCTGCTCATCATTGGACACTGTGCTGAGAGGACTACTATTTAGAATGGCTTCTACTTCACAAAGAAGTGTTTGTAGATGTTCATCATCAAGGGTTTGCTGCTGTAGAATAGAGCAAAGGATGTGTCTTACCATGCGAATTAGGCGTTCCCAAACTCCACCCTGATGTGATGCTGTTGGAGAATTAAAACTCCATTGAACTCCCTTCTGAAGCAAGACCTTTTCAATCTTTGAATGGTTCCAGACAGACAGTGAACTTTGAAGTTCCCGTTTTGCACCAACAAGGTTTGTTCCATTGTCGGACCGGATGTGTGTTATTTGACCTCTTCTGTATATGAATCTTCTCACTGCAGTAATGCAGGAATCAGTGTGTAAGGAGTGAGCCATCACTAAATGCACTGCTCTGCTGGTCATGCAAGTAAACAGAACTCCATACCTTTTAACATTGACTCTTCCTCTTTTTATTTCAAAGGGTCCAAAATAGTCTACTCCAACACTACTAAACGGTGGAAGATCAGCTCTTAGTCTTTCCTGGGGAAGCTCCAGACGTGGGATTGTCATTTGCTTGAGAGGCGCAACTCTAGCTTTACCGAGGACAAAAGCCACATGCACAGTGTCTTCTTTTGAGAGGAGTCTTAGGTAACTTACTGTGCCATATCCAAGTTCACTGGCATCTGTAAAATGATGGAGTTGTGCCTTTACAAGTGTTCTGAATGCAGTTGGTTTCACACAGCGTGATACTTTGAAATCTTCTAACTTATGAAGATCAGTCATCCATCTTTCCCATTTAACAAGTCCAAGTCCAACCTTTTCACTTCATTTGCTCGATCTTCCTGAGGTATGGCTGACAGTACAGCACGACTGTTGCTAATCCATTTAGTGAGATGAAATCCCCCTTTTTCACACAAGGTAGTGAGGTCTCTCACAAATCCTGCTGCATCTTGTTCAGTAGGCAGGGATTTGAGGCAGTCATCAACATAGAAATTGTTCTCAATTGTACTTATCACTGAAACTGCTTCTGTTGTCTCTGGCCGTTTGTCTAATTGCATAGTTTGCACAACTGGGTGAAGAGACTGCACCAAAAATATGTACCAGCATTCGATGTTCTACAGGAGGAGGACTTATATCTCCTTCAAGCCACCACAAGAATCGCATAAAGTCAACATGGCATCTTGACACCTTAACTTGATGAAACATAGTTTTAATGTCAGCCATTACTGCTACAGGCTCTTGGCGAAATCTTGAGATGACTCCAAAAAGTGTGCTTGTCAAATCAGGAACCTGCAGAAGTTCAGAATTCAATGATACATCTTTAAAAGTTGCTCCACAATCAAAGACCACCCTAATGGTTCCTTTCTTTGGATGGTATACGCCATGATGTGGAATGTACCATACTTTACCATCTTCTCTTCCAAGTTGATGTCGTGGAATTATTTCAGCCTGGCCTGTCCTCAATACCTCTGTAAGATATTCTGTGTATTCAGATCTGAATCTTTCCTCTCCTTCTTCTCAGGCCCTGGAGACGCTGTTCTGCAACCTGCCGATTGTTAGGCATAGTTGGGTTGTCTTTCCTGAAGGGTAAGTGAAGACCATAATGCTCATCTTCTAGCCTCACTGATTCCTCTGTAATTTTCATAAATCTTTTGTCTTCAACTGACATTTCTATTTTGTCCTCTGATGACCTCTCTGTGAAATCATGATTATAGTGTCGAGCCACACTGGCTTTGATCTGTGGGATCTTGATTCCCTTTAAGTGAGGCCATTTGGACAGTTCACTCTGGGTAGGCATGTTGCGTGTGTCTACAGGCATCCTTTTTTGTGTGAAGACTTCTGGTAAGGAAATGTAGTTGTCTTCATCTAAAGCAGACACCTCCAGTCCTGTCAAGACATGACATTGCACAGACTTTTCTTGACTTATTGTTCTGAGTAAGATGTTGGTTCTTCTCCCTGGGATGTTGAGCTTGTTCATAAGGTTCTCTGTACAAAAGGTTGCAGAGCTGCCTGGATCTATAAAGGCATACGTGTAAAGAACTCTACTTCCTTTAGAACATTTTACCTTCACAGGAACGATGGACGGTGTGCACTCTGAGTAGCTTTGAGTGCTGCCGGCCCCAGAATGCTCACCCACCTCAAGAGACACCTGTGCACTGCTGACAGGTGTTTGCACTGGCTGGTGTGGTATTGTCTTTGCTTTAATGTGAAGCACACTAGGATGTTGTAAGTTGCATTTACTGCATGTAAGACGACCTGAACAGTTTTTACTTACGTGTCCTTCTGAGGCATCCAAAACAGATTCCATTCTGCTGCAAAAAAGTTCTTCTGCTTGTGCAATTGCTTGTCAGATGATGAGCACAATGACAGATAATGATCACCACTGCAAAACAGGCATAAGGTTTAGAATTGCAATTGTCTAGCTGTTTGCTGTAGCGGCTCCGGGTTAATACTTGTAGCGAAACTGTCCTTTGCCTTTGGTTTGATTGATGTTTTGAGTTGTCCTTTGCCACTGCCTGAATCTTGAATATCACCAAACACTGGGTGTGACAGTATACTTGTTTGCTTTTCAAGGAAGAATACAAAATCAGCCATTCTGACTCCTCTGCCGCATCGTTCTTGCACATCACATGCCCTTGTGCGCCATCTTTCCCTGAGTTTGTAAGGGAGCTTTAATGCAATACATCTCAAGTTGGAACTTGTATCTAGTTCTTCCAAATAGTCCATTTCCTCCATAGCATTACAACACCCTCTGAGGAACAGCGTGAATTCCTTCAAAGCCTTTGGATCTTTTTTAATTACAGGCCACGACAACACCTTCTCAATATAAGCACATGATATTTTATACTCATTGCCAAAGTGCTGTTCTAGCAGTTCCTTTGCTTTATCATAACCTTTGCTTGGAGACATATGCTGACAACTTCGAATAAGATCTTGTGCTTGTCCCTTGGTGTACTGAATAAGAAACTGTAATCGATCTTGGTTAATGTCAGTTTTTCTTTCAATCATTTGCTCAAAAGAATGAATAAAAGTCTTGTACTGGAGAATGTTTCCATCAAACACTTGAATCTCACTTTTAGGCAACGTAGAAAGAACTTGCTGTTTTATCAGAATGCTTGTCAGATCATTCTGCCTTTGAAGAATCTTAAGAGTGGTGTCATGTTGTTGATGTTGTTGGAGCGTGTTTAATTGAGTGCTTGATGAGGATATATGTCCAGGATTCTGCGTGTTCTGCTGCTGGACAGTGCTGCTGCTGGACAGTGCTGCTGCTGGTTTGATCAAACTGCAGTGAATTGAGCGGAACAGGAAACTGTACATGGACTCCTTCCTTTGGTCGAACAATCGGTGAAGTGATGGTGTTAAACTGCATTTCTTCAAGATAGGCATTCATGGCATCAGTTGATGGAGTGTTTACATTACCATTCTCTACATTTCTTAGATAATCAATTTTAGCTGTTGTAGCTGCGATCTCAGCTTGAAGTTTTAATGTCTCTCTCCGTTTCCTGATTTCTTCACCTTGTTTTTGAAGCTGCTCCTGCTTTTCTTCCAGAGCATGTTTTTGAGACAGAGCTGCTGCTTTAGCCAGTAAGGCGACCCTCTCAGCTTCAGCACAGATCTGGGCAGAAGATGTAGACGATGCACTACTGCGTGTGCTAGATCTCCCAGATTTATTGGACCTTTTGCTTACAGAAGAAATGACTGAAGCATTATCATCAGGAATTGTGTGTTTAAAATCAGAGGAAATAATCTCTGCACAGCTGGGAAAGTCAGGGTTCTCCATTGTAGACAAACATTTTGAAACATTGGACAGAAAGGCATTAATTTGTTCAAGTTTTGGTTTGTACCAAGTATTTACATTCAGTTTGATCTTCAGCATTCAATGATTGCAGATAAAACTCATGGTTTAACTTCATCCACATATTCATTGTCAACCATCAGTGCTTTAATGATATTCATTCTGCGAGTGATATGAGACATTTTTCCAGCTCTGGAGATTCTTAACCTTGCTGCTTCATTCAAATCCTTGCCAGTAGGCCCTGTAGATACAGTCAGAGGCAGCCATTCTGCTTCACAAAGTTTGTTTCCTTCCCAAAAGAAACAGTTCAATGTTCAGGTTGACTCAGCAGTGTCTACAGGGATTTGATTATTTGTGGTTCATAAAGCCAAAACAAAGCTTGTGATTCTTTTCCATATGTTCACAATCCATAACAGCTTTCCGACAGCCTTTTACACAGCCATCCAACTGAAATCCACAAAACTGACTTACTGGTGAAGCTCTTATAGATTGAAGTCGTTGTTGGAGGATTCCTTTTGGTTGTCTGCAAAATCCACAGCTAGTCTTTGACTTTTTGTAAAGGCAAAACCCTTTGTTCACCCAAACAAAGCAAGGTGGTCCAGTTCCAGAGGGGGGGGGAACTGATAGTACTTGTTGGACGCATGTATGTAAAAATCCAAATCCAGGCCAGTGTCTGTTCCAAGCTGATGATTTGTAGTTTATTTTAATTAGATAAACAAATAAACAAACAAAACAAAAAAGAACAACTAAAAGTAACAGTTCCTTTGTTCTACACACTGCTCAGGTGCACTACATGGTCAAAGACTATTGAAGCTGGTATCAGCGCCCCCTGTAGGACTGGAAGAGCACTCTCTTAAATTTCCAGGAAGCCCCTCTACCTGCAGAGGGAGAACAGTCTTAGAACAAAAATAAAAAGTGTTAATGTGGCTCCTACAGACGGTGAGTGGTAGTCTTTAGACGATGAGTGGTAGTCTTTAGACGATGAGTGGTAGTCTTTAGACGATGAGTGGTAGTCTTTAGACGATGAGTGGTAGTCTTTAGACGGTGAGAGGTAGTCTTTAGATGGTGAGTGCTAGTCTTTAGACGGTGGAATGGTCTTTAGACGGTGAGTGCTAGTCTAGACGGTGAGTGGTAGTCTTTAGATGATGAGTGGTAGTCTTTAGATGGTGGAATGGTCTTTAGATGGTGAGTGGTAGTCTAGACGGTGGAATGGCCTTTAGACGGTGAGTGGTAGTCTTTAGATGGTGAGTGGTAGTCTTTAGACGGTGAGTGGTAGTGATTATTAAACTCTGATTGATTAATGTTTATTGATCACCTGATTAATCACCACCTTTCAGTGAATTTAGTTCAAGAACATCTGGTCTTCTTGTGTTTGGAAGGTGTTTGGAAAGTGTTTGAAAAGGTGTTTGGAAAGTGTTTGGAAGGTGTTTGGAAAGTGTTTGGAAAGTTTTTGGAAGATGTTTGGAAGGTGTTTGGAAGGTGTTGGAAGGTGTTTGGGCGGTGTTTGGAAAGTGTTTGGAAGGTGTTTGGAAAGTGTTTGGAAGGTGTTTGGAAGGTGTTTGGACGGTTTTTGGAAGGTGTTTGGAAAGTGTTTGGAAGGTGCTTGGAAAGTGTTTGGAAAGTGTTTGGAAAGCGTTTAAAAGGTGTTTGGAAAGTGTTTGAAAGGTGTTTGGAAAGCGTTTAAAAGGTGTTTGGAAAGTTTTTGGAAAGTATTTGGAAGGTGTTTGGAAAGTGGAAGGTGTTTGGAAAGTGTTTAAAACGGTTAGGGTTTGGAAGGTGTTTGGAAAGTGTTTGAAAGGTGTTTGGAAAGCGTTTAAAAGGTGTTTGGAAGGTGTTTGGAAAGTTTTTGGAAAGTGTTTGGGAAGTGTTTGGAAGGTGTTTGGAAAGTGTTTGGAAAGTTTTTGGAAGGTGTTTGGAAGGTTTTGGAAAGTGTTTGGAAGGTGTTTTGGGCGGTGTTTGGAAAGTGTTTGGAAAGTGTTTGGAAAGTTTTTGTAAAGTATTTGGAAGGTGTTTGGAAGGTGTTTGGAAGGTGTTTAAAACGGTTAGGGTTAGGGTTTGGAAGGTGTTTGGTTTGGCTGCAGAAGCTCTCAGAGAGCTGTAGTGTGTGGTGTGAGTGAAGCTCTGCTGACTCTTCACTGTAATTCTCTCATGAAGGACATTCAGTCTCGTTGAGTTCCCTTGGCAACTCTGCCGCGGCTGTCCGTGTCCTCAGCCTGATGCAAATGCACCTACACCGCCGGAGCTCCTCAGACCGTATACAACGCTGTGTTCTCGTCTTAATCTCCTGCTGATAAATGAATCATGAACCTCCGAGCTAACACCCGGTCCAGCGCCGGCGGTCAGCTGATGATGACCGAGATTATTCTGGAATGTACGACGTTATTTACAGAACTCTGATGTTCTTCAGCGCTACGGCGGAAACCCTGAACACCAGCTTTGACTCACCTGTTTATTTCATACCAACTAAATTTCCACAACAACAATGAAATTATAAAGGAGCACTCCACCAAAATGATCTACCAAATATATTTATTCAAAGGTAAACAGAGATTCAAAGTAAGGTTCAGTGTGAAATGGTTCAGATGGTGTTCACAGTGGTAATGATGGTGTTCACAGTGGTGGTGGTGATGGTGTTTACAGTGGTGGTGATGATGGTGTTTACAGTGGTGGTGGTGGTGGTGTTTACAGTGGTGGTGATGGTGTTTACAGTGGTGGTGGTGGTGTTTACGGTGGTGGTGATGGTGTTTACGGTGGTGGTGATGTTGTTTATGGTGGTGGTGATGGTGTTTACAGTGGTGGTGATGGTGTTTTCAGTGGTGGTGATGGTGTTTACAGTGGAGGTGATGGTGTTTACAGTGGAGGTGATGGTGTTTACAGTGGTGGTGATGGTGTTTACAGTGGTGGTGATGGTGTTTACGGTGGTGGTGATGGTGTTTACGGTGGTAGTGATGTTGTTTATGGTGGTGGTGATGGTGTTTACGGTGGTGGTGATGGTGTTTACAGTGGTGGTGATGGTGTTTACAGTGGTAGTGATGTTGTTTACGGTGGTGGTGATGGTGTTTACGGTGGTAGTGATGTTGTTTATGGTGGTGGTGATGGTGTTTACGGTGGTGGTGATGGTGTTTATGGTGGTGGTGATGGTGTTTACGGTGGTGGTGATGGTGTTCACAGTGGTGATGATGGTGTTTACAGTGAAGGTGATGGTGTTTACAGTGGTGGTGATGGTGTTTACAGTGGTGGTGATGGTGTTTACAGTGGTGGTGATGGTGTTTATAGTAGTGGTGATGGTGTTTACAGTGGTGGTGATGTTTACGGTGGTGGTGATGGTGTTTACAGTGGTGGTGATTGTGTTTATAGTAGTGGTAGTGGTGTTTACAGTGGTGGTGATGGTGTTTACAGTGGTGGTGATGGTGTTTACAGTGGTAGTGATGTTGTTTATGGTGGTGGTGGGCCTCAGTGGGAGGAGCTAACCTGCTGTAGACTGAGTGAGTGGAGCTAACCTGCTGTAGACTCAGTGGGTGGAGCTAACCTGCTGTAGACTCAGTGGGTGGAGCTAACCTGCTGTAGACTGAGTGGGTGGAGCTAACCTGCTATAGACTCAGTGGGTGGAGCTAACCTGCTGTAGACTCAGTGGGTGGAGCTAACCTGCTGTAGACTCAGTGGGTGGAGCTAACCGGCTGTAGTCTTATGACAGGATGTAGTGATCAGGAGAAACTGAGTTTGGTGAAGTTTCTGGAATGAAAGTGTTTAAATACTGTGACTGTTCAGCTCAGCCGGTTAAACACCTCATCCAGCGTCTCCATCCTCAAGCAGCTCTGTGTCAGGAGAACCGTTCTGAGAGCACGAGGAGCACCCACTGAGAGGAACCCACACTCAGGAGGTGAACTCCTCCTCCTCTGAGCTGACGGTACATGCAGAATCACTGTGAGCGGAACCCGGTTCGAATACCACACTCGGAATTACAGGTGCGAATACGAGCCGTCCCTGTGCGCGCCGTCCGCACCGCAAGATAATCAATCACTCCTGCTGTTGCTCCTTCTTCAGAAGGAGTTGGAATACAGCAGGAGCGCTGGCGTTCAGGAGAAGCGGCTCTCTGGTGCGGGCTGTAGTATCTCTAATACGTCTGCTGTGATGAATAATAAATAAGGAGTTCAGGATTAAACCGAGGCTGCGTCTCTCGGAGCGACTCTAGACGGAGCGACTCGGAGCAGCGCGGACCTTCTCAGAGGTTAGCGTCTCTGAAATCCACGAACACCGCGGAGGACGTGGAGGAGAGCTGATGAATAATGGATGCAGAGGCCTTAGGTGGGAGGACTAACTGATCAGGAGCGTTAACGCCTCGCCTCGGCTCCTCGCTCTCTCTCTGACTCCAGACTCCAGTAATGGAGCTGCTGAGGTTCTGTGGCTCGTGTGATGATCTGAGTCACTGCTTTGATTAACTGTTAGATGTTCGTGAAGAGAAAGTTCTCAATTTAAAGTGAATAATATTAAGTCATTGAATAAACTTTGTGTAAGAATCTCAGAACCAATCTGTTAGAACCAGTAGTGTGTGTGTGGGGGAAGGGGAGGAGTGTTCATTGCCCTCTAGTGTGTGTGGGATGGGGGAAGGGGAGGAGTGTTCACTGCCCCCTAGTGTGTGTGTGGGGGGGAAGGGGAGGAGTGTTCATTGCCCTCTAGTGTGTGTGGGATGTGGGAAGGGGAGGAGTATTCACTGCCCCCTAGTGTGTGGGATGGGGGAAGGGGAGGAGGGTTCACTGCCCCCTAGTGTGTGTGTGTGGGGGAAGGGGAGGAGTGTTTACTGCCCCCTAGTGTGTGTGGGATGGGGGAAGGGGAGGAGTGTTCACTGCCCCCTAGTGTGTGTGGGATGGGGGAAGGGGAGGAGTGTTCACTGCCCCCTAGTGTGTGTGGGATGGGGGAAGGGGAGGAGTGTTCACTGCCCTCTAGTGTGTGTGGGATGGGGGAAGGGGAGGAGTGTTCATTGCCCTCTAGTGTGTGTGGGATGGGGGAAGGGGAGGAGTGTTCACTGCCCTCTAGTGTGTGTGGGGCGGGGAAGGGGAGGAATGTTCACTGCCCCCTAGTGTGTGTGGGATGGGGGAAGGGGAGGAGTGTTCACTGCCCCCTAGTGTGTGTGTGTGGGGGAAGGGGAGGAGTGTTCATTGCCCCTCTAGTGTGTGTGTGGGGGAAGGGGAGGAGTGTTCATTGCCCTCTAGTGTGTGTGTGGGGGAAGGGGAGGAGTGTTCATTGCCCTCTAGTGTGTGTGTGGGGGAAGGGGAGGAGTGTTCACTGCCCCCTAGTGTGTGTGTGTGTGTGGGGGGGGGGGGGGGGGGGGGGGGAAGGGGAGGAGTGTTCACTGCCCTCTAGTGTGTGTGTGGGGGAAGGGGAGGAGTGTTCACTGCCCCCTAGTGTGTGTGGGATGGAGGAAGGGGTGGAGTGTTCACTACCCCCTAGTGTGTGTGTGGGGGGAAGGGGAGGAGTGTTCACTGCCCCCTAGTGTGTGTGTGGGGGGGAAGGGGAGGAGTGTTCACTGCCCCCTAGTGTGTGTGTGTGGGGGAAGGGGAGGAGTGTTCATTGCCCTCTAGTGTACGTGTGGGGGAAGGGGAGGAGTGTTCATTGCCCTCTAGTGTGTGTGTGGGGGAAGGGGAGGAGTGTTCACTGCCCCCTAGTGTGTGTGTGGGGGGGAAGGGGAGGAGTGTTCATTGCCCTCTAGTGTGTGTGGGATGTGGGAAGGGGAGGAGTATTCACTGCCCCCTAGTGTGTGGGATGGGGGAAGGGGAGGAGTGTTCACTGCCCCCTAGTGTGTGTGTGTGGGGGAAGGGGAGGAGTGTTCACTGCCCCCTAGTGTGTGTGTGTGGGGGAAGGGGAGGAGTGTTTACTGCCCCCTAGTGTGTGTGGGATGGGGGAAGGGGAGGAGTGTTCACTGCCCCCTAGTGTGTGTGGGATGGGGGAAGGGGAGGAGTGTTCACTGCCCCCTAGTGTGTGTGGGATGGGGGAAGGGGGAGGAGTGTTCACTGCCCTCTAGTGTGTGTGGGATGGGGGAAGGGGAGGAGTGTTCATTGCCCTCTAGTGTGTGTGGGATGGGGGAAGGGGAGGAGTGTTCACTGCCCTCTAGTGTGTGTGGGGCGGGGAAGGGGAGGAATGTTCACTGCCCCCTAGTGTGTGTGGGATGGGGGAAGGGGAGGAGTGTTCACTGCCCCCTAGTGTGTGTGTGTGGGGGAAGGGGAGGAGTGTTCATTGCCCTCTAGTGTGTGGGATGGGGGAAGGGGAGGAATGTTCATTGCCCTCTAGTGTGTGTGTGGGGGAAGGGGAGGAGTGTTCACTGCCCCCTAGTGTGTGTGTGTGTGTGTGTGGGGGGGGGGGGGAAGGGGAGGAGTGTTCACTGCCCTCTAGTGTGTGTGTGGGGGGAAGGGGAGGAGTGTTCACTGCCCCCTAGTGTGTGTGGGATGGAGGAAGGGGTGGAGTGTTCACTGCCCCCTAGTGTGTGTGTGGGGGGGAAGGGGAGGAGTGTTCACTGCCCCCTAGTGTGTGTGTGTGGGGGAAGAGGAGGAGTGTTCATTGCCCTCTAGTGTACGTGTGGGGGAAGGGGAGGAGTGTTCATTGCCCTCTAGTGTGTGTGTGGGGGAAGGGGAGGAGTGTTCACTGCCCCCTAATGTGTGTGGGATGGGGGAAGGGGAGGAGTGTTCATTGCCCTCTAGTGTGTGTGTGAGGGAAGGGGAGGAGTGTTCACTGCCCTCTAGTGTGTGTGTGTGGGGGAAGGGGAGGAGTGTTCATTGCCCTCTAGTGTGTGTGTGGGGGAAGGGGAGGAGTGTTCACTGCCCCCTAGTGTGTGTGTGGGGGGGGAAGGGGAGGAGTGTTCACTGCCCCCTAGTGTGTGTGTGTGGGGGAAGGGGAGGAGTGTTCACTGCCCCCTAGTGTGTGTGGGATGGGGGAAGGGGAGGAGTGTTCACTGCCCCCTAGTGTGTGTGTGTGGGGGAAGGGGAGGAGTGTTCACTGCCCCCCTAGTGTGTGTGTGTGTGGGGGGGAAGGGGAGGAGTGTTCATTGCCCCCTAGTGTGTGTGTGTGGGGGAAGGGGAGGAGTGTTCATTGCCCTCTAGTGTGTGTGTGGGGGAAGGGGAGGAGTGTTCATTGCCCTCTAGTGTGTGTGCGGGGGAAGGGGAGGAGTGTTCACTGCCCCCTGGTGTGTGTGGGATGGGGGAAGGGGAGGAGTGTTCACTGCCCTCTAGTGTGTGTGTGGGGGAAGGGGAGGAGTGTTCACTGTCCCCTAGTGTGTGTGTGGGGGAAGGGGAGGAGTGTTCATTGCCCTCTAGTGTGTGTGTGGGGGGGAAGGGGAGGAGTGTTCACTGCCCCCTAGTGTGTGTGGGATTGTGGAAGGGGGAGGAGTGTTCACTGCCCTCTAGTGTGTGTGTGGGGGGGAAGGGGAGGAGTGTTCACTGCCCTCTCGTGTGTGTGGGATGGGGGAAGGGGAGGAGTGTTCACTGCCCTCTAGTGTGTGTGTGTGGGGGAAGGGGAGGAGTGTTCACTGCCCTCTAGTGTGTGTGTGTGGGGGAAGGGGAGGAGTGTTCACTGCCCTCTAGTGTGTGTGTGGGGTAAGGGGAGGAGTGTTCATTGCCCTCTAGTGTGTGTGTGGGGGAAGGGGGGGAGTGTTCATTGCCCTCTAGTGTGTGTGTGTGGGGGAAGGGGAGGAGTGTTCACTGCCCTCTAGTGTGTGTGGGATGGGGAAGGGGAGGAGTGTTCACTGCCCTCTCGTGTGTGTGGGATGGGGGAAGGGGAGGAGTGTTCACTGCCCTCTAGTGTGTGTGTGGGGGGGAAGGGGAGGAGTGTTCACTGCCCTCTAGTGTGTGTGGGATGGGGGAAGGGGAGGAGTGTTCACTGCCCTCTAGTGTGTGTGTGGGGGGGAAGGGGAGGAGTGTTCATTGCCCTCTAGTGTGTGTGTGGGGTAAGGGGAGGAGTGTTCACTGCCCTCTAGTGTGTGTGTGGGGGGGAAGGGGAGGAGTGTTCATTGCCCTCTAGTGTGTGTGTGGGGTAAGGGGAGGAGTGTTCACTGCCCTCTAGTGTGTGTGTGGGGGGGAAGGGGAGGAGTGTTCACTGCCCCCTAGTGTGTGTGTGGGGGGGAAGGGGAGGAGTGTTCATTGCCCTCTAGTGTGTGTGTGGGGGGGAAGGGGAGGAGTGTTCACTGCCCTCTAGTGTGTGTGTGGGGGGGAAGGGGAGGAGTGTTCATTGCCCTCTAGTGTGTGTGGGATGGGGGAAGTGGAGGAGTGTTCACTGCCCTCTAGTGTGTGTGTGTGGGGGAAGGGGAGGAGTGTTCACTGCCCTCTAGTGTGTGTGTGGGGGGGAAGGGGAGGAGTGTTCACTGCCCTCTAGTGTGTGTGTGTGGGGGAAGGGGAGGAGTGTTCACTGCCCTCTAGTGTGTGTGGGATGGGGGAAGGGGAGGAGTGTTCACTGCCCTCTAGTGTGTGTGTGGGGGGGAAGGGGAGGAGTGTTCACTGCCCTCTCGTGTGTGTGGGATGGGGGAAGGGGAGGAGTGTTCACTGCCCTCTAGTGTGTGTGTGTGGGGGAAGGGGAGGAGTGTTCACTGCCCTCTAGTGTGTGTGTGTGGGGGAAGGGGAGGAGTGTTCACTGCCCTCTAGTGTGTGTGTGGGGTAAGGGGAGGAGTGTTCATTGCCCTCTATTGTGTGTGTGGGGGAAGGGGGGGAGTGTTCATTGCCCTCTAGTGTGTGTGTGTGGGGGAAGGGGAGGAGTGTTCACTGCCCTCTAGTGTGTGTGTGTGGGGGAAGGGGAGGAGTGTTCACTGCCCTCTAGTGTGTGTGGGATGGGGGGAAGGGGAGGAGTGTTCACTGCCCTCTCGTGTGTGTGGGATGGGGGAAGGGGAGGAGTGTTCACTGCCCTCTAGTGTGTGTGTGTGGGGGAAGGGGAGGAGTGTTCACTGCCCTCTAGTGTGTGTGGGATGGGGGAAGGGGAGGAGTGTTCACTGCCCTCTAGTGTGTGTGTGGGGGGGAAGGGGAGGAGTGATCATTGCCCTCTAGTGTGTGTGTGGGGTAAGGGGAGGAGTGTTCACTGCCCTCTAGTGTGTGTGTGGGGGGGAAGGGGAGGAGTGTTCATTGCCCTCTAGTGTGTGTGTGGGGTAAGGGGAGGAGTGTTCACTGCCCTCTAGTGTGTGTGTGGGGGGGAAGGGGAGGAGTGTTCACTGCCCCCTAGTGTGTGTGTGGGGGGGAAGGGGAGGAGTGTTCATTGCCCTCTAGTGTGTGTGTGGGGGGGAAGGGGAGGAGTGTTCACTGCCCTCTAGTGTGTGTGTGGGGGGGAAGGGGAGGAGTGTTCATTGCCCTCTAGTGTGTGTGTGGGGGGGGGAAGGGGAGGAGTGTTCACTGCCCTCTAGTGTGTGTGTGGGGGGGAAGGGGAAGGAGTGTTCATTGCCCTCTAGTGTGTGTGGGGGGGAAGGGGAGGAGTGTTCATTGCCCTCTAGTGTGTGTGGGATGGGGGAAGTGGAGGAGTGTTCATTGCCCTCTAGTGTGTGTGTGTGGGGGAAGGGGAGGAGTGTTCACTGCCCTCTAGTGTGTGTGTGGGGGGGAAGGGGAGGAGTGTTCACTGCCCTCTAGTGTGTGTGTGTGGGGGAAGGGGAGGAGTGTTCACTGCCCTCTAGTGTGTGTGGGATGGGGGAAGGGGAGGAGTGTTCACTGCCCTCTAGTGTGTGTGTGGGGGGGAAGGGGAGGAGTGTTCATTGCCCTCTAGTGTGTGTGTGGGGTAAGGGGAGGAGTGTTCACTGCCCTCTAGTGTGTGTGGGGGGGGGGGAAGGGGAGGAGTGTTCATTGCCCTCTAGTGTGTGTGTGGGGTAAGGGGAGGAGTGTTCACTGCCCTCTAGTGTGTGTGTGGGGTAAGGGGAGGAGTGTTCACTGCCCTCTAGTGTGTGTGTGGGGGGGAAGGGGAGGAGTGTTCACTGCCCCCTAGTGTGTGTGTGGGGGGGGAAGGGGAGGAGTGTTCATTGCCCTCTAGTGTGTGTGTGGGGTAAGGGGAGGAGTGTTCACTGCCCTCTAGTGTGTGTGTGGGGGGGAAGGGGAGGAGTGTTCATTGCCCTCTAGTGTGTGTGTGGGGGAAGGGGAGGAGTGTTCACTGCCCTCTAGTGTGTGTGGGATGGGGGAAGGGGAGGAGTGTTCACTGCCCTCTAGTGTGTGTGTGTGGGGGAAGGGGAGGAGTGTTCACTGCCCTCTAGTGTGTGTGTGTGGGGGAAGGGGAGGAGTGTTCACTGCCCTCTAGTGTGTGTGTGGGGGAAGGGGAGGAGTGTTCACTGCCCTCTAGTGTGTGTGTGGGGGAAGGGGAGGAGTGTTCACTGCCCTCTAGTGTGTGTGTGTGGGGGAAGGGGAGGAGTGTTCATTGCCCTCTAGTGTGTGTGTGGGGGAAGGGGAGGAGTGTTCACTGCCCTCTAGTGTGTGTGTGTGGGGGAAGGGGAGGAGTGTTCACTGCCCTCTAGTGTGTGTGTGTGGGGGAAGGGGAGGAGTGTTCATTGCCCTCTAGTGTGTGTGTGGGGTAAGGGGAGGAGTGTTCACTGCCCTCTAGTGTGTGTGTGGGGGGGAAGGGGAGGAGTGTTCACTGCCCTCTAGTGTGTGTGTGGGGTAAGGGGAGGAGTGTTCACTGCCCTCTAGTGTGTGTGTGGGGGGGAAGGGGAGGAGTGTTCACTGCCCCCTAGTGTGTGTGTGGGGGGGAAGGGGAGGAGTGTTCATTGCCCTCTAGTGTGTGTGTGGGGGGGAAGGGGAGGAGTGTTCACTGCCCTCTAGTGTGTGTGTGGGGGGGAAGGGGAGGAGTGTTCATTGCCCTCTAGTGTGTGTGTGGGGGGGAAGGGGAGGAGTGTTCACTGCCCTCTAGTGTGTGTGTGGGGGGGAAGGGGAGGAGTGTTCATTGCCCTCTAGTGTGTGTGGGGGGGAAGGGGAGGAGTGTTCATTGCCCTCTAGTGTGTGTGGGATGGGGGAAGTGGAGGAGTGTTCATTGCCCTCTAGTGTGTGTGTGTGGGGGAAGGGGGAGGAGTGTTCACTGCCCTCTAGTGTGTGTGTGGGGGGGGAAGGGGAGGAGTGTTCACTGCCCTCTAGTGTGTGTGTGTGGGGGAAGGGGAGGAGTGTTCACTGCCCTCTAGTGTGTGTGGGATGGGGGAAGGGGAGGAGTGTTCACTGCCCTCTAGTGTGTGTGTGGGGGGGAAGGGGAGGAGTGTTCATTGCCCTCTAGTGTGTGTGTGGGGTAAGGGGAGGAGTGTTCACTGCCCTCTAGTGTGTGTGGGGGGGGGGGAAGGGGAGGAGTGTTCATTGCCCTCTAGTGTGTGTGTGGGGTAAGGGGAGGAGTGTTCACTGCCCTCTAGTGTGTGTGTGGGGTAAGGGGAGGAGTGTTCACTGCCCTCTAGTGTGTGTGTGGGGGGGAAGGGGAGGAGTGTTCATTGCCCTCTAGTGTGTGTGTGTGGGGGAAGGGGAGGAGTGTTCACTGCCCTCTAGTGTGTGTGTGTGGGGTAAGGGGAGGAGTGTTCACTGCCCTCTAGTGTGTGTGTGGGGGGGAAGGGGAGGAGTGTTCATTGCCCTCTAGTGTGTGTGTGGGGAAGGGGAGGAGTGTTCACTGCCCTCTAGTGTGTGTGGGATGGGGGAAGGGGAGGAGTGTTCACTGCCCTCTAGTGTGTGTGTGTGGGGGAAGGGGAGGAGTGTTCACTGCCCTCTAGTGTGTGTGTGTGGGGGAAGGGGAGGAGTGTTAAGGGGGGCTCTTGTTTAACAGGAATGGTCAGGAGATCTAAATTCTAACTTGGGTTGAACCTCAGGGATTTAAGGCCTAACTGAGAGGAGCAGGTAGGAGATGGGGCGACATCAGGAATCATGAAAACATTGTCATGGAAACAGAAGTGAAGCATGTGAATTTCTAAGCGTTGGATTGGAAGAAGAAAGGATTTATCCAGGTTCCTCCTCCAGAACTCCAGTTTCACAGCGGCAGTCGCTGTCATTACCGTGTACACCTGTGTTTTGTTTGTAAGCTTCTCTGGGAAGAACAGTCCCTCCTAGATTTTCCATCTACACGTTTCCTCTGGGAATCTCTGCTGCCTTCCTGAAGGGCTTTCCGATTCTATTTCTTAAACACTCTGTTTCTGGAGATCAAGCTTCCTGGAGGCTTCATCTCCAACCGTAAGTAACGCCACCTCATCCATCTAATTATTGCATACAGGAGTCTTTGATGAGGAGAATGAAGTGATGGAGGTGAAACCAGCAGGGAGGCGGGGTTTTGGATGAAAAACACGTGAACACAAACATCATTCCGATGGAGAATCTTCGGCTCCTGGGTTTTGTTTTCCGGATTACTAAGAAGTCCTGCTTTGTGAAACAGGACGTCTTTATGTCCTGTTTGTAGTCTTTGTCCTCACGCTGTCTAATCCAGCTCCTTCCTGTTTACTCGGCTGGTTTCACCAAGTTGCCTCGACGTTTGAGACAGATTTGACTAATAGGAAGTCAGATTCTCCCGCAGGACATCTGGGTTTAGTGTGTCTCTGGACTGTCTAGGAGACGATACCAAACACCTCCACTGCCCCCAAATGTGTGACCTGGTAGTGACCTGGCCCCCCGTGTGTCCTGTTCAGGTATCCTCCTCTCAGGTGACTACGTCTTTGTTTCAGAACAAAGTTCACGTCAGTCTCTTTAAATGATTCTGGTTCCTCAAGAGGTTTTAAGCCAGAGGCCTCCAACTTTCCCCAAGTCAGAGACTTCTGCACCTCCCAGGTCTTGTCCTTTGTTGTACTTGCACCACTCACCACTCATGTGGACTCCTGCAGACTGGAAGCCTGTCTGTTCTCCTCCACTCCTGTGTGGACAGTCCTGGTCCCTCATGTCCAGTCATGTTTGTGTAAGTTATTTTTCTTTGAGGTTCCACGTTATCCTGATATCCGAGTAGTGTTCCTACTGTAGCTCCTCCGGCCTTGTGGGCTCCTCTATGTTCTCCTAGTCCTGTTTGTTGGTACTCTGTCTAATCGTACTTATCAGACTGATCTTGTTCTTCACTTGCTCTTACATGTTCCCGCCACTGATCTGTTCCAGCCTGTTTGTTTAGCGCTGGCAGGGCGTCGGACCGCTGCTGCTCTACAGCGCCACCAATCACTCTTCTCCAGAGAACCAGACTCTCTATTCACTCATCCTCTCTCTCTCTCTCTCTCTCTCTCTCTCTCTCTCTATTCACTCATCCTCTCTCTCTCTCTCTCTCTCTCTCTCTCTCTCTCTCTCTCTCTATTCATTCATCCTCTCTCTCTCTCTCTCTCTATTCACTCATCCTCTCTCTCTCTCTCTCTCTCTCTATTCACTCATCTCTCTCTCTCTCTCTCTCTATTCACTCATCCTCTCTCTCTCTCTCTCTCTCTCTCTCTCTCTCTCTCTCTATTCACTCATCCTCACTCTCTCTCTCTCTCTCTCTATTCACTCATCCTCTCTCTCTCTCTCTCTCTCTCTATTCACTCATCCTCTCTCTCTCTCTCTCTCTCTCTATTCACTCATCCTCTCTCTCTCTCTCTCTCTCTCTCTATTCACTCATCCTCTCTCTCTCTCTATTCACTCATCCTCTCTCTCTCTCTCTATTCACTCATCCTCTCTCTCTCTCTCTCTCTATTCACTCATCCTCTCTCTCTCTCTCTATTCACTCATCCTCTCTCTCTCTCTCTCTCTCTCTATTCACTCATCCTCTCTCTCTCTCTCTCTCTCTCTCTCTCTCTCTATTCACTCATCCTCTCTCTCTCTCTCTCTCTCTCTCTATTCACTCATCCTCTCTCTCTCTCTCTCTCTCTCTCTCTCTCTCTCTATTCACTCATCCTCTCTCTCTCTCTCTCTCTCTCTCTATTCACTCATCCTCTCTCTCTCTCTATTCACTCATCCTCTCTCTCTCTCTCTCTCTCTATTCACTCATCCTCTCTCTCTCTCTATTCACTCATCCTCTCTCTCTCTCTATTCACTCATCCTCTCTCTCTCTCTCTATTCACTCATCCTCTCTCTCTCTCTCTCTCTATTCACTCATCCTCTCTCTCTCTCTATTCACTCATCCTCTCTCTCTCTCTCTCCTCTCTCTCTATTCACTCATCCTCTCTCTCTCTCTCTCTCTCTCTCTCTCTCTCTCTCTATTCACTCATCCTCTCTCTCTCTCTCTCTCTCTCTCTCTTCACTCATCCTCTCTCTCTCTCTCTCTCTCTCTATTCACTCATCCTCTCTCTCTCTCTCTCTCTCTATTCACTCATCCTCTCTCTCTCTCTCTCTATTCACTCATCCTCTCTCTCTCTCTCTCTCTCTATTCACTCATCCTCTCTCTCTCTCTCTCTCTCTCTCTCTATTCACTCATCCTCTCTCTCTCTCTCTCTCTCTATTCACTCATCCTCTCTCTCTCTCTCTCTCTCTCACTCTCTCTCTCTCACTCATCCTCTCTCTCTCTCTATTCACTCATCCCCTCTCTCTCTCTATTCACTCATCCTCTCTCTCTCTCTCTCTTCTCTCTCTCTCTCTCTCTCTCTCTATTCACTCATCCTCTCTCTCTCTCTATTCACTCATCCTCTCTCTCTCTCTCTATTCACTCATCCTCTCTCTCTCTCTCTCCTCTCCTCTCTATTCACTCATCCTCTCTCTCTCTCTCTCTATTCACTCATCCTCTCTCTCTCTATTCACTCATCCTCTCTCTCTCTCTCTCTCTCTCTCTATTCACTCATCCTCTCTCTCTATTCACTCATTCTCTCTCTCTCTCTATTCACTCATCCTCTCTCTCTCTCTATTCACTCATCCTCTCTCTCTCTCTCTCTATTCACTCATCCACTCTCTCTCTCTCTCTCTCTATTCACTCATCCTCTCTCTCTCTCTCTCTCGCTCTCTCTATTCACTCATCCTCTCTCTCTCTCGCTCTCTCTCTATTCACTCATCCTCTCTCTCTCTCGCTCTCTCTCTATTCACTCATCCCCTCTCTCTCTCTCTCTATTCACTCATCCTCTCTCTCTCTCTCTCTATTCACTCATCCTCTCTCTCTCTCTCTCTATTCACTCATCCTCTCTCTCTCTCTATTCACTCATCCTCTCTCTCTCTCTCTATTCACTCATCCTCTCTCTCTCTCTCTCTCTATTCACTCATCCTCTCTCTCTCTCTCTATTCACTCATCCTCTCTCTCTCTCTCTATTCACTCATCCTCTCTCTCTCTCTATTCACTCATCCTCTCTCTCTCTCTCTTCACTCATCCTCTCTCTCTCTCTCTATTCACTCATCCTCTCTCTCTCTCTATTCACTCATCCTCTCTCTCTCTCTCTATTCACTCATCCTCTCTCTCTCTCTCTCTATTCACGTCATCCTCTCCTCTCCTATTCACTCATCCTCTCTCTCTCTCTATTCACTCATCCTCTCTCTCTCTCTCTATTCACTCATCCTCTCTCTCTCTCTCTATTCACTCATCCTCTCTCTCTCTATTCACTCATCCTCTCTCTCTCTATTCACTCATCCTCTCTCTCGCTCTCTCTCTATTCACTCATCCCCTCTCTCTCTCTCTCTATTCACTCATCCTCTCTCTCTCTCTCTCTCTAATTCACTCATCCTCTCTCTCTCTCTCTCTCTATTCACTCATCCTCTCTCTCTCTCTCTCTATTTCACTCATCCTCTCTCTCTCTCTCTCTATTCACTCATCCTCTCTCTCTCTCTCTATTCACTCATCCTCTCTCTCTCTCTCTATTCACTCATCCTCTCTCTCTCTCTCTATTCACTCATCCTCTCTCTCTCTCTCTCTATTCTCTCATCCTCTCTCTCTCTCTCTCTATTCACTCATCCTCTCTCTCTCTCTATTCACTCATCCTCTCTCTCACTCTCTATTCACTCATCCTCTCTCTCTCTCTCTATTCACTCATCCTCTCTCTCTCTCTCTATTCACTCATCCTCTCTCTCTCTCTCTCTATTTCACTCATTCTCTCTCTCTCTCTAATCACTCATCCTCTCTCTCTCTCTATTCACTCATCCTCTCTCTCCTCTCTCTATTCACTCATCCTCTCTCTCTCTCTCTATTCACTCATCCTCTCTCTCCTCTATTCACTCATCCTCTCTCTCTCTGTTCACTCATCCTCTCTCCTCTCTCTATTCACTCATCCTCTCTCTCTCTCTATTCACTCATCCTCTCTCTCTCTCTATTTCACTCATCCTCTCTCTCTCTATTCACTCATCCTCTCTCTCTCTCTATCACTCATCCTCTCTCTCTCTCTATTCACTCATCCTCCCTCTCTCTCTCTCTCTCTATTCACTCATCCTCTCTCTCTCTCTCTATTCACTCATCCTCTCTCTCTCTCTCTCTCTCTATTCACTCATCCTCTCTCTCTCTCTCTCTCTATTCACTCATCCTCTCTCTCTCTCTATTCACTCATCCTCTCTCTCTCTCTCTCTCTCTCTCTCTATTCACTCATCCTCTCTCTCTCTCTCTCTATTCACTCATCCTCTCTCTCTCTCTCTATTCACTCATCCTCTCTCTCTCTCTCTATTCACTCATCCTCTCTCTCTCTCTCTCTCTCTCTCTTTATTCACTCATCCTCTCTCTCTCTATTCACTCATCCTCTCTCTCTCTCTATTCACTCATCCTCTCTCTCTCTCTCTCTGTTCACTCATCCTCTCTCTCTCTGTTCACTCATCCTCTCTCTCTCTCTGTTCACTCATCCTCTCTCTCTCTCTATTCACTCATCCTCTCTCTCTCTCTCTCTCTGTTCACTCATCCTCTCTCTCTCTATTCACTCATCCTCTCTCTCTCTCTATTCACTCATCCTCTCTCTCTCTCTCTATTCACTCATCCTCTCTCTCTCTCTCTATTCACTCATCCACTCTCTCTCTATTCACTCATCCTCTCTCTCTCTCTATTCACTCATCCTCTCTCTCTCTATTCACTCATCCTCTCTCTCTCTCTATTCACTCATCCTCTCTCTCTCTCTCTCTATTCACTCATCCTCTCTCTCTCTCTCTCTCTATTCACTCATCCTCTCTCTCTCTCTCTATTCACTCATCCTCTCTCTCTCTTTCTCTCTCTCTCTCTGTCTCAGTATTCTGAGTCACTGTCACAGGATCAATAAGATTCCTCTCTCTCCTCTGCTCTCTCTCTCCTCCGCTCTTTCTCTCTCTCTCTCTCTCCTCCGCTCTCTCTCTCTCCTCCGCTCTCTCTCTCTCTCCCCCTCTCTCTCTCTGCAGTTACACTCATCAGTGAGAGAGAGGGAGAGTAAGAGAGAGGGAGAGTAAGAGAGAGGGAGAGTAAGAGCGATGGAGAGAGGGAGAGTAAGAGAGAGGGAGAGTAAGAGAGAGGGAGAGTAAGAGAGAGGGAGAGTAAGAGAGAGGGAGAGTAAGAGAGAGGGAGAGTAAGAGAGAGGGAGGGAGAGTAAGAGAGAGGGAGAGTAAGAGAGAGGGAGAGTAAGAGAGTAAGAGAGAGGGAGAGTAAGAGAGAGGGAGAGTAAGAGAGGGAGAGAGGGAGAGTAAGAGAGAGGGAGAGTAAGAGAGAGGGAGAGAAAGAGAGTAAGAGAGAGGGAGAGTAAGAGAGAGGGAGAGTAAGAGAGAGGGAGAGTGGGAGAGTAAGAGAGAGGGAGAGTAAGAAAGAGAGACAGAATAACATAAGAAGAGAAATTAAGTAAGAGAGAGAGGAGAGGGATAGTGAGAGGGAGAAAGAGGAGGAGAAAGAGAGAGGGGGGAGAGAGGTGGGAGAGAGAGGGAGAGAGAGGTGGGAGAGAAAGGGGGAGAGAGAGAGGTGGCAGAGAGAGGGAGAGAGAGAGGGAGAGAGAGAGGTGGGAGAGAGGGAGAGAGAGAGGGAGAGAGAGAGGTGGGAGAGAGAGGCGGAGTGGGGAAGACAGAATGAGAGAAGGGGGGGAGCGGGGGAGGGGAAGACAGCATATGTTGGTGGAGTGGGAAAAGACAGACCCCCCCCTCTCTCTCCCATCTCTCTCTCTCTCCTCCTCTCTCCCTCTGTATCTCTCTCTCTGTATCTCTCTCTCTCCCTCTCTCTCTCTCCTCCTCTCTCCCTCTGTATCTCTCTCTCTCCCTCTCTCTCTCTCCTTCTCTCTCCCTCTGTATCTCTCTCTTTGTATCTCTCTCTGTATCTCTCTCTCTCCCTCTCTCTCTCTCCTCCTCTCTCCCTCTGTATCTCTCTCTCTCCCTCTCTCTCTCTCCTTCTCTCTCCCTCTGTATCTCTCTCTCTGTATCTCTCTCTCTCCCTCTCTCTCTCTCCTCCTCTCTCCCTCTGTATCTCTCTCTCTCCCATCTCTCTCTCTCTCCTCCTCTCTCCCTCTGTATCTCTCTCTCTCTCTCCTCCTCTCTCCCTCTGTATCTCTCTCTCTGTATCTCTCTCTCTCCCTCTCTCTCTCTCCTCCTCTCTCCCTCTGTATCTCTCTCTCTCTCTGTATCTCTCTCCCTCTCTCTCCCTCTGTATCTCTCTCTCTGTATCTCTCTCTGTATCTCTCTCTCCCTCTCTCTCTTTTTTGTATCTCTCTCTCTCTCTCTCTCTCTCTGTATCTCTCTCTCTGTATCTCTCTCTCTGTATCTCTCTCTCTGTATCTCTCTCTGTATCTCTCTCTGTATCTCTCTCTCTCTCTCTGTATCTCTCTCTGTATCTCTCTCTCTCTCTCTCTCTCTCTCTCTCTCTCTGTATCTCTCTCTCCCTCTCTCTCTCTCTCTGTATCTCTCTCTCTCTCTCTCTCTCTCTCTCTCTCTCTCTGTATCTCTCTCTCTCTCTCTCTCTCTCTCTCTGTATCTTTTTCCCCCCCTCTTTCTCCTCCCTCTCTCTCTCTCCGGTGGTTTGAGCAGTAGAGCTCTAGTCATCCGCAGCCAGAGACACGGACACACACACACACACACATAGCTCCGACACCTGCATCGCCGGATCTCTCTCTCTCTCTCTGTATCTCTCTCTCTCTCTCTCTCTGAATCTGTATCTCTCTCTCTCTCTGTATCTCTCTCTCTCTCTGTCTGTATCTCTCTCTCTCTTTCTCTCTCTCTCTCTGTATCTCTCTCTCTCTCTCTCTCTCTCTCTCTCTCTGTCTGTATCTCTCTCTCTCTCTGTATCTGTATCTCTCTCTCTCTTTCTCTCTCTCTCTCTCTCTCTCTCTGTATCTCTATCTCTCTCTCTCTCTCTCTCTCTCTGTCTGTATCTCTCTCTCTCGTGCTGCCGTGTTTGTGGTGCTGATGGTGCTGGTGTGGAGAATCGGTGCTGAGCTGAGCTGAGCTGTGATGATGTGATGATGTGATGATGTGGTGTGTTGCTGTGGTGAGGGTTCGTGTGGTTTGTGCTGTTGAAGTTTGTGTGTGATGGTGAGTTGGATCTGCTCCGGCTCCTCCTGAGAAACCCGTCTGTGCTCCGTCCTCTCCGCTCCGAGCTGAAGCCGGCGGCAGTGCCGGAGCCCTCGCTGGATTAACTCTCCGATATTTTTGGGATTTTATTGTTATTATTTTTAACTTCAGAGAGCGAGCGAGCGAGAGGGAGAGGGAGAGAGAGGGAGAGAGAGGGCGAGAAAGAGAGAGGGAGAGAGAGAGGGAGAGAGAGGGAGAGAAAGGAAGAAAGAGAGAGGGAGAGAGAGAGACAGAGAGAGAGAGGGGAAGAGGAGCTCCATGTCGGCTGGATTAACCGCTGGAGAGCGGAGATCTTTAGGGATCTCTGTGTTTTCTCTCCGACTCAGTCATGGATCGCTGTGCTGCTCTTTTCATCTCGGAATGTTCTCCGCTGCTATGGAGGAATGACGGAATGTGAATTCCAGTGAAAGTAAGTAAGTTCCGGGTTTCTTCTGCGTCTGTGTTTAATCTGAGCTGCTGATTTAGAATCAGTTATAAAAGCGTATTTGACGTCAGGTCTGTGGCAGATTTGGGAAGGTTGCGGGATAAAAGATCCTCCAAGCTTTATTATTAACTTATTAATACATTATTACAGTACTAACACATTCGACGGGATAAAGTGTGTCTCGTAATTCTTAGTTTTTCTGATGATTTAATAAAAAATCTTCTTATGTCCCATTTTTCGTAATTTTTCAGATTATTTTCTCAGACTGGTTATCGTTTAATTCATTTCTACACGTTGTAAAGTAACTTTCCATATTTATTACAGATTAAACTGTTACTTTCCACATTTATTACAGATTATACAGTTATTTTCTATATTATTTTAAAGATTATGCAGTTATTCTTCAAATTTATTACAGATCATATGGTTATTTCCTACATTAATTACAAATTATATGGTTACTTTCCCCATTTATTACAGATTATACAGTTATTTTCTATATTATTTTACAGATTATGCAGTGATTCTCCAAATTTATTATAGATCATATGGTTATTTCCTACATTAATTACAGATTATACGGTTACTTTCCACATTTATTACAGATTATACCGTTATTTTCTACATTTATTGCAGATAATACAGATATTTTCTACATTTATTACTGATACCATTATTTTATAACAGATAATGCAGATACTTTATACATCTATTACAAATTATATTGGTATTTTCTGCATTTATAACAGATTATACAGTTATTTTCAACATTTATTACAGATTATACTGTTGTTTTCTGCATTTATTACTGATTATACAGTTACTGTCTACATTTATTAAAGATTAAAACATTATTTTCCATTTTTATTGCAGAATATACAGTTATTGTCTACATTTGTTACAGATTGTGTGGTTATTTTTTCACAATTATTACAGATTATACTGTTATTTTCTACATTTATTACAGATTATACAGTTACTGTCTACATTTATTTGAGATTATAACGTTACTTTCTACATTTATTAGAGATTGTACTGTTATTTTCCACATTTATTACAGACTATACTGTTATTTTCTACATTTATTACAGATTGTACAGTTACTGTCTACATTTATTAGAGATTATAACGTTACTTTCCATTTTTATTGCAGATTATACAGTTACTTTCCAAATTCATTAAAGATTCATATAAGTTATTTTCTACATTTATTACAGTTCATACAGTTACTTTCCACATTTATTACTGATCATACCATTATTTTCCATATTTATAACAGATTATGCTGTCATATTCTACATTTATTACAGATTATACTGTTATTTTTCCACATTTATTACAGATTATCCAGTTACTGTCTACATTTTTCAGAGAGAATACCATTCCTTTCCATTTTTAATTACAGATTATACAGTTACTTTCTACATTTATTACAAATTATACAGTTACTTTCTACATTTATTAGAGATTATACAGTTATTTTCCACATTTATTACAGATTATACTGTTATTTTCTACATTTATTACAGATTGTACAGCTACTGTCTACATTTATTACAGATTATAACGTTACTTTCCATTTTTATTGCAGATTATACAGTTACTTTCCAAATTCATTAAAGATTATACTGTTATTTTCTACAACTATTACAAATTATACCGTTATTTTTCATATGCATTGTAGCTTGTAGTTATTTTCTACATTTATTACAGTTCATACAGTTACTTTCCACATTTATTACTGATCATACAATTATTTTCCATATTTATGACAGATTATGCCATTATTTTCTACATTTATTTCAGATTATACTATTATTTTTCTGCATTTATTACTGGTTATACAGTTACTGTCTATGTTTGTTACAGATTATATGGTTATTTTCCACATTTATTACAGATTATACAGTTACTTTCTACATTTATTAGAGATTATAGTTATTTTCCACATTTATTAAAGATCATACTGTTATTTTCTACATTTATTACAGATTGTACAGTTACTGTCCACATTTATTAGAGATTATAACGTTACTTTCCATTTTTATTGCAGATTATATAGTTGCTTTCCACATATATTACTGATCATACCATTATTTTCCATATTTCCTTATTTTTCAAATCATTTACAGATTATATGGTTATTTTCCACATTTATTACAGATTAAATGGTCATTTTTCAAATGTGTTACAGATTATACAGTTATTTTCCACATTTATTATAGAGTATACAAATATTTTTCATATTTAATACAGATTATACCATTTTTTTCTACATTTAATACAGATTATCCAGTTACTTTTGACAATTTTTACAGATAATACTATTTTCATTATTTACTACAAATTAGACAGATATTTTCTACATTTGTTACAGATTATATTATTATTTTCCACATTTATTACAGAGTATACAGATATTTTCCATATTTAATACAGATGACACCATCATTTTCTACATTTATTACAGATTATACAGATATTTTCTACATTTGTTACAAATCATACAGTTACTTTCTTCATTTATTACAGATTATACCATTATTTCCCACATTTATTACAGATTAAACCATTATTTTCCACATTTATTACTGAACATACCATTATTTTCCATATTTATAACAGATTATGCAGATACTTTACACATCTATTACAGATTATATTGGTATTTTCTGCATTTATAACAGATTATGCAGTTATTTTCAACATTTATTACAGATTATACAGTTACTTTCTAAATTTATTACATATTATACCATTATTTTCTACATTTGTGACAGATTATACAGTTACTTTCCACAGTTTTTACAGATTATACTATTATTTTCCACATCTATTACAAAGTATACAGATATTTTCTACATGTTTTGACAGATAATACATTTACTTTCTACATTTATTACAGATTATACAGATATTTTCAACATTCATTACAGATTATATTGTTATTTTTCAAATTTATTACAGATTATACAGTTATTTTTCAGTTATTACAGATTAAATGGTCATTTTTCACATGTATTACAGATTATACAGTAATTTTTCACATTTATTTTAGAGTATACACATATTTTCCACATTTAATACAAATTATACCATTATTTTCTACACTTAATACAGATTATCCAGTTACTTTCCACATTTTTTACAGATAATACTATTTTCAATATTTATTACAAATTAGACAGATATTAAAGATAATACAGTTACTTTCTACATTTATTACAGATTATATGGTTATTTTCCACACTTATTGCAGATCACACAGTTATTTTCCACATTTATTACAGATTATACGGTCATTTTTCCACATTTATTACAAATTATACAGATATTTTCTACATTTGTTACAGATAATATAGTTACTTTCTACATTTATTACAGATTATATGGTTATATTTCACATTTATTACAGATTATACATTTATTTACTAAATTTATTGCAGATCATTTGGTTATTTTCCACATTTATTACAGATGACATGGTTATTTTTCACATTTATTACAGATTATATGGTCATTTTTCACATTTATTACAGATTATACTGTTATTTTTCAAATTTATTACAGATTATAGTTATTTTTCACAGTTATTACAGATTAAATGGTCATTTTTCACATGTATTACAGATTATACAGTTATTTTCCACATTTTTTATAGAGTATAAAAATATTTTCCACATTTAATACTAATTAAACCATTATTTTCTACATTTAATACAGATTATCCAGTTACTTTCCACAATTTTTACAGATAATACTATTTTTAATATTTATTACAAATTAGACAGATATTTTCTATATTTGTTAAAGATAATACAGTTACTTTGCACACTTATTGCAGATTATACAGTTATTTTCAACACTTATTACAGATCACATAATTTTCCACATTTATTACAGATTATATGGTTATTTTCCACATTTATTACAAATTATACAGATATTTTCTACATTTGTTACAGATAATATAGTTACTTTCTACATTTATTACAGATTTTATGGTTATTTTTCACTTTTATTACAGATTATACAGTTATTTACTAAATTTATTGCAGATCATTTGGTTATTTTCCACATTTATTACAGATGACATGGTTATTTTTCACATTTATTACAAAAAATACAGTGATTTTCAACATTCATTACAGATTATAGTTATTTTTCACATTTATTACAGATTATACGGTTATTTACTACATTTATTATAGATTATATGGTTATTTTCCACTTTTTTACAGATTATATGGTTATTTTCCACAGTTATTACAGATTATATGGTCATTTTCCACATTTATTTCAGATTACATGGTTATTTTTCACACTTATTGCAGATTCTACAGTTATTTTCTAGATTTATTACAGATTATATGGTTATTTTCCACATTTATTACAAATTATACAGATATTTTCTACATTTGTTACAGATAATATAGTTACTTTCTACATTTATTACAGAGTATATGGTTATTTTTCACATTTATTACAGACTATACATTTATTTACTAAATTTATTGCAGATCATTTGGTTATTTTCCACATTTATTACAGATAACATGGTTATTTTTCACATTTATTACAGATTACATGGTCCTTTTTCACATTTATTACAGATTATACTGTTATTTTTCAAATTTATTACAGATTATACAGTTATTTTTCACAGTTATTACAGATTAAATTGTCGTTTTTCACATGTATTACAGATTAGTTATTTTCCACATTTTTTATAAAGTATACAAATATTTTCCACATTTAACACAAATTATACAATTATTTTCTACATTTAATACAGATTATCCAGTTACTTTCCACAGTTTTACAGATAATACTATTTTCAATATTTATTACAAATTAGACAGATATTTTCTACATTTATTAAAGATAATACAGTTACTTTCTAGATTTATTACAGATTATATGGTTATTTTCCACACTTATTGCAGATTATACAGTTATTTTCAACACTTATTACAGATCACACAGTTATTTTCCACATTTATTACAGATTATATGGTTATTTTCCACATTTATTTCAAATTATACAGATATTTCCTACATTTGTTACAGATAATATAGTTACTTTCTACATTTATGACAGATTATATTGTTATTTTTCAAATTTATTACAGATTATACAGTTATTTTTCAGTTATTACAGATTAAATGGTCATTTTTCACATGTATTACAGATTATACAGTAATTTTTCACATTTATTTTAGAGTATACACATATTTTCCACATTTAATACAAATTATACCATTATTTTCTACACTTAATACAGATTATCCAGTTACTTTCCACATTTTTTACAGATAATACTATTTTCAATATTTATTACAAATTAGACAGATATTAAAGATAATACAGTTACTTTCTACATTTATTACAGATTATATGGTTATTTTCCACACTTATTGCAGATCACACAGTTATTTTCCACATTTATTACAGATTATACGGTCATTTTTCCACATTTATTACAAATTATACAGATATTTTCTACATTTGTTACAGATAATATAGTTACTTTCTACATTTATTACAGATTATATGGTTATATTTCACATTTATTACAGATTATACATTTATTTACTAAATTTATTGCAGATCATTTGGTTATTTTCCACATTTATTACAGATGACATGGTTATTTTTCACATTTATTACAGATTATATGGTCATTTTTCACATTTATTACAGATTATACTGTTATTTTTCAAATTTATTACAGATTATAGTTATTTTTCACAGTTATTACAGATTAAATGGTCATTTTTCACATGTATTACAGATTATACAGTTATTTTCCACATTTTTTATAGAGTATAAAAATATTTTCCACATTTAATACTAATTAAACCATTATTTTCTACATTTAATACAGATTATCCAGTTACTTTCCACAATTTTTACAGATAATACTATTTTTAATATTTATTACAAATTAGACAGATATTTTCTATATTTGTTAAAGATAATACAGTTACTTTGCACACTTATTGCAGATTATACAGTTATTTTCAACACTTATTACAGATCACATAATTTTCCACATTTATTACAGATTATATGGTTATTTTCCACATTTATTACAAATTATACAGATATTTTCTACATTTGTTACAGATAATATAGTTACTTTCTACATTTATTACAGATTTTATGGTTATTTTTCACTTTTATTACAGATTATACAGTTATTTACTAAATTTATTGCAGATCATTTGGTTATTTTCCACATTTATTACAGATGACATGGTTATTTTTCACATTTATTACAAAAAATACAGTGATTTTGAACATTCATTACAGATTATAGTTATTTTTCACATTTATTACAGATTATACGGTTATTTACTACATTTATTATAGATTATATGGTTATTTTCCACTTTTTTACAGATTATATGGTTATTTTCCACAGTTATTACAGATTATATGGTCATTTTCCACATTTATTTCAGATTACATGGTTATTTTTCACACTTATTGCAGATTCTACAGTTATTTTCTAGATTTATTACAGATTATATGGTTATTTTCCACATTTATTACAAATTATACAGATATTTTCTACATTTGTTACAGATAATATAGTTACTTTCTACATTTATTACAGAGTATATGGTTATTTTTCACATTTATTACAGACTATACATTTATTTACTAAATTTATTGCAGATCATTTGGTTATTTTCCACATTTATTACAGATAACATGGTTATTTTTCACATTTATTACAGATTACATGGTCCTTTTTCACATTTATTACAGATTATACTGTTATTTTTCAAATTTATTACAGATTATACAGTTATTTTTCACAGTTATTACAGATTAAATTGTCGTTTTTCACATGTATTACAGATTAGTTATTTTCCACATTTTTTATAAAGTATACAAATATTTTCCACATTTAACACAAATTATACAATTATTTTCTACATTTAATACAGATTATCCAGTTACTTTCCACAGTTTTACAGATAATACTATTTTCAATATTTATTACAAATTAGACAGATATTTTCTACATTTATTAAAGATAATACAGTTACTTTCTAGATTTATTACAGATTATATGGTTATTTTCCACACTTATTGCAGATTATACAGTTATTTTCAACACTTATTACAGATCACACAGTTATTTTCCACATTTATTACAGATTATATGGTTATTTTCCACATTTATTTCAAATTATACAGATATTTCCTACATTTGTTACAGATAATATAGTTACTTTCTACATTTATGACAGATTATATAGATATTTTTCACATTTATTACAGATTATATGGTTATTTACTACATTTATTGCAGATCATTTGGTTATTTTCCACATTTATTACAGATGACATGGTTATTTTTCACATTTATTACAAATTATAGTTATTTTTCACATTTATCACAGATGACAGTTATTTTTCACATTTGTTACAGATAATACAGTTACTTTCTACATTTATTACAAAAAATACAACATTCAACATTTTCAACATTCATTACAGATTATAGTAATTTTTCACATTTATTACAGATGGCATAGTTATTTTTCACAATTGTTACAAATAATACAGTTACTTTCTACATTTATTACAGAAAATACAGTTATTTTCAACATTCATTACAGATTATATGGTTATTTTTTATATTTATTATAGATTATATGGTTATCTTCCACTTTTTTACAGATTATATGGTTATTTTTCAGTTATTACAGATTATATGTTCATTTTCCACATTTATTTCACATTACATGGTTATTTTTCACATTTATTACAGATTCTACAGTTATTTTCTAGATGTATTACAGATTATATGGTTATTTTCCACTTTTTACTGTTTATATGGTCCTTTTTCACATTTATTACAAATTATACAGATATTTTCTACGTTTGTTACAGATAATATAGTTACTTTCTACATTTATTACAGATTATACAGTTTTTGCAGATTATACAGTTATTTTTCACATTTATTACAGATTCTACAGTTATTTTCTAGATGTATTACAGATTATATGGTTATTTTCCACTTTTTACTGTTTATATGGTCCTTTTTCACATGTATTACAAATTATACAGTTATGGTCATTTTTCACATCTATTACAAATTATACAGATATTTTCTACATTTGTTACAGATAATATAGTTACTTTCTACATTTATTACAGATTATATGGTTATTTTTCACTTTTATTACAGATTATACAGTTATTTACTAAATTTATTGCAGATCATTTGGTTAATTTCCACATTTATTACAGATGACATGGTTATTTTGCACATTTATTACAAAAAATACTGTGATTTTCAACATTCATTACAGATTATAGTTATTTTTCACATGTATTACAGATTACAGTTATTTTTCACATTTGTTACAGATAATACAGTTACTTTCTACATTTGTTACAGAAAATAAAGTTATTTTCAACATTCATTACAGATTATATGGTTATTTTTCACATTTATTACAGATTATATGGTCATTTTCCACATTTATTTCAGATTACATGGTTATTTTTCACACTTATTGCAGATTCTACAGTTATTTTCTAGATTTATTACAGATTATATGGTTATTTTCCACATTTATTACAAATTATACAGATATTTTCTACATTTGTTACAGATAATATAGTTACTTTCTACATTTATTACAGATTATATGGTTATTTTTCACATTTATTACAGATTATACATTTATTTACTAAATTTATTGCAGATCATTTGGTTATTTTCCACATTTATTACAGATAACATGGTTATTTTTCACATTTATTACAGATTACATGGTCCTTTTTCACATTTATTACAGATTATACTGTTATTTTTCAAATTTATTACAGATTATACAGTTATTTTTCACAGTTATTACAGATTAATTTGTCATTTTTCACATGTATTACAGATTATAGTTATTTTCCACATTTTTTATAAAGTATACAAATATTTTCCACATTTAACACAAATTATACCATTATTTTCTACAATTAATACAGATTATCCAGTTACTTTCCACAGTTTTACAGATAATACTATTTTCAATATTTATTACAAATTAGACAGATATTTTCTACATTTATTAAAGATAATACAGTTACTTTCTACATTTATTACAGATTATATGGTTATTTTCCACACTTATTGCAGATTATACAGTTATTTTCAACACTTATTACAGATCACACAGTTATTTTCCACATTTATTACAGATTATATGGTTATTTTCCACATTTATTTCAAATTATACAGATATTTTCTACATTTGTTACAGATAATATGGTTATTTTCTACATTTATTACAGATTATATAGATATTTTTTCACATTTTTTACAGATTATATGGTTATTTACTACATTTATTGCAGATCATTTGGTTATTTTCCACATTTATTACAGATGACATGGTTATTTTTCACATTTATTACAGATTATAGTTATTTTTCACATTTATTACAGATGACATAGTTATTTTTCACAATTCTTACAAATAATACAGTTACTTTCTACATTTTTTACAGAAAATAGTTATTTTCAACATTCATTACAGATGATACAGTTATATTTTACATTTATTATAGATTATATGGTTATTTTCCACTTTTTTACAGATTATATGGTTATTTTTCACAGTTATTACAGATTATATGTTCATTTTCCACATTTATTTAACATTACATGGTTATTTTTCACATTTATTACAGATTCTACAGTTACTTTCTAGATTTATTACAGATTATATGGTTATTTTCCACTTTTTACTGTTTATATGGTCCTTTTTCACAGGTATTACAAATTATACAGATATTTTCTACATTTTTTACAGATTATGTTATTATTTTTCACATCTATTACAAATTAAACAGATATTTTTTAAATTTGTTACAGATAGTACAGTTATTTTCAACATTCATTACAGATGATAGTTATTTTCACATTTCTTATAGATTATATGGTTATTTTCCACATTTTTTACAGATTATACAGTTACTTCACGCATTTATAACAGACTATATGGTTATTTTCCAAATTTTTTTACACATTATACCGTTACTTTCCACATTTATAACAGATTATATGGTTATTATCTATGTTTATGATAGATTATACCATTACGTTTGAGATTTTCATATTTTTCCTCATTTTCTCTAATTATTTTTATATTTTTGATGATTATTTTGTCAATTTTCTTCCATTTCACATATTAGCTATTATTTTTATAGACATTTTCAGTTTTTCTTCTTTTTACAGATTATAATTTTTGTAACAGAAGAAATTATTTTTCTAAATGTTGTCTTTGTTCTGCACAGATGTTGCGAGTTCTCCCGGCTGTCCCTCCAGGTGATCTGAGCACTCTCAGTTAACGATTCCTGGATGGCGGAGGTGACCATGTGGTCAGCTCCAGGGATTTGATCTCATCCAATCATTTACAAGGAACCAACCAATCAGGAGGAGGCAGGATGGTCCCACCCCCTCCCACCAACAAGCCTCATGTGTGCCTGTCCACCATCATCATCATGAGCAGCATGGCGCTGATGGACGCCTACCTGGTGGAGCAGAACCACGGCCCGCGGAAGGTGGGCATCTGCATCATGGTTACGGTGGGAGACCTGTGCTTCCTGATAGTGCTGCGGTACATTGCCGTGTGGGTGGGCGCCGAGGTTCGGACGGCCAAACGCGGCTACGCCATGATCCTCTGGTTCCTTTATATCTTCGTCCTGGAGATTAAAGTGTACTTCGTGTACCAGAACTACAAGGCGGACCGGAAGAGCCTGGACGCTCTGGCGAGGAAGGCTTTGACGTTACTGCTGTCCGTCTGCATCCCCGTCCTGTTCGTCATCCTGGTGGCCATCGACCACATGGACTACGTGAGGGCCTTCAAGAAGAAGGAGGAAATTCGGAATCGGCTTTTTTGGGTGGTGGTGGACCTGCTGGATGTTCTGGATATCCAGGCAAACCTGTGGGAGCCGCAGAAGAAAGGCTTGCCACTGTGGGCAGAGGGACTGATGTTCTTCTACTGCTACATCCTGCTACTGGTCCTGCCATGCGTGTCGCTAAGCGAGATTAGCATGCAGGGCATCAATATCAGCCCCCACAAGATGATGCTGTACCCCATCCTCAGCTTGGTGACCATTAATGTCATCACCCTCTTCATACGTGGGGGGAACATGATACTTTACAAAGACAACCGGGTGTCCGGGATACTCATGGGCAAGAACGTCCTGGCCATCATCCTGAAGACGTGCAGCTTCGTGCAGTATAGGAGGCAGCTCCAAAGCGCCCCTCCGGCTTTTGGTATGGAGCTACAGAAAAACTCTGCTCCACCAAGCCATGCCGCTAACGCACAACCGCTAACGCACACCCAGGAACAGTCGCCGCTGCCTGAACTCACCACCTGTGAACACACGTAACACATGGGAGCTGCTGGACTGCGGTGTATGGGCATGTGTCTCGGAATGTGGGTTTGGATTGTGAATTCTGACAAAGTGAGAAGGAATATCGTTCTGCTAAATGGGAACCTAGCCAGCACACTCCGTCGGGGGTGCTTTCATGTTAATTAGTATTCTGACTGGTACTCAAAGAGTTAAACAACATTCCAGAGCTGTAAAGACAAATGATGTGGCTTGTTGTTGATGTTAAGGACAGACTCCAGATAGGATGATCCCGACTATCAGATCCTTACCCGGCGACGGTAAGACGTACCCGGCGACAGTAAGACGTACCCGGCGACAGTAAGACGTACCCGGCGACAGTAAAACGTACCCGACGACAGTAGGACGTACCCGGCAACAGTAAAACGTACCCGACGACAGTAAGACGTACCCGGCGACAGTAAGACCTTCCCCGGCGACAGTAAGAGGTGCCCAGCGACAGTAAGACGTACATGGCGACAGTAAGACGTACCCGGCGACAGTAAGACATACCTGACATACAGATATGTGCATGTACCGTGTCTGTCACCGTGTTGGTGGAGCTGATCCGTCACAAATCGGTTCTTAACCCTAACCCTAACCCTAACCAGAGTAACGGCACCAGTTTGGTGAAGCGCACCCGGCGTCTGCCCCTCAGACCCCTACAAGAGCCATGAGGATCCGAACCTCACGTGCTGATTCCGGCCGTCAGAGACCGCATGAAGAGACCGTGAGCTATGAGCGAAGGCAGGAAGATGTCGAGAGCCGTGACTGTGCCACCAAAGCCTCCTCCTGGCTTTGCAGCGAAATCCCTTTCCCTCAGCCGTTTGTAACGGGGGTGAACGTGGAGGTCCGCTCAGAAGTTCTGCATTCTTAAATTCCCTCCAGGATCTTCTGATCTTCTGGCTTTCATTACCAGCAGAGTGAGCACCTGAGCTGAGGAAAGAGGTACTGCCCCGCCTCCCAGGTCATCGCCCTCGTTCCACCATTTGGCTTCGTGGAACAGGAGGTGGGACCGGGGAGGCAGGGCCGCAGAGGTGGGTTTCGTGGCACAGGCGCTGTCTCATGCCATCTGCGGCTCCCGTCATCGTCTCTCATGGCTGTCGATGTTCTCCCACCATCTTCATCAGCACATGAGGCTCAGACACTGGCGTCTTGTCACCTTTGGCGCCCGAGGGACGAACGGCCGGCACGTGAATAAGTGACCAGCGGGCGCTCTGAACCTCCTTCACGCTGAGTCTTGCAGTAAATGTGACTCCTTTTCCTCCAATCAGCATTCTCCGCTGCTCCAATCTAAGAACTTTAAATTGGGTCCAGAAATCCCAACAGATCACCAGCACTGAGGACCTGGCCGCAGTGCAGGACCCTTCACTGGACCCCTGACCACAGCTTTGTTTGGCGCCCCCTACCTCTAACCTGAGCTGCAGGATGATACACTGCTAGCTCTCCAAAATTTCCAAATGTGCCGCAGTAAAACAGGAGCGCATGCCAATAAAGGGAGAACGTTCCGGTTCTACTGCTCCTATTAAAAGCAGTGTTGTTGGTGTTGCTGCTCTTGAGCTCCCCCTACAGCTGTAGTGTGTAATACACGTTTACACCTCCGTCACGCAGGTCTATGTACAGACTACACTGACCGCTCTGGACGCCTCTGTGTGTTAGTAACGGAGTTGATCTGTAGCTCCGTACACCTGCGTGATGACAAGGAGGGAGGGTCAGAGTTCAGCCCTGGCATCAGACCGCATAGAACCGCACAGAACCGCGTGGACATCCGCGGTCAGTAACATCACAGGAGCTCTGAACAGTCGAGGCTTATTTGTGGTGAACTGGACACAAACTGACCAAACGTTCTCTCTCAGCCGGAAACAGGACTGAGGAACTTCTGGAATCTAGAAAAACTCCAGAATTCCGTGAGACGGGATACACATACGCTCCAGCCTCAGTCTTCCATAACTCCCAGTATCAGGACGAAGACTCTGCTGTGATTCCCGTTAGCCGAGACTGTCCAGCATCCTTTTATCTCCTTCAGCTCAACCAGTCAAGACCAGTTCCAGATTTACTGACCACTCTCAGTCTCACACTCTCACTCTCTCTCACTCACTGTGACTCTCACTCACATTCTCTTACTCTCACTCTCTCTCTCTTTCGTTCACTCATTCTCACTCTCTCTCACTCTCTTTCGTTCACTAATTCTCTCTCTAACTCTCTCTCTTACTCTCACTCTCACACTCACACTCTCTCACTGTCTTGCACTGTCACTGTCTCTCACTTTCATTTTCTCACACTCTCACTCTCGCTCACTTAGTCTCACCTTCTCTCTCTCACTCTCTTTCACTCCTCTCTGTCTCTGCTGCTTCTTCTTACAGTGGCTGGAGATCCAGAGTCGTACAGTGTGAGTTCTGGTACTCACTCCTCCACAGTTACACGAAGCGACAGCCGGCGTTCCGGACCTGGAGTGGGAATACGAGAGACGCCGCTCTCCCTGTTAGAGTCAGAACAGTTCAGTCTCTGTGTTAAAGATACGAGACCTTCATCAGCTGGAGTGAAGAAGGATGCTGTCACAGTCTCACGCGACTCCGCTACCGGCCCGGTGCGGGCGCCAGACAGCTCTTGTGTTTGTGTGGGAAGGACGGCACTGACAGCTCTAAACTAAACAACAACCTACACGCCTGCTGCTCCGGTGCAGACAGACAGGAAGCTCCTCCGGAAGCTCCTCCGGTCCCTGCCGGTCAGCAGTGGGGGTGTCTGTACAGGGGAGCTGTGATGTCAGTGTAGGAGCTCTGTGGAGCCCGAGTCTGAGTCGGGGGGCAATGTCTGCACGTGAGAAGCTGTGTTTGTTTCTAATCTCTGTTCGGAGGAGTTTTAACGCTTCTGTTTCTGGAGACTGTGATTAGTGACGGTGATGAATCGGTCGTGTTGTGATGCTTTTTTTTTTTGATACATCAGAAACTTTCGCTCGTCTGAACGGAACGAAGCCTGGCCGAGCCGGAGCGGCCTGCGAGCGACAGACCGGCGGAGAAAACGAGAGAACTGTCTTTTTTATGTGCCCTTTGATAAAGTATTGTGTACATATGAGTGTGTGTGTGTGTGTGTTGTTTGGGTCCTGACACATACTAATTCACTGATTCACTGATTAGAGGGGAGATTGAATACGTTTCATGTCCTAATTAAAATTCTGCTGAGGGCTTTTAATTAAACAGCGTTACAAAGAAAAACAGCCGCCGATTCTCGTCTAATCTCCAATTAAAGGCTAATAGCTAACGCACCTCTTTCACCGGCGCCATCCGTCTCCATCAGACCGCAGAGCTCGGCGTCCCGCGGCCGGCTGGCGGTCGAGCAGGCGCAGGCTGACGGGGAGCTGATGGATCTGCTGGCGCTGAGCTGCTGCTCCTACATTAAAGTCTGGCAGGAAAACAAACGTGCGCGTGAATCACTTTCAGCTCCAGAGCTGCCAGGCTAGCGCAGCCAACAGGTACCAGCAACGTACAGCCCACCACGCCGGAGCTGAACTCCACATTAGAGGAGAAATCAGACCCTCGTTACTTCTGTCCTGCTGAGTCCACGGAGAGGATCACTGTTTAGTCAGAGTTACGCTAACGCTAGCCTGGCTGTATATATTAGCCTGTAGCTCAGAGACTAAACTAGCAGTCAGGAATGTCAGTGCTGGTGAGTTCAGCTCACAGTCGAGCGTTCAGCTAAACAGAGGCCGAACAGGACGGACGTACCAGTTAATAAGTGGAATTCTGTAAGCCAGACTCCATGAACACAAGCTGGACACAAGCTGGACACAAGCTGGACACAAGCTGGACAGCATTGAGTGTGTAATTACACACTAACAAACACAGCAGCTGATAAACACTACAGATTAGCTGCAGCCCCGAACATCCCGTCAAGCACCACATTTCCGAGTCAGAAATCTGACTTACAGGCATTTCAGTTAAAACTTCCAACTGAAAACTTGGAATTGCTGCCTTTCCAGTTCAAATGGAATGCACAGTACCTGCGTGATGCATGCTGGGTATTGTAGTGAAAGAACAGTGATGAATTCGTCCATATAGTGTATATGTAATTGTGGAATAATGGACATCTATGAGGTATGTATGGATCATATGTATTCCACACATTCCATGAATTCATTGCTCAGATTACAGTGTGCACATGTATAGTTATATAGATTATATAGACAGTTATATAACAGTTTAGTTATATAACACAGTTTAATTATATAGCACAGTTTAATTATATAGCACAGTTTAATTATATAGCACAGTAGTTATTTAGCGCAGTTTAATTATATATAAAAGTTTAGTTTGATATATAGTTATATAATTATATATCAAAGTTTAGCTATATAATTTTATAGCAGTTAAATTAGATAGCACAGTTTAGTTATATAGCACAGTTTAATTATATAGCACAGTTTAGTTATATAGCACAGTTTAATTATATAGCACAGTTTAGTTATATAGCACAGTTTAATTATATAGCACAGTTTAGTTATAAAGCACAGTTTAATTATATAACAGTTTAATTATATAACACAGTTTAATTTTATAGCACAGTTTAGTTATATAGCAGAGTTGAATTATACATCAAAGTTTAGCTATATAATTATATAGCAGTTTAATTATATAGCACGGTTTAGTTATATTGCACAGTTTAATTATATAGCACAGTTTAGTTATATTGCACAGTTTAATTATATAGCACAGTTTAGTTATATAGCACAGTTTAGTTATAAAGCACAGTTTAATTATATAACAGTTTAATTATATAACACAGTTTAATTTTATAGCACAGTTTAGTTATATAGCAGTTTAATTATATAACAGTTTAATTATATAACACAGTTTAATTTTATAGCACAGTTTAGTTATATAGCAGTTTAATTATATAACACAGTTTAATTATATAACACAGTTTAATTATATAGCACAGTTATATAGCACAGTTTAATTATATATAACAGTTTAGTTATATAGCAGAGTTGAATTATACATCAAAGTTTAGCTATATAATTATATAGCAGTTTAATTATATAGCACAGTTTAGTTATAAAGCACAGTTTAATTATATAACAGTTTAATTATATAACACAGTTTAATTATATAACACAGTTTAATTTTATAGCACAGTTTAGTTATATAGCAGTTTAATTATATAACAGTTTAATTATATAACACAGTTTAATTTTATAGCACAGTTTAGTTATATAGCAGTTTAATTATATAACACAATTTAATTATATAACACAGTTTAATTTTATAGCACAGTTTAGTTATATAGCAGTTTAATTATATAACACAGTTTAATTATATAACACAGTTTAATTATATAGCACAGTTATATTGCAGTTTAATTATATATAACAGTTTAGTTATATAGCAGAGTTGTATTATATATAAAAGTTTAGTTTGATATATAGTCTTATAATTATATATCAAAGTTTAGCTATATAATTATATAGCAGTTAAATTAGATAGCACAGTTTAGTTATATAGCACAATTACAAACACACAAACACACACAAACACACATACACCACACAATTACACACACACATACATACACTGACACCACACAAATACACACACACACATACACACACACACACACACACAAACACACACACATACACACACACAAACACACACAGGGTCAGTAATGAATGAGTGTGGAGGGAGCAGTGGTCAGCAGAAAGCTGTGTGGGTCTCAGAGTTCCTGTATTATTAAAGCTGCTGTGTAGATCAATGATACAATCAGTCACAGCCTCCTCTACTGTAAACACTCATCCCTCTCTCTATCCCTCTCTCCATCTCTCTCTCCATCCCTCTCTCCTTACCTTTATCTACCCCTCTCTCCATCCTCTATCCATCCCTCTCTCCATCCCTCTCTCCTTACCTTTATCTACCCCTCTCTCCATCCTCTCTCCATCCCTCTATCCATCACTCTCTCCTTACCTTTATCTACCCCTCTCTCCATCCCTCTCTCCTTACCTTTATCTACCCCTCTCTCCATCCCTCTCTCCATCCCTCTCTCCTTACCTTTATCTACCCCTCTCTCCATCCTCTCTCCATCCCTCTATCCATCCCTCTCTCCATCCCTCTCTCCATCCCTCTCTCCTTACATTTATCTACCCCTCTCTCCATCCTCTCTCCATCCCTCTCTCCATCCCTCTCTCTATCCCTCTCTCCTTACCTTTATCTACCCCTCTCTCCAACCCTCTCTCCATCCCTCTCTCCTTACCTTTATCTACCCCTCTCCATCCTCTCTCCATCCCTCTATCCATCCCTCTCTCTTTCCCTCTCTCCTTACCTTTATCTACCCCTCTCTCCATCCCTCTCTCCATCCCTCTCTCCTTACCTTTATCTACCCCTCTCTCTATCCTCTATTCATCCCTCTATCCATCCCTCTCTCCATCCCTCTCTCCTTACCTTTATCTACCCCTCTCTCCATCCTCTCTCCATCCCTCTCTCCACCCCTCTCTCCTTACCTTTATCTACCCCTCTCTCCATCCCTCTCTCCATCCCTCTATCCATCCCTCTCTCTATCCCTCTCTCCTTACCTTTATCTACCCCTCTCTCCATCCCTCTCTCCTTACCTTTATCTACCCCTCTCTCCATCCCTCTCTCCATCCCTCTCCATTTCTCTCTCCATCTCTCTCTCCATCCCTCTCCCCTTCATCTGCTCCACAGGGCCCACCCCACTGGAGTTCCACATAACCAGCTCCAGGTTCTCACTTAGGTTCCACATTAACAGCTCCGGGTTCTCACTTAGGTTCCCCATTAACACCTCCAGGTTCTTACTGAAGTTCCACATTAACAGCTCTGTGTTCTTAGTGGAGTTCCACATTAATACCTTCAGGTTCTCACTGAGGTTCCACATTACCAGCTCCAGGTTACAAACTGTATAGTGATTAGTGACCACTCACAGGTCTCAGATCAGCTCTCTGAGTGTCTTAAGCTCCTCAGTGCAGGCCCGGCGCTCTGCAGACGCTGGAGATGATCTACGCTCCTCCTCAGTACACGCTCAGTCAGAAGGTGTCAGAGAGGTGAGCGGCTGTCTATGGCGCCTCCTAGTGTTGAAGTATCACGCAGCTGAACAGAAGAGCTGAGAGAAGACCAGATCTGAGAAGATCATCCTGAATATTAATCACGTTAATGATTTAATTACACGACAGTCGTGCGAGGAAACGGAATCGCTTTGAAATCTAATCTCTGATGTTTGTTTAACTTTAATTACAGCGTCAAGTGCGCTAACGAGTCCTGCCGGAGAACCTTGATCCCTTCAGTTCAGGAAGAAAATCTTTCTCTCTCTCATAATTCACTCCCTCCGACGCTCACGCTCACTCTCTCTGCGCACTCTCCTCTCTGGATTATGTAAATTGGAGCTGCTGGATTCACTTTGGGAAGAAGAAGCAGCGGCTCTATTTTAATCAGCACTGCGGTGACGCAACTGCAGCAGCAACACCGTGATGCAACACATCAGCTCACAGACCCGCCCCCGCTCAGACGGATCACAACCAGAGACGCTCCTACAGCAACACTTCAAAACAAGACCTGAGAATAAAACAACCACAACAACAACAAGAATCACAACAACAACCACAACAACAACAACAACAACCACAACAATAACAACAACAACCACAACAACAAGAATCACAACAACAACCACTACAACAACAACCACAGCAACAACAACCACAACAATAACCACAACAACAACCACAACAATAACCACAACAACAACAACCACAACAACAAGAATCACAACAACAACCACAACAACAACAACCACAACAACAATAACCACAGCAACAACAACCACAACAATAACCACAACAACAACAACCACAACAATAACCATAACAACAACAACAACCACAACAACAACAATAACCACAACAACCACAACAACAAGAATCACAACAACCACTACAACAACCACAACAACAACAACCACTACAACAACCACAACAACAACAACCACAACAATAACCACAACAACAATAACCACAACAACAACCACAACAACAACCACAACAGCAACAACAACAACAACCACAACAATAACAACAACCACAACAATAACCACAACAACAACAACAACCACAACAACAATAACCACAACAACCACTTCAACAACAACCACAACAGCAACAACAACAACAACAACAACCACAACAATAACCACAAAAACAACAACCACAACAATAACAACAACCACAACAATAACCACAACAACAACAACCACAACAACAAGAATCACAACAACCACAACAACAATAACCACAGCAACAACAACCACAACAATAACCACAACAACAACAACCACAACAATAACCACAACAACAACAACCACAACAACAACAACAATAACCACAACAACAACCACAACAACAACAACCACTACAACAACAACAACAACCACAACAACAACAACAATAACCACAGCAACAACAACCACAACAATAACCACCACAACAACAACAACAACAACAACCACAACAACGATAACCACAACAACAACAACCACAACAACAAGAATCACAACCACAACAACAACAACTGCAACAATAAACACAACAACAACAACCACAACAATAACCACAACAACAACAACATAAACAACCACAATAACAACAACCATAACAACAATCACCACAACAACAACCAAAATAACAACAACAACAACCACCACAATAACAACAACCACAACCACCACAACAACCAGAACCACAACAACAACCTCAACAACAACAACCACAACAACAACAACCACAACAAAAACAACAACAACAACAACCACAACAACAACAACACAGCAGCAGCTAAACTGCTGTAGGCTGATTGGGTGGAATGTGGGAGAAGGGATTGATCACCATAGTGTTGCCACTGAATGTTAGCAGAAGTGTGAGGTCTGAAATATACACTCACACATGTGTTCACTCTGCGTGATTGATTAAAGTGATTGATTTTTCCACCTGATCAATTCCTCTTACCTGATTTCACTCTGCTGCCCTTAAAGCCATGTTATCAAACAAATACAGGAGTTTCTGTAAGACAGGGGATGTCTGTGCTGAAAGAGGGCGGAGTCTCCTCCAATTACCTTCCTTTGTTACTACAGTTTCATTGAACACACCCCCAAACACCCACACCCCTACTCTCACTATTCTAGAATCACTATTCCCACACTCACTACACCTACTCTCACTATTCTAGACTCACTATTCCCACCCTGTCTACACCTACTCTCACTATTCTATTCTCACTATTCCCACCCTCTCTACACCTACTCTCACTATTCTATTCTCACTATTCCCACCCTCTCTACACCTACTCTCACTATTCTATACTCACTATTCCCACCCTCACTACACCTACTCTCACTATTCTAGACTCACTATTCCCACCGTCACTACACCTACTCTCACTATTCTAGACTCACTATTCCCACCCTCACTACACCTACTCTCACTATTCTAGACTCACTATTCTCACAATCACCGTCACTAAACCTACTCTCACTATTCTAGACTCACTATTCCCACCCTCACTACACCTACTCTCACTATTCTAGACTCACTATTCTCACAATCACCATCACTATACTCACTATTCTCACATCACCATCACTATACTCACTATTCCCACCCTCACTACACCTACTCTCACTATTCTCACTATTCCTACCCTCACTAGACCTACTCTCACTATTCTAGACTCACTATTCCCACCCTCACTACACCTACTCTCACTATTCTAGACTCACTATTCTCACAATCACCATCACTATGCTCACTATTCCCACCCTCACTACACCTACTCTCACTATTCTAGACTCACTATTCTCACAATCACCATCACTATACTCACTATTCCCACCCTCACTACACCTACTCTCACTATTCTAGACTCACTTTTCTCACAATCACCATTACTACACCTACTTTCACTATTCTATACTCACTATTCCCACCGTCACTACACCTACTCTCACTATTCTAGACTCACTATTCCCACCCTCACTACACCTACTCTATTCTAGACTCACTATTCTCACAATCACCATCACTATACTCACTATTCCCCCCTCACTACACCTACTCTCACTATTCTCACTATTCCCACCCTCACTACACCTACTCTCACTATTCTCACTATTCCCACCCTCACTACACCTACTCTCACTATTCTAGACTCACTATTCCCACCCTCACTACACCTACTCTCACTATTCTAGACTCACTATTCTCACATCACCATCACTATACTCACTATTCCCACCGTCACTACACCTACTCTCACTATTCTAGACTCACTATTCCCACCCTCACTACACCTACTCTCACTATTCTAGACTCACTATTCTCACAATCACCATCACTATACTCACTATTCTCACATCACCATCACTAGACTCACTATTCCCACCCTCACTACACCGACTTTCACTATTCTAGACTCACTATTCCCACCCTCACTAAACCTACTCTCACTATTCTAGACTCACTATTCTCACAATCACCATCCCTATGCTCATTATTCCCACCCTCACTACACCTACTCTCACTATTCTAGACTCACTATTCTCACAATCACCATCATTATACTCACTACCCCCCCTCACTACACCTACTCTCACCATTCTCACTATTCCCACCCTCACTAAACCTACTCTCACTATTCTAGACTCACTATTCCCACCCTCACTACACCTACTCTCACTATTCTCACATCACTATACTCACTATTCCCACCCTCACTACACCTACTCTCACTATTCTAGACTCACTATTCCCACCCTCACTACACCTACTCTCACTATTCTACACTCACTATTCCCACCCTCTCTACACCTACTCTCACTATTCTATTCTCACTATTCCCACCCTCTCTACACCTACTCTCACTATTCTATTCTCACTATTCTCACATCACCATCACTATACTCACTATTCCCACCGTCACTACACCTACTCTCACTATTCTAGACTCACTATTCCCACCCTCACTACACCTACTCTCACTATTCTAGACTCACTATTCCCACCCTCACTACACCTACTCTCACTATTCTCACTATTCCTATCCTCACTAGACCTACTCTCACTATTCTACACTCACTATTCCCACCCTCACTAAACCTACTCTCACTATTCTAGACTCACTATTCTCACAATCACCATCACTATACTCACTATTCTCACATCACCATCGCTATACTCACTATTCCCACCCTCACTACACTTACTCTCACTATTCTCACTATTCCTATCCTCACTAGACCTACTCTCACTATTCTAGACTCACTATTCTCACAATCACTACACCTACTCTCACTATTCTAGACTCACTATTCTCACATCACGATAACTATACTCACTATTCCCACCGTCACTACACCTGCTCTCACTATTCTAAACTCACTATTCCCACCCTCACTACACCTACTCTCACTATTCTAGACTCACAATTCTCAGAATCACCATCCCTATGCTCACTATTCCCACCCTCACTAAACCTACTCTCACTATTCTAGACTCACTATTCTCACAATCACCATCACTATACTCACTATTCCCACCCTAACTACACCTACTCTCACTATTCTAGACTCACCTTTCTCACAATCACCATTACTACACCTACTTTCACTATTCTATACTCACTATTCCCACCGTCACTACACCTACTCTCACTATTCTAGACTCACTATTCCCACCCTCACTACACCTACTCTATTCTAGACTCACTATTCTCACAATCACCATCACTATACTCACTATTCCCCCCCTCACTACACCTACTCTCACTATTCTCACTATTCCCACCCTCACTACACCTACTCTCACTATTCTCACTATTCCCACCCTCACTACACCTACTCTCACTATTCTAGACTCACTATTCCCACCCTCACTACACCTACTCTCACTATTCTAGACTCACTATTCTCACAATCACCATCACTATACTCACTATTCCCACCCTCACTACACCTACTCTCACTATTCTAGACTCACTATTCCCACCCTCACTACACCTACTCTCACTATTCTAGACTCACTATTCTCACAATCACCATCACTATACTCACTATTCTCACATCACCATCACTAGACTCACTATTCCCACCCTCACTACACCGACTTTCACTATTCTAGACTCACTATTCCCACCCTCACC
>CM038706.1:52645688-52656462 GCA_021613375.1 Megaleporinus macrocephalus | reverse complement strand
CTCCGGTGTGAGAGCGTGCAGGTACTCCGGTGCGAGAGCGTGCAGGTACTCCGGTGTGAGAGCGTGCAGGTACTCCGGTGTGAGAGCGTGCAGGTACTCTGGTGCGAGAGCGTGCAGGTACTCCGGTGTGAGAGCGTGCAGGTACTCCGGTGTGAGAGCGTGCAGGTACTCTGGTGCGAGAGCGTGCAGGTACTCCAGTGTGAGAGTGTGCAGGTACTCCGGTCGAGTAGTACCTGCACACTCTCGACCGGAGTACCTGCACACTCTCGACCGGAGTACCTGCACACTCTCACACCGGAGTACCTGCACGCTCTCGCACCAGAGTACCTGCACGCTCTCACACTGGAGTACCTGCACGCTCTCGCACCAGAGTACCTGCACGCTCTCACACCGGAGTACCTGCACGCTCTCACACCGGAGTACCTGCACGCTCTCGCACCGGAGCAGATCTGAGTCAAACACACCGAGATTTATAACTACTGAACCAGAAACTACTGAACCAGAAACTACTGAACCAGGAACTACTGAACCAGAAACTACTGAACCAGGAACTACTGAACCAGAAACTACTGAACCAGGAACTACAGAGAACCAGAAACTACAGAGAACCAGGAACTACTGAACCAGAAACTACTGAACCAGGAACTACAGAGAACCAGGTACTACTGAACCAGGAACTACTGAACCAGGAACTACAGAGAACCAGAAACTACAGAACCAGGAACTACTGAACCAGAAACTACTGAACCAGGAACTACTGAACCAGGAACTACAGAGAACCAGGAAATACTGAACCAGAAACTACTGAACCAGGAACTACAGAGAACCAGAAACTACTGAACCAGGAACTACAGAGAACCAGGAACTACTGAACCAGAAACTACTGAACCAGAAACTACTGAACCAGGAACTACAGAGAACCAGGAACTACTGAACCAGGAACTACTGAACCAGAAACTACTGAACCAGGAACTACTGAACCAGGAACTACAGAGAAATCAGCAAGATTTAACATTAAATCTGAACATTTAGTCCGAGCAGCCTTTGGGTCGAGGAGGAGAACTTCCGTTTTATCTGGGTTCAAAAGAAGGAAGTTCTGTAGCATCCAAAGTCTAATATCTCTTACACAATCTTCTATCTTATCTAATCTGGATTTATCATCTGGTCTGAAATGTACAGTTGTGTATCATCGGCATAAGAGTGGAAACTAATTCCATGTCTATTTATAACTGAGCCTAATGGTAACATATATAGTGTAAATAACAGAGGACCTAAAACAGAACCTTGTGGAACTCCATATTTCACTCTTGTATAATTAGACGATACATTATTTATCTTTACAAACTGAAAGCGATCACTAAGGTAAGATGTGAACCAGGATAACGCTGTTCCTGTGATTCCAACTATATTTTCTAGTCTGTCTGAGAGAATATCTGATCTATAGTGTCAAAAGCTGCACTTAGATCTAGTAGCACCAGTAGAGATACGTGGTCCTGATCAGAGGCAAGAAGAAGATCATTTGTTATCTTAACTAAAGCTGTCTCTGTGCTGTGGTGGGTCTAAAACCAGATTGGAATTTTTCATATATGTTGTTCTTATGTAGATGAGAACAGAGTTGTCGAGCTACAGCCTTTTCTAAAATCTTAGAGATAAAAGGTAAATTGGAAATGGGTCTATAACTGGACAGTTCTCTGGGGTCAAGATTTGGCTTCTTTATCAAGGGTTTAATCACAGCTAGTTTAAAAGACTTAGGTACATGACCCAGACTAAGAGAAGATTTGATGATAGTTAAGCCTTAATAATAGCTGGTAATACTTGTTTTAATAGTTTGTTGGAATCATATCGAGTGAGCATGTAGTAGAATTTGAAGAAGAGATTAGTTTTTCTAGTTCTTTCTGCTGGAGTGGACAGAATGTTTCTAGTGTTTCTTCTAAAATCACATTTTGTGCTGTTTGAGCCAAACCGGATGAAGGATAGGTTACTCGTATTGGTAGAACTTTTTGTCTAATATTCTCGATTTTATTGAAAAAGTTCATGAAATCATTGCTGCTGTGGTCGGCGGGTATTTGAGGTCCAGATCCTGATTTTTGGTAAGTTTTGCGATGATGCTAAATAAAACTCTAGGATTGTTTTTGTTGTGTTCGATGAGTGTGGACAGGTATGCTGAGTGTGTGTTGGTGAGTGAGGACAAGTGTGCTGAGTGTGTGTTGGTGAGTGAGGACAGGTGTGCTGAGTGTGTGTTGGTGAGTGTGGCAGGTATGCTGAGTGTGTGTTGGTGAGTGAGGACAGGTGTGCTGAGTGTGTGTTGGTGAGTGTGGACAGGTATGCTGAGTGTGTGTTGGTGAGTGTGGACAGGTATGCTGAGCGTGTGTTGATGAGTGTGTACATGTATGCTGAGTGTGTGTTGGTGAGTGTGGACAGGTATGCTGAGTGTGTGTTGGTGAGTGAGGACAGGTATGCTGAGCGTGTGTTGGTGAGTGTGGACAGGTATGCTGAGCGTGTGTTGGTGAGTGTGGACAGGTGTGCTGAGCGTGTGTTGGTGAGTGAGGACAGGTGTGCTGAGCGTGTGTTGGTGAGTGAGGACAGGTGTGCTGAGTTTGTGTTTGTGAGAGAGGACAGGTATACTGAGTGTGTGTTGGTGAGTGAGGACAGGTGTGCTGAGTGTGTGTTGGTGAGTGAGGACAGGTATGCTGAGCGTGTGTTGGTGAGAGGACAGGTATGCTGAGTGTGTGTTGGTGAGTGAGGACAGGTATGCTGAGCGTGTGTTGGTGAGTGAGGACAGGTATGCTGAGCGTGTGTTGGTGAGTGAGGACAGGTATGCTGAGCGTGTGTTGGTGAGTGTGGACAGGTATGCTGAGCGTGTGTTGGTGAGTGTGGACAGGTATGCTGAGCGTGTGTTGGTGAGTGTGGACAGGTATGCTGAGCGTGTGTTGGTGAGTGTGGACAGGTATGCTGAGCGTGTGTTGGTGAGTGTGGACAGGTATGCTGAGCGTGTGTTGGTGAGTGTGGACAGGTATGCTGAGCGTGTGTTGGTGAGTGAGGACAGGTATGCTGAGCGTGTGTTGGTGAGTGTGGACAGGTATGCTGAGTGTGTGTTGATGAGTGAGGACAGGTATGCTGAGTGTGTGTTGGTGAGTGTGGACAGGTATGCTGAGTGTGTGTTGACGAGTGTGGACAGGTATGCTGAGTGTGTGTTGATGAGTGTGGACAGGTATGCTGAGTGTGTGTTGGTGAGTGTGTGTTGGTGAGTGAGGACAGGTATGCTGAGTGTGTGTTGGTGAGTGTGGACAGGTATGCTGAGTGTGTGTTGAGTGAGGACAGGTATGCTGAGCGTGTGTTGATGAGTGTGGATCGGTATGCTGAGTGTGTGTTGGTAAGTGTGTACAGGTATGCTGAGTGTGTGTTGGTGAGTGAGGACAGGTATGCTGAGCGTGTGTTGGTGAGTGTGGACAGGTATGCTGAGCGTGTGTTGGTGAGTGTGGACAGGTATGCTGAGTGTGTGTTGGTGAGTGAGGACAGGTGTGTTGAGTGTGTGTTGGTGAGTGAGGACAGATGTGTTGAGTGTGTGTTTTTAGTGTTTATTGGTGAAGGTTGTGTAAAGGGAGTGTATTCTCTAGTCAGTTAGTGCGTGTAGCTCTGGTGGGTCTGAAGGAGAAGCTGTAGTTGATGATCTGGAAGGTGATAAAGTGCTGAGCTGTAGTTGGTGTGATTGAAGGTTTGGTGCAGTGACGGGGTGATACATACACTCTCACTGAGACTCAGTTCATATGAAATTAGGTAGTGATCTGAAACTACTGAAGTCTGTGGAAGAACAGTAAGATTATGTAAATCAACACCTAAAGTCAAAAATAGATCTAGTGTGTGATTACAGGAGTGTGTAGTTGGAGTCAGAACTAGATCTAGTGTGTGATTACAGGAGTGTGTAGTTAGAGTCAGAACTAGATCTAGTGTGTGATTACAGGAATGTGTAGTTAGAGTCAGAACTAGATCTAGTGTGTGATTACAGGAATGTGTAGTTAGTCAGAACTAGATCTAGTGTGTGATTACAGGAGTGTGTAGTTAGAGTCAGAACTAGATCTAGTGTGTGATTACAGGAATGTGTAGTTAGTTAGAACTAGATCTAGTGTGTGATTACAGGAATGTGTAGTTAGTCAGAACTAGATCTAGTGTGTGATTACAGGAATGTGTATTTAGTCAGAACTAGATCTAGTGTGTGATTACAGGAATGTGTAGTTAGAGTCAGAACTAGATCTAGTGTGTGATTACAGGAATGTGTAGTTAGGGTCAGAACTAGATCTAGTGTGTGATTACAGGAGTGTGTAGTTGGTCAGAACTAGATCTAGTGTGTGATTACAGGAATGTGTAGTTACAGTCAGAACTAGATCTAGTGCGTGATTACAGGAGTGTGTAGTTAGAGTCAGACCTAGATCTAGTGTGTGATTACAGGAGTGTGTAGTTAGAGTCAGAACTAGATCTAGTGTGTGATTACAGGAGTGTGTAGTTAGAGTCAGAACTAGATCTAGTGTGTGATTACAGGAGTGTGTAGTTAGAGTCAGAACTAGATCTAGTGTGTGATTACAGGAGTGTGTAGTTAGAGTCAGAACTAGATCTAGTGTGTGATTACAGGAGTGTGTAGTTAGAGTCAGAACTAGATCTAGTGTGTGATTACAGGAGGGTGTAGTTAGAGTCAGAAGTAGATCTAGTGTGTGATTACAGGAATGTGTAGTTAGAGTCAGAACTAGATCTAGTGTGTGATTACAGGAGTGTGTAGTTAGTCAGAACTAGATCTAGTGTGTTATTACAGGAGTGTGTAGTTAGTCAGAACTAGATCTAGTGTGTGATTACAGGAATGTGTAGTTAGTCAGAACTAGATCTAGTGTGGGATTACAGGAATGTGTAGTTAGTCAGAACTAGATCTAGTGTGGGATTACAGGAGTGTGTAGTTAGAGTCAGAACTAGATCTAGTGTGTGATTACAGGAGTGTGTAGTTAGAGTCAGAAGTAGATCTAGTTTGTGATTACAGGAATGTGTAGTTAGAGTCAGAACTAGATCTAGTGTGTGATTACAGGATTGTGTAGTTAGAGTCAGAACTAGATCTAGTGTGTGATTACAGGAATGTGTAGTTAGAGTCAGAACTAGATCTAGTGTGTGATTACAGGAATGTGTAGTTAGTCAGAACTAGATCTAGTGTGGGATTACAGGAATGTGTAGTTAGTCAGAACTAGATCTAGTGTGTGATTACAGGAATGTGTAGTTAGAGTCAGAAGTAGATCTAGTGTGTGATTACAGGAATGTGTAGTTAGAGTCAGAACTAGATCTAGTGTGTGATTACAGGAGTGTGTAGTTACAGTCAGAACTAGATCTAGTGTGTGATTACAGGAGGGTGTAGTTACAGTCAGAACTAGATCTAGTGTGTGATTACAGGAGTGTGTAGTTAGAGTCAGAACTAGATCTAGTGTGTGATTACAGGAATGTGTAGGTCCTATTACATTCTGAGTGAGACCTACAGAGTCTAAGATAAGAAAGTCTTTTTTAATGAATCTGCTGAGTTTTCAAAGTGAATATTAAAATCTCCTGCAGTTATTAGTTTTCAGTGCTCACTGCTAGATCTGCAACAAAGTCACTGAATTCTTTTAAGAACTCAGAATAAGGTCCTGGTGGTCCTGGTGGTCCTGGTGGTCTATAAATGCTGATTAGGGTGACTACACTTCTGTTAGTGGTCGGGTTGGTGATGTTTATGTAAAGACATTCTAAAGAATTGAAAGTGAGACTGTGTTTCTTAATGATGTCTAATGAATTTTTATGAATGACACATATACCCCCTCCTTTACCGGACAGTCTGGGGCTGTACATACTTATAGCCTATAGGAGCTTCATTTAATGAGATGTTCCTCAGATTTAATCATGTTTCTACGAGACATAAAATAAATTTTATGGTAGGTTATTGTATCATTTACAATAACAGTCTTAGAGTTCAGGGATCTTATATTAAACAAACCAAACTTTAGTTGAGAGATGCTGCAGCTGGATACTGGGTCTGATATTTTTATATTAATTAGATTATCTGGACAAGCTGTTCGAGAATTTCTGAGTCTGCGTTTAATTCGGGGGCAATGACACAGTCTCAATATATCTGTTTCTAGGTAACGACTCTGTGTTGGCAATAGTTACAGTCTCACTATTACTAGATCTAGGTAATGACTGTTTATCGTCGCTACTTACGTGGCCTCCGTTGTGCAGTCAGCGGACAGCCCTCTCGATGTTCCGTGAGAGGACGAACGCTCCGCGGTGGCTGGGGTGCAGGCCATCCCTCCGGTAGAGCGCTGGCTGCTCCCAGAACGAAGCCCAGTTGTCCACGTATCCGAGACCGTTGATGGCACACCAACCGCGGAGCCAGGCCTGCAGCGCGAAGAGCCTGCTGAACCGCTCCGATCCTCTCCTGTAGGTGGGCAGGGGACCGGAGATGACGATCCTGGCATCGGTCGCCTTCCTCGCGGTGTCCAGCAGCGAACGGTAGTGCTCCTTCAGGACCTCGCTACGCCGGGCAGAGATGTCGTTGGTCCCGACGTGGATGACCCCGGTCTCGAAGGCGTTGCGTCTGAGGGCCGAGGGTAGACGCCTGGCGATGTCTAGGACACGAGCTCCTGGAAAACACGACACACTGGCGCGAGGTAGTTTAACGTGGCGGACTATGGAGCTACCGATAACAAATACCTGTCCGGAGGGCTGAGACGCTGGGGTGGGCGACGGGGTCCGAGACACCAGTGTGCGCGGTGAGCTGAGCTGATGTGTGTGTTTGTACGTGTGTGTGTGTATGTGTGTGTTTATGTGTGTGTTTGTATGTGTGTGTGTGTGTGTGTGTGTATGTGTATGTATGTGTATGTGTGTGTGTGTGTGTGTGTGTGTGTGTATGTGTGTCTATGTGTGTGTTTGTATGTGTGTGTGTATGTATGTTTATGTGTGTGTTTGTTTGTGTGTGTGTATGTGTATGTATGTGTATGTGTGTATGTGTGTGTTTGTATGTGTGTTTGTGTGTGTATGTGTGTTTATGTGTGTGTATGTGTGTGTATGTGTGTTTGTGTATGTGTATGTATGTGTGTGTATGTGTGTGTTTGTGTGTGTGTGTGTACTTGGTTAGCTGTCTGTGTCAGTGTTAGTATAGTGGAGAGTGTAATAATACAGGAGTGAGTTCTGTTCAGATACTAAACGCTCACTCTGATTAAACTCACTGTTGGGGATTAAAAGGGTGAATCTGGAAGAACATCCATCAGAATTCCCACATCAGGTTACTATGGTGATACGAGGAGATGTTCTACTGGAGCGTACTGGAAGTGTATGAAGAGTGGTATTTATTGTAACAGAAGAAGAAGAAGATGTTTCTGAGGAACACTGAGGTGAGTGTGGAGTAGTGGAGCTGCTCTGTGGGTTCGTGGCGTGTGTGATGTTGGAGGTGAACAGTATGGATGGGTGTGTAGCTGAGGGGGATGGGGGGTCTCCTGAGAGGAGGTGGGAGTTGTTTATTTGTCTCGCTGAAGGTAAACAGCTGTGAAAGATCTTCAGTGAATTAAAAACTGATCTGGCAGCAGAAAGAGAGGCGCCTCTCCGAGAGCCCGGCATCACTTCTCCCTCCACATTCCCTTCATTCCATCTCAGAGGGAGGGTGTGACGGCCGGGGGGAGGTGGGGGAGGTGGGGGTTGTTATGATATTGACGTCACAGATCTCTCCTCTTTTTCGAAGTTTCAATCTCGGGGGGGTGGGCTAGTGCGTCTCTGTCTCCGTGGCGAGGAAAACGGCTATGACTGGAAATAATGCCGTTCCAGAACAAACCAGCCGTCCGACACAGAGCACTGGAATAAACCCGGACCGCTCAGCGTCCATGATGGTCTGCAGAGGAAGACCAGCCAGGAGTGAGTTGCAGTAGTCCAGCCTTGAAATGACGAGAGACTGGACAAGCACCTGGGAGGCCTCCTGAGAGAGGAAGGGTCGGATGCGTCTGATGTTGTGGAGAATGTATCTGCATGACCGAGTCAGGTTCGTAATCTGGGCTGAGAAGATAACTGGTCATCCAGAGTCACACCAAGGTTTCTCACATCTTCAGACAGAACAATCAAAGAGTTCTCGAATGAGATGGCAAGATCCTGCTGAGGACCTGTAGTTCCAGGGATGAACAGCAGCTCAGTCTTTCTGGGATTGAGCTTCAGATGATGAGCTGTCATCCATGAAGAGATGTCGGTCAGACATGCAGAGATCCGACCGCAGACCTGAGTATCAGACGGTGGGAAGGAAAGCATTAGTTGAGTGTCATCAGCATAGCAGTGGTAAGAGAAACCATGAGAGGTAATTACATCACCAAGAGAACGGGTGTAGAGTGAAAAGAGGAGAGGACCTAGCACTGAGCCTTGAGGGACACCAGTAAGGAGCCTGCAAGGAGCAGATGTAGACCCTCTCCATGTTACCTGGTAAGACCGCCCCTCTAGACAGGACTCAAACCACTTCCATGCAGAGCCCGTGATTCCCAGGTCAGCGAAGACGGATAGAAGGATCTTGTGGTTCACCGTGTCGAAAGCTGCAGAGAGGTCCAGAAGGATCAGAACCGATGACAGTTTGGATGATCTTGCAGTCTGGAGCTTCTCAGTCACCGCTATGAGGGCTGTTTCTGTTGAGTGCGCTGGTTTGAACCCGGACTGGTTGGGGTCCTGGAGCAGGTTCTGGGTGAGAAAGGGAGACAGTTGGTTATAAACAGCACGCTCAAGAATGATGACAAGGAGCTGTTTATGATGAATGTGATGAAGAGCAGCAGATCCATGGAGACAGTCTGGAAGAGTGTGGATGGAATGGGATCCAGTGGGCAGGTGGTCGGGTTGCTGGATTTAAGTATCTGTAGGACGTTGTCTGTGGAAAGAGGAGAGAAGCATGTTAAGGAATTACTGGTAAGAGGATGAGTACTGGTGAGGGAAGTGGAGCGAGAAGAAAACGACTGGCGGATTTTGTTAACCTTCTTCTCAAAGAAGGTGACAAAATCCTCCAGGGTAAGGGAAGAGGGTGTGTGTGTGGGGGGGGGGGTTTGAGAAGAGAGGAGAAAATACTAAAGAGCTTGCGTGGATCAGATGATGATGCTTCCAGTTTCTCCTTGTAGAAGGATGACTTGGCAGCAGTAACCTCCGTTGAGAACTTGTAGAGGAGAGCTTGGTAGGAGTGTAGGTCAGAGTCAAGCTGGGACTTCCTCCACTTCCTCTCTGCCTTCCTTAGCTCTCTCTGGTTGCTGCGTAGGACTTTAGTCAGCCACAGGGCAGGTGGAGAGGATCTAGCTGGCCTGGAGGACAGAGGACACAGAAGGTTAACTGCAGATGAGAGTGAAGAAAGTAATGTGTCTGTGGCTGAATCCAGAGAAAGAGAAAGAAAAGAATCAGGATGTGGAAGGGTAGTAAGGACAGTTGAAGCGAGAGACGAGTGAGAAATGGAGTGCAGGTTGCGTCGAGTGAAGGACGAGCCTGAAGAAGAGGCATTGACAGCGAGAGCAGTGAGGGAGAGTGTGAAAGATAGGAAGTGGTGGTCTGAGCAGTGTATGGGGGTTACTGTCATATCCAGCGCTGGGACAGGTCTGCTGAAGATCAGGGCTAGGACGTTGCCTGCTCTGTGCGTTGGAGGGGTCTGGTTGAGTGCAAGGTCGAAGGATGACAGCAGCGGTTCGATGGAAGATTGAAGTCACCAAGGAGAATGAGCGGGTTCCATCAATGGGGAAGAGACTCAGAAGAACATCCAGCTCATCTATGAAGTTACCTGGAGGAGAAGGAGGACGATAAATGACAATGATATGCAGGTTAGTGGGGAAAGATACAGTTACAGCATGAAATTCAAAGGAAGAAATAGAGAGATGAGAGAATAAAGGGGAATGAAGTTCCACTTCCTAGACAAGAGCAAACCTGTGCCACCACCCCTGCCAGTCAGTCTCAGAGAGTGAGAGAAGTTAAGGTCAGAGGATAGGGCTGCTGGAGTCGCAGAGTTCTCAGGGCTGATCCAGGTCTCAGTCAAAGCCAGGAAGTGCAGTGAATGGTGAGATGCTAAGGCCGAGATGAAGTCAGCCTTCCGAACCGCAGATTGGCAATTCCAGAGTCCACCATCACCCTGGTCTGAGAATGTGATGACCTTGGGGGATGGATGAGATTCCTTGCATTGAGCTTCTTGTGGTGATGGGCTCGTCTGGTTCTGTGGGCTGAGAGAACAGGTACTGGAGAACATGTTTAAAGTGCAGCAGTGTAGTAACTTGAGGGTAATGTAGTAGAATGAGAGAAAGAGATACTTAGCCAAGTTTGGAGGAGATCGCCTCTGTGTTGATATTAAATGGAACAGGAAAAGTGATCTGCCTAGTTTCTTTACTCACTGTAGACGTAGCGAACACCCCCTCAATATATCTGCCTAGTGGCTAGAAGGCCACTCCCAGCAGTTCACACCTTGAGCTAACCTGAAACCACACCTGAAACTATTACTAGCAATTAGCTCTAGAACCAGCAAAACAACCTTGTAACAACCTTCCACACTCAACTTCATACTCAACTCCACACTCAACTTCATACTCAACTCCACACTCAACTTCATACTCAACTCCACACTCAACTTCATACTCAACTCCACACTCAACTTCATACTCAACTTCATACTCAACTCCATACTCAACTCCATACTCAACTCCACACTCAACTTCATACTCAACTCCACACTCAACTTCATACTCAACTCCACACTCAACTTCATACTCAACTCCATACTCAACTC
>CM038706.1:52631831-52644690 GCA_021613375.1 Megaleporinus macrocephalus | reverse complement strand
ATCAACAGACCACCAATTAACCATCAACTCAAACCAGTCTGACCAATCAGAGACACAGGCTCTCCCTCCGCACTCACAGACGCAAACACAGCCGCCTCCGCTTCCCGTCTCCGTCCTTCATCCGTCCTTCTCCTGACTGAGGGCCGTACCCCGCACGCCTCGGCGGCCGGATCCTCGTATTTCACCGGCGGAATGTTAAACACTCACAATTGGAATAAATGACAGGAGCAGCGCTGGCAGAGCGGGTCGCGGGCGCTCCGGTGGATCCGGCTGATAGATGAGCGCGGCCGCTAAAGTTAATGCTCCTCGCGCCGCTGTATATCACCCGCGCAGCCGAACCCTTAATGCAACGCCAAGCAATCTCACCCGGAGCGCTGGGATAACGGATGAGTTCGGCTAAAGCAACGTCTCACATTAGATGGCTCGGCTAGCCGTTCCTCACTCCGTCCCCAGGGCCTTTTCTCTCCTCCCGACCCCCCGGCCTAAATGAATCCCCCCGACCGGCCAGATAAGCACGTTTACACAAAGACCCCTGATCGGAGCGCCGGAGGAACGTCCGCCCAAACGAGCGGAGAACTGCGGCAAACGCGGCCGCTAACCGGAGCTGCCGGTTCCGCCTCGCCGTTAGACTGTATTTCATTCAGAGGAAAGACCCCCGAGACCGTCTGCGCTCGAAAGGACTAATCAGACTCAAATCTAAAAAACAAACACAACTCTGCTCCACAATTCATCATTCATCTCCTTCCAGAACTTCCCTCCTGGCACGGGAACGCCATTAGTGGATAATGCAGCATTTTATTCCATCAGGATAAAAAACTTAATGGATGAGCCTCCAAACAACGCTCCCGTCCTCCAATACTCCCACCGCGAGGCAGCCTCGATCAATACCAGGAGATCTTTGGACACAGTCCCGCCGCAGTAGAAGCCTCCACTGATTCCGTAATTAGCCACGTAGCTGTCAGGCGTGGGAATCAGAGTACTTTAGTGATGAGACTCAGCAGAGAGGTACTGAACAGCACTGAGTATCAGCACTGAGTATCAGCACTCAGTATCAGTAATGAGTATCAGTACTGAGTATCAGTAGAGTATCAGCACTGAGTATCAGCACTCAGTATCAGTAATGAGTATCAGTACTGAGTATCAGTAGAGTATCAGCACTGAGTATCAGCACTCAGTATCAGTAATGAGTATCAGTACTGAGTATCAGTAGAGTATCAGCACTGAGTATCAGCACTGAGTATCAGCACTGAGTATCAGCACTCAGTATCAGTATCAGTAGAGTATCAGCACTGAGTATCAGTACTGAGTATCAGCACTCAGTATCAGTACTGAGTATAAGTACTGAGTATCAGCACTGAGTATCAGCACTCAGTATCAGTACTGAGTATCAACACTGAGTATCAGCACTCAGTATCAGTACTGAGTATCAGCACTGAGTATCAGTACTGAGTATCAGCACTGAGTATCAGCACTCAGTATCAGCACTGAGTATCAGCATTCAGTATCAGTACTGAGTATCAGCACTGAGTATCAGCACTCAGTATCAGCACTCAGTATCAGCACTGAATATCAGCACTGAGTATCTGTACTGAGTATCAGCACTCAGTATCAGTACTGAGTATCAGCACTCAGTATCAGCACTCAGTATCAGCACTCAGTATCAGCACTGAGTATCAGCATTCAGTATCAGTATCAGTAGAGTATCAGCACTGAGTATCAGCATTCAGTATAAGTACTGAGTATCAGCACTCAGTATCAGCACTGAGTATCAGTAGTGAGTATCAGCACTCAGTATCAGCACTGAGTATCTAATTAGTAATTAGTGAGTATCAGCACTGAGGAGGAGGAGTAGTTACTGTCTAAGTTTTAAACCTGAGGAACGTTACTCTGGGTGGTTCGGAATCTGATCTGATATGCAGCACTTATGACTTCACACCACTCCTCCTCCTGAGAGAGAGTACCAGTAACAGTCTAACAGAGTACCGGTAACAGTCTAACACAGTACCAGTAACAAACTAACAGAATACCAGTAACAGTCTAACAGAGTACCGGTAACAGTCTAACACAGTACCAGTAACAAACTAACAGAATACCAGTAACAGTCTAACAGAGTACCGGTAACAGTCTAACACAGTACCAGTAACAAACTAACAGAGTACCAGTATCAGTCTAACAGAGTACCGGTAACAGTCTAACACAGTATCAGTAACAGTCTAACAGAGTACCAGTAACAAACTAACAGAGTACCAGTAACAGTCTAACAGAGTACCAGTAACAGTCTAACAGAGTACCAGTAACAAACTAACAGAGTACCAGTAACAGTCTAACAGAGTACCGGTAACAGTCTAACAGAGTACCAGTAACAGTCTAACAGAGTACCAGCAACAGTCTAACAGACTACCAGTAACAGTCTAACAGAGTACCAGTAACAGTCTAACAGAGTACCAGTAACAGTCTAACAGAGTACCAGTAACAAACTAACAGAGTACAAGTAACAGTCTAACAGAGTACCGGTAACAGTCTAACACAGTACCAGTAACAGTCTAACAGAGTACCAGTAACAGTCTAACAGAGTACCAGTAACAAACTAACAGAGTACCAGTAACAGTCTAACAGAGTACCAGTAACAGTCTAACAGAGTACCAGTAACAGTCTAACAGAGTACCAGTAACAAACTAACAGAGTACCAGTAACAGTCTAACAGAGTACCAGTAACAGTCTAACAGAATACCAGCAACAGTCTAACAGAATATCAGTAACAGTCTAACAGACTACCAGTAACAGTCTAACAGAGTACCAGTAACAAACTAACAGAGTAACAGTAACAGTCTAACAGAGTACCAGCAACAGTCAAACAGAAAACCAGTAACAGTCTAACAGAATACCAGTAACAGTCTAACAGAGTACCAGCAACAGTCTAACAGAGTACCAGCAACTGTCTAACAGAGTACCAGTAACAGTCTAACAGAGTACCAGCAACAGTCTAACAGAGTACCAGCAACTGTCTAACAGAGTACCAGTAACAGTCTAACAGAGTACCAGTAACAAACTAACAGAGTACCAGTAACAGTCTGACAGAGTACCAGTAACAGTCTAACACAGTACCAGCAACAGTCTAACAGAATACCAGTAACAGTCTAACAGAATACCAGTAACAGTCTAACAGAATACCAGTAACAGTCTAACAGAGTACCAGTAACAGTCTAACAGAGTACCAGCAACAGTCTAACAGAATACCAGCAAAAGTCTAACAGAGTACCAGTAACAGTCTAACAGAGTACCAGCAACAGTCTAACAGAGTACCAGTAACAGTCTAACAGAGTACCAGCAACAGTCTAACAGAGTACCAGCAAAAGTCTAACAGAGTACCAGTAACAGTCTAACAGAGTACCAGCAACAGTCTAACAGAGTACCAGTAACAGTCTAACAGAGTACCAGCAACAGTCTAACAGAGTATCAGTAACAGTCTAACAGAGTACAAGCAACTGTCTAACAGAGTACCAGTAACAGTCTAACAGAGTACCAGTAACAGTCTAACAGAGTACCAGTAAAAATGTAACAGAGTACCAGTAACAGTCTAACAGAGTACCAGCAACAGTCTAACAGAGTACCAGTAACAGTCTAACAGAGTACCAGTAAAAATGTAACAGAGTACCAGTAACAGTCTAACAGAGTACCAGTAACAGTCTAACAGAGTACCAGTAAAAATGTAACAGAGTACCAGTAACAGTCTAACAGAGTACCAGCAACAGTCTAACACAGTACCAGTAACAGTCTAACAGAGTACCAGTAACAGTCTAACAGAGTACCAGTAACAATGTAACAGAGTACCAGTAACAGTCTAACAGAGTACCAGTAACAGTCTAACAGAGTACCAGTAACAGTCTAACAGAGTACCAGTAACAATGTAACAGAGTACCAGTAACAGTCTAACAGAGTACCAGCAACAGTCTAACAGAGTACCAGTAACAGTCTAACAGAGTACCAGTAACAGTCTAACAGAGTACCAGCAACAGTCTAACAAAGTACCAGTAACAATCTAACAGAATACCAGTAACAGTCTAACAGAATACCAGTAACAGTCTAACAGAGTACCAGCAACAGTCTAACAGAATACCAGTAACAGTCTAACAGAATACCAGTAACAGTCTAACAGAGTACCAGCAACAGTCTAACAGAATACCAGTAACAGTCTAACAGAATACCAGTAACAGTCTAACAGAGTACCAGCAACAGTCTAACAGAATACCAGTAACAGTCTAACAGAATACCAGTAACAGTCTAACAGAGTACCAGCAACAGTGTAACAGAATACCAGTAACAGTCTGACAGAGTACCAGTAACAGTCTAACAGAGTACCAGCAACAGTCTAACAGAATACCAGCAACAGTCTAACAGAATACCAGTAACAGTCTAACACAGTACCAGCAACAGTGTAACAGAATACCAGTAACAGTCTGACAGAGTACCAGTAACAGTCTAACAGAGTACCAGCAACAGTCTAACAGAATACCAGTAACAGTGTAACAGAGTACCAGTAACAGTCTAACAGAGTACCAGCAACAGTCTAACAGAATACCAGTAACAGTCTAAGAGAGTACCAGCAACAGTCTAACAGAGTACCAGTAACAGTCTAACAGAGTACCAGCAACAGTCTAATAGAATACCAGTAACAGTCTAACAGAATACCAGTAACAGTCTAACAGAGTACCAGTAACAGTCTAACAGAATACCAGTAACAGTCTAACAGAGTACCAGCAACAGTCTAACAGAGTACCAGTAACTGTCTAACAGAGTACCAGCAACAGTCTAATAGAATACCAGTAACAGTCTAACAGAATACCAGTAACAGTCTAACAGAGTACCAGCAACAGTCTAACTGAGTACCAGCAACCGTCTAACAGAGTACCAGTAACAGTCTAACAGAGTACCAGTAACAGTCTAACAGAGTACCAGTAACAAACGAACAGAGTACCAGTAACAGTCTAACAGAGTACCAGTAACAAACGAACAGAGTAGCAGCAACAGTCTAACAGAGTACCAGCAACAGTCTAACAGAGTACCAGCAACAGTCAAACAGAAAACCAGTAACAGTCTAACAGAATACCAGTAACAGTCTAACAGAGTACCAGCAACAGTCTAACAGAGTACCAGCAACTGTCTAACAGAGTACCAGTAACAGTCTAACAGAGTACCAGCAACAGTCTAACAGAGTACCAGCAACTGTCTAACAGAGTACCAGTAACAGTCTAACAGAGTACCAGTAACAAACTAACAGAGTACCAGTAACAGTCTGACAGAGTACCAGTAACAGTCTAACACAGTACCAGCAACAGTCTAACAGAATACCAGTAACAGTCTAACAGAATACCAGTAACAGTCTAACAGAATACCAGTAACAGTCTAACAGAGTACCAGTAACAGTCTAACAGAGTACCAGCAACAGTCTAACAGAATACCAGCAAAAGTCTAACAGAGTACCAGTAACAGTCTAACAGAGTACCAGCAACAGTCTAACAGAGTACCAGTAACAGTCTAACAGAGTACCAGCAACAGTCTAACAGAATACCAGCAAAAGTCTAACAGAGTACCAGTAACAGTCTAACAGAGTACCAGCAACAGTCTAACAGAGTACCAGTAACAGTCTAACAGAGTACCAGCAACAGTCTAACAGAGTATCAGTAACAGTCTAACAGAGTACAAGCAACTGTCTAACAGAGTACCAGTAACAGTCTAACAGAGTACCAGTAACAGTCTAACAGAGTACCAGTAACAGTCTAACAGAGTACCAGTAACAGTCTAACAGAGTACCAGTAACAGTCTAACAGAGTACCAGCAACAGTCTAACAGAGTATCAGTAACAGTCTAACAGAGTACAAGCAACTGTCTAACAGAGTACAAGCAACTGTCTAACAGAGTACCAGTAACAGTCTAACAGAGTACCAGTAACTGTCTAACAGAGTACCAGTAACAGTCTAACAGAGTACCAGTAACAGTCTAACAGAGTACCAGTAACAGTCTAACAGAGTACCAGTAAAAATGTAACAGAGTACCAGTAACAGTCTAACAGAGTACCAGCAACAGTCTAACAGAGTACCAGTAACAGTCTAACAGAGTACCAGTAAAAATGTAACAGAGTACCAGTAACAGTCTAACAGAGTACCAGTAACAGTCTAACAGAGTACCAGTAAAAATGTAACAGAGTACCAGTAACAGTCTAACAGAGTACCAGCAACAGTCTAACACAGTACCAGTAACAGTCTAACAGAGTACCAGTAACAGTCTAACAGAGTACCAGTAACAATGTAACAGAGTACCAGTAACAGTCTAACAGAGTACCAGTAACAGTCTAACAGAGTACCAGTAACAGTCTAACAGAGTACCAGTAACAATGTAACAGAGTACCAGTAACAGTCTAACAGAGTACCAGCAACAGTCTAACAGAGTACCAGTAACAGTCTAACAGAGTACCAGTAACAGTCTAACAGAGTACCAGCAACAGTCTAACAAAGTACCAGTAACAATCTAACAGAATACCAGTAACAGTCTAACAGAATACCAGTAACAGTCTAACAGAGTACCAGCAACAGTCTAACAGAATACCAGTAACAGTCTAACAGAATACCAGTAACAGTCTAACAGAGTACCAGCAACAGTCTAACAGAATACCAGTAACAGTCTAACAGAATACCAGTAACAGTCTAACAGAGTACCAGCAACAGTCTAACAGAATACCAGTAACAGTCTAACAGAATACCAGTAACAGTCTAACAGAGTACCAGCAACAGTGTAACAGAATACCAGTAACAGTCTGACAGAGTACCAGTAACAGTCTAACAGAGTACCAGCAACAGTCTAACAGAATACCAGCAACAGTCTAACAGAATACCAGTAACAGTCTAACACAGTACCAGCAACAGTGTAACAGAATACCAGTAACAGTCTGACAGAGTACCAGTAACAGTCTAACAGAGTACCAGCAACAGTCTAACAGAATACCAGTAACAGTGTAACAGAGTACCAGTAACAGTCTAACAGAGTACCAGCAACAGTCTAACAGAATACCAGTAACAGTCTAAGAGAGTACCAGCAACAGTCTAACAGAGTACCAGTAACAGTCTAACAGAGTACCAGCAACAGTCTAATAGAATACCAGTAACAGTCTAACAGAATACCAGTAACAGTCTAACAGAGTACCAGTAACAGTCTAACAGAATACCAGTAACAGTCTAACAGAGTACCAGCAACAGTCTAACAGAGTACCAGTAACTGTCTAACAGAGTACCAGCAACAGTCTAATAGAATACCAGTAACAGTCTAACAGAATACCAGTAACAGTCTAACAGAGTACCAGCAACAGTCTAACTGAGTACCAGCAACCGTCTAACAGAGTACCAGTAACAGTCTAACAGAGTACCAGTAACAGTCTAACAGAGTACCAGTAACAAACGAACAGAGTACCAGTAACAGTCTAACAGAGTACCAGTAACAAACGAACAGAGTAGCAGCAACAGTCTAACAGAGTACCAGCAACAGTCTAACAGAGTACCAGCAACAGTCTAACTGAGTACCAGCAACCGTCTAACAGAGTACCAGTAACAGTCTAACAGAGTACCAGCAACAGTCTAACAGACTACCAGTAACAGTCTAACAGAGTACCAGCAACAGTCTAACAGAGTACCAGCAACCGTCTAACAGAGTACCAGTAACAGTCTAACAGACTACCAGTAACAGTCTAACAGAGTACCAGTAACAAACTAACAGAGTACCAGTAACAGTCTAACAGAGTACCAGTAACAAACTAACAGAGTACCAGTAACAGTCTAACAGAGTACCAGTAAGAGTCTAACAGAGTACCAGTAACAAACTAACAGAGTACCAGTAACAGTCTAACAGAGTACCAGCAACAGTCTAACAGAGTACCAGTAACAGTCTAACAGAGTACCAGTAACAGTCTAACAGAATACCAATAACAGTCTAACAGAGTACCAGTAACAGTCTAACAGAGTACCAGTAACAGTCTAACAGAATACCAGTAACAGTCTAACAGACTACCAGTAACAGTCTAACAGAGTACCAGTAACAGTCTAACAGAGTACCAGTAACAAACTAACAGAGTACCAGTAACAGTCTAACAGAGTACCAGTAACAGTCTAACAGAGTACCAGTAACAGTCTAACAGAGTACCAGCAACAGTCTAACACAGTACCAGTAACAGTCTAACAGAGTACCAGTAACAGTCTAACAGAGTACCAGCAACAGTCTAACAGAGTACCAGTAACAGTCTAACAGAGTACCAGTAACAGTCTAACAGAGTACCAGTAACAGTCTAACACAGTACCAGTAACAGTCTAACAGAGTACCAGTAACAGTCTAACAGAGTACCAGCAACAGTCTAACAGAGTACCAGCAACAGTCTAACAGAGTACCAGTAACAGTCTAACAGAATACCAGTAACAGTCTAACAGAGTACCAGTAACAGTCTAACAGAGTACCAGCAACAGCCTAACAGAGTACCAGCAACAGTCTAACAGAATACCAGTAACAGTCTAACAGAGTACCAGCAACAGTCTAACAGAATACCAGTAACAGTCTAACAGAGTACCAGTAACAGTCTAACAGAGTACCAGCAACAGTCTAACAGAATACCAGTAACAGTCTAACAGAATACCAGCAACAGTCTAACAGAATACCAGTAACAGTCTAACAAAGTACCAGTAAAAGTCTAACAGAGTACCAGCAACAGTCTAACAGAATACCAGTAACATTCTAACAGAATACCAGTAACAGTCTAACAGAGTACCAGTAACAGTCTAACAGAATACCAGTAACAGTCTAACAGAGTACCAGTAACAGTCTAACAGACTACCAGTAACAGTCTAACAGAATACCAGTAACAGTCTAACAGAATACCAGTAACAGTCTAACAGACTACCAGTAACAGTCTAACAGAGTACCAGTAACAGTCTAACAGAGTACCAGTAACAGTCTAACAGAATACCAGTAACAGTCTAACAGACTACCAGTAACAGTCTAACAGAGTACCAGTAACAGTCTAACAGAATACCAGTAACAGTCTAACAGAATACCAGTAACAGTCTAACAGAGTACCAGTAACAGTCTAACACAGTACCAGTAACAGTCTAACAGAATACCAGTAACAGTCTAACAGAGTACCAGTAACAGTCTAACAGAATACCAGTAACAGTCTAACAGAATACCAGTAACAGTCTAACAGAGTACCAGTAACAGTCTAACACAGTACCAGTAACAGTCTAACAGAATACCAGTAACAGTCTAACAGACTACCAGTAACAGTCTAACAGAGTACGAGTAACAGTCTAACAGAATACCAGTAACAGTCTAACAGAATACCAGTAACAGTCTAACAGAGTACCAGTAACAGTCTTAACACAGTACCAGTAACAGTCTAACAGAGTACCAGTAACAGTCTAACAGACTACCAGTAACAGTCTAACAGAGTACCAGTAACAGTCTAACAGAATACCAGTAACAGTCTAACAGAATACCAGTAACAGTCTAACAGAGTACCAGTAACAGTCTAACACAGTACCAGTAACAGTCTAACAGAGTACCAGTAATAGTCTAACAGAGTACCAGTAACAGTCTAACACAGTACCAGTAACAGTCTAACAGAGTACCAGTAATAGTCTAACAGAGTACCAGTAACAGTCTAACACAGTACCAGTAACAGTCTAACAGAGTACCAGTGTTTATGAGTAACTGACTCGGAGGACGTTGTAGTTATTTTGTTTTTTTGTTCGGGGGGGTGGGGGCAGGGGCAGGTGGGCGAGGGGTAGGGGGGGGCGCGGGGGGGGTGGGGGGGATGTTGGGTTGGTCAAATGGACTTCAGGGGGTGGAATCACTGAAACGTCCTACTTCGGAATCTGTATCTGCTTTGTTGCCATGACGACCACAGTTAAAACTGAATGTAGGACAGAAGCTATTTCAGAGAAACAGTCTCTACATTCCTGATCTTCTCCGTTTACAGCGTCCCAACTTCTGTTTGAGACTCTGTTTCTATGGTTTCCTGCAGTGACCGCTAGCAGCGTCCACTATAACTGTAACCAACACACTGACCTCACACTGATTACAGTAGCAGTTTAGCAGACCCCCCGGCCCCCCATGCTCCCCTGCCCACACAGTGTATGAGTGAGGACAGATGTGGAGCTGTGACGCTCAGAGCTTTTCTTGAGCTAAACTGCTGTAGACTGAATGGGTGGAGCTAAACTCACTGGTGTGTGTAGAGAATGAAACATTTTATTTTCCTCCAGCTGGTCAGGTGTGAATGTCCTCACCTCCCCACCTCACCCCCCCACCTCACCTCCCCAACCCCCACCTCCCCTCCCCTCCCCACCTCACCTCCCCAACCCCCACCTCCCCTCCCCACCTCACCTCCCCAACCCCCACCTCCCCACCTCACCTCCCCTCCCCACCTCACCTCCCCAACCCCCACCTCACCTCCCCAACCCCCACCTCCCCACCTCACCTCCCCAACCCCCACCTCCCCACCTCACCTCCCCAACCCCCACCTCAACCCCCCAACCCCCACCTCAACCCCCAACCCTCACCTCACCTCCGCAACCCTCACCTCACCCCCCCAACCCTCACCTCCCCACCTCCCCCGCCCTGTCAGCCCCCCGCTCTCAGTGTCTGTCCGAGCTGGGTTATTGTTCTGCTGGCAGCTGTTGACTCCAATAAGCAGAGCAAACAGCGGCGAGTGAGTCATCGTCCCCGGCGGTCCTCAGTAACACCACAAATACTGTTCACTCTGTTTCCATATGGCCGGGGATTGTGGGTAATTGCGCTCTAATTGGCGTATATATCTGTACTCGTTATGTGTCCGGGCCGTTTGCCCCGCCAGCTGCCGACCGCACCGTGTCACATTCGCTCACTGCTTCTGTCGCTTAAACAATGTGCTGCGGCGGCGGCGGGGGGTGCTGGTGGTCCGGGATGGGGGGTTGTTTGTGTGGGCTGCCCGGCGGTGCCGGAGTAAATGTCAAATCTACATTAGTAAATAGAATCTCTGGCTGCTGCTCCTCCCCCAGGCACTAGCGCATTAGCATTAGCATCAGCCTGCTCGGCTAATCTGCCGCACATGAAGGTCACAGGCGCGGGAGACGTTCCAGGGTGCAGAGAATCCCACCCTCCGGAGAAATCCCACCGAGATCCGCGTTTAAATCCACACAGACGCGCCGCTCACCGTCACCGCCACCGCCCGCCGAACACGCTTCCCGAGAAATGCTCCATGTCTGAGTAGCGTATCTACCGAACACACCCAGAGAATAATCTCTATATATTTATATAAATATTTAATAAACACACTTATAACGACTGGAGTGTATACTGAGCTCAGCAGCCTGAACAGGTCTGTCCGTTACAGCTGGGTTTATATTATTATTATTATTATTATTATTATTATTATTATTACTGTTAACAACAACAACAAAACAACAACAATAATAATAAAAGTAAAATGATAATAATAATTATAATAATAGTAATAATAATAATAATAATAATAATAATAATAATTATTATTATTATTATTACTATATCCACACATGTTCCTCTCTGCTCGACACCGGCTCACCCGCCGCTCCTCCGCAGTCCTTCAGTTTCCTCACATCAGCTCTACCATCACACCTTCCCGCACAGCGCCCCCCCCCCCACCCCCCCATCGCTTTACCACACCACTCACCTAGAACGTCTTCAAAACACTATTCCACTCCACACCACTGGGGGCGCTATCCCACTTCTGACACCAGAGTGGCATCAGCATAGACTCTTATCAGTGTGTGGGTGGGTGTGTGTAGTCGGTGTGTGTAGTGGGTGTGTGTAGTGGGTGTGTGTGTGTGGGTGGGTGTGTGTGGGTGGGTGTGTGTTGTGTGGGTGGGTGGGTGTGGGTGTGTATATATTGTGTGTGTAGTGTGTGTGTGGGCTGATGAGACTGGTGGGCCGATGGTGGGCAGTGGGCCGATGGGAGCCCCCAGCTCTGACAGTTGGGTTGTTTGTTGGGAAGAAATGAAAAGTGGCGACGTTCCCTTCACAGCCTGGAACTCTGGATTTCTCCACCACCGTTCTGGTTGCTGGTTGGTGTTGTGGTTGTGTGTAAATGTTTGGTTGCTGGTTGGTGTTGTGGTTGTGTGTAAATGTTCTGGTTGCTGGTTGGTGTTGGGGTTGTGTGTAAATGTTCTGGTTGCTGGTTGGTGTTGTGGTTGTGTGTAAATGTTCTGGTTGCTGGTTGGTGTTGTGGTTGTGTGTAAATGTTCTGGTTGCTGGTTGGTGTTGTGGTTGTGTGTAAATGTTCTGGTTGCTGGTTGTTGTTGTGGTTGTGTGTAAATGTTCTGGTTGCTGGTTGGTGTTGTGGTTGTGTGTAAATGTTCTGGTTGCTGGTTGTTGTTGTGGTTGTGTGTAAATGTTCTGGTTGCTGGTTGGTGTTGTGGTTGTGTGTAAATGTTCTGGTTGCTGGTTGGTGTTGTGGTTGTGTGTAAATGTTCTGGTTGGTGTTGTGGTTGTGTGTAAATGTTCTGGTTGGTGTTGTGGTTGTGTGTAAATGTTCTGGTTGCTGGTTGGTGTTGTGGTTGTGTGTAAATGTTCTGGTTGCTGGTTGTGTGTAAATGTTCTGGTTCCTGGTTGGTGCTGTGGTTGTGTGTAAATGTTCTGGTTGTTGTTGTGGTTGTGTGTAAATGTTCTGGTTGCTGGTTGTTGTTGTGGTTGTGTGTAAATGTTCTGGTTGCTGGTTGTTGGTGTGGTTGTGTGTAAATGTTCTGGTTGCTGGTTGTTGTTGTGGTTGTGTGTAAATGTTCTGGTTGCTGGTTGGTGTTGTGGTTGTGTG
>CM038706.1:52624331-52626831 GCA_021613375.1 Megaleporinus macrocephalus | reverse complement strand
AGTGTAAACTCACTCTATTAGTGTAAACTCACTCTATTAGTGTAAACTCACTCCATTAGTGTAAACTCACTCCATTAGTGTAAACTCACTCCATTAGTGTAAACTCACCAGCTTACACACTGATTCACCTCATCAGCACCACATTAACCCCCTCAACACACAGCTCAGTTTACTGCCCACTGAGTGAGTGTGGGGCAGTTCTGACAGACTGTAATACACTACAGGAAGCGTAGGGGGCGACGGTGGTTCTGACAGACTGTAATACACTACAGGAAGCGTAGGGGGTGACGGTGGTTCTGACAGACTGTAATACACTACAGGAGGCGTAGGGGGCGACGGTGGTTCTGACAGACTGTAATACACTACAGGAAGCGTAGGGGGCGACGGTGGTTCTGACAGACTGTAATACACTACAGGAAGCGTAGGGGGCGACGGTGGTTCTGACAGACTGTAATACACTACAGGAAGCGTAGGGGGCGACGGTGGTTCTGACAGACTGTAATACACTACAGGAAGCGTAGGGGGCGGCGGTGGTTCTGACAGACTGTAATACACTACAGTCTGACAGTGTGTCTCCAGTGTGAGCAGTAGTGTGTCTCCAGTGTGAGCAGTAGTATGTGTCCAGTGTGAGCAGTAGTGTGTCTCCGGTGTTAGCAGTAGTGTGTCTCCAGTGTGAGCAGTAGTGTGTCTCCAGTGTGAGCAGTAGTGTGTCTCCAGTGTGAGCAGTAGTATGTGTCCAGTGTGAGCAGTACTGTGTCTCCAGTGTGAGCAGTAGTGTGTCTCCAGTGTGAGCAGTAGTGTGTCTCCAGTGTGAGCAGTAGTGTGTCTGCAGTGTTAGCAGTAGTGTGTCTCCAGTGTGAGCAGTAGTGTGTCTCCAGTGTTAGCAGTAGTGTTTCTGCAGTGTGAGCAGTAGTGTGTCTCCAGTGTGAGCAGTAGTGTGTCTCCGGTGTTAGCAGTAGTGTGTCTCCAGTGTGAGCAGTAGTGTGTCTGCAGTGTTAGCAGTAGTGTGTCTCCAGTGTGAGCAGTAGTGTGTCTCCAGTGTTAGCAGTAGTGTGTCTCCAGTGTTAGCAGTAGTGTTTCTGCAGTGTTAGCAGTAGTGTGTCTCCAGTGTTAGTAGTAGTGTGTCTCCAGTGTGAGCAGTAGTGTGTCTCCAGTGTGAGCAGTAGCGTGTCTGCAGTGTTAGCAGTAGCGTGTCTCCAGTGTGAGCAGTAGTGTGTCTCCGGTGTTAGCAGTAGTGTGTCTCCAGTGTGAGCAGTATTGTGTCTGCAGTGTTAGCAGTAGTGTGTCTCCGGTGTTAGCAGTAGTGCGTCTCCAGTGTGAGCAGTAGTGTGTCTGCAGTGTTAGCAGTAGTGTGTCTCCAGTGTTAGCAGTAGTGTGTCTGCAGTGTGAGCAGTAGTGTGTCTCTAGTGTTAGCAGTAGTGTGTCTCCGGTGTTAGCAGTAGTGTGTCTCCAGTGTGAGCAGTAGTGTGTCTCTAGTGTGAGCAGTAGTGTGTCTCTAGTGTGAGCAGTAGTGTGTCTCTAGTGTGAGCAGTAGTGTGTCTCTAGTGTTAGCAGTAGTGTGTCTCCAGTGTGAGCAGTAGTGTGTCTCTAGTGTGAGCAGTAGTGTGTCTCTAGTGTGAGCAGTAGTGTGTCTCTAGTGTGAGCAGTAGTGTGTCTCTAGTGTTAGCAGTAGTGTGTCTCCAGTGTGAGCAGTAGTGTGTCTCTAGTGTGAGCAGTAGTGTGTCTCTAGTGTGAGCACGCTTCCCTGGCTGATATTTAATAGTAAACCTTTCTCAGACGTTCTCTCCAGTACTCTCTGATTCTCCCAGGTTCTCTCTGGTTCTCCCAGGTTCTCTCTGGTTCTCTCTGGTTCTCTCTGGTTCTCCCAGGTTCTCTCTGGTTCTCTCTGGTTCTCTCTGGTTCTCCCAGGTTCTCTCTGGTTCTCTCTGGTTCTCCCAGGTTCTCTCTGGTTCTCTCTGGTTCTCTCTAGTACTCTCTGATTTTCCCAGGTTCTCTCTGGTTCTCTCTGGTTCTCCCAAGTTCTCCGTGGTTTGGGTACTAACAGTGTGTGTTATTAGTTCAGAACCAGGAAACATTCATCTCCGTTGAAGCTCCTCCTCTTCTTTTGTTGGTTATCAGAGCTTCTGGCTCCGGGCGTGCGGACCCCCGGTGTGGGACCGGCGGAGCTGCGGGGGGTCTGAGCGCTGAAGGTGCGGGTGGTCAGGTCCTCGCCGGAGCGGCGGCTGACAGAACCGGTGATTATAGTTTGATGGGAAAATCACAGGTCTGAGTTTCATCAGTTCAAAAACCACAAAGACAGGATCAAAGAGAAGTCCGACTGCCGCCAGCAGAGCCCTGACAGAGGAGAGCGGAGGAGCGCAGAGGAGCGCGGAGGAGCGAGGAGGAGCGCGGAGGAGCACAGAGGAGCGAGGAGGAGCGCGGAGGAGCGAGGAGGAGCGCGGAGGAGCACAGAGGAGCGAGGAGGAGCGAGCAGGAGCGCGGAGGAGCAAGCAGGAGCGAG
>CM038706.1:52601029-52623331 GCA_021613375.1 Megaleporinus macrocephalus | reverse complement strand
TAAATCAATATTCATAATGATTAATATCTCACATATCAGTGTTTATCCAGCGTACACAGAGATTGATCACCTGATTGATTAATCACCTGATTGACTGATCACCTGGACATGGTGATGGTGTTCCTCAGTTCTCCAGGAGCAGGTGGAGAGCTGATGGGTCTGCAGGTGGACTACTGGACGGTGCAGGGTGGAGAGAAGAAGCGGGACGGAGAGAAGAAGGAGGCGGGGCTAAAGAACACGCTGAAGAGTAACTTCCGCTCTCTACAGGTCAGCCGTCTGCCCTGCAGGGGGGAACTCAGCCCCCCACCCAGCATGGCCATGACAGTGGTCACCAAGGAGAAGAACAAGAAAGGTCAGTGGGCGACGCTGTTACTAAGAACCTGGACTGAAGCTCGTTAGGGTGTAGCCTGATCGCCGCTGCTGTGTGTCCTCCAGTGATCTTCCTCAGTAAGAAGATGAAGGAGAAGGAGCTCGACTCCAAGAGTCAGGTGATCGACGGCATCAGCCGATTAATCTGCACCGCCAAACACCAGCACACCATGCTCAGAGGTAATCAATCAACCAATCAATCAGTTACACACTAATAAAAACAATAACATTTCTAATAGTTCCTCCCAGAATTTTACACACTGCACCTTTAAATCTTACATGCTCCACCTTTAAATCTTACATACTGCACCTTTAAATATTACATACTGCACCTTTAAATCTTTCTTACTGCACCTTTAAATCTTACATACTGCACCTTTAAATCTTACATACTGCACCTTTAAATCTTACACGCTCCACCTTTAAATCTTACACACTGCACCTTTAAATCTTACATGCTCCACCTTTAAATCTTACATACTGCACCTTTAAATCTTACATACTGCACCTTTAAATCTTACATACTGCACCTTTAAATCTTACATGCTCCACCTTTAAATCTTACATACTGCACCTTTAAATCTTACATGCTCCACCTTTAAATCTTACATGCTCCACCTTTAAATCTTTCATACTGCACCTTTAAATCTTACATACTGCACCTTTAAATCTTTCATAATGCACCTTTAAGTCTTACATGCTCCACCTTTAAATCTTACATACTGCACCTTTAAATCTTACATACTGCACCTTTAAATCTTACATACTGCACCTTTAAATCTTTCTTACTGCACCTTTAAATCTTTCTTACTGCACCTTTAAATCTTACATACTGCACCTTTAAATCTTTCTTACTGCACCTTTAAATCTTACATACTGCACCTTTAAATCTTACATACTGTAAAACAGATCTTGTTTGTGTTTGTCTGTGTTGTGTAGTCTCTATAGACGGTGTGGAGTGGAACGATGTGAAGTTTTTCCAGCTGGCTGCTCAGTGGCCCACCCACGTCAAGCACTTTCCTGTGGGCATCTTTGGCTACAGCAAGCTCACTTAAGCATACTTGAGCTTATCTGAGCCCACCTGAGCAGTGGAGACAGGTAGAGTTAAAGGAATAAAAGCCAGTCAGACGCAGCAGCACTGTCTCACGTTCAGTGATCACCTTTATATGCGTCTGTTTTTACTGTGATTGTCTGTTTTTGTTGTTGTTGTTGTTTTTCTATTATGTAAACAAAGCAGTTAATATTTTATATGTGAACGCTGAGAAACGCTCCGCCACTTCTGAACGACAGACGTGTTTCTGCCTCTCGACAAGTCGCCACACGAGGCAACTGTTTATGCACTCTGTGTTTTTGTTTGTTTGTTTGTTTATGTTGTTTATTTGTTTTATTTCTGTGAAGTAGAGCAGAGAGCAGATCTGGGAGGTGGGAAAGCTGATCTGGGAGGTGGGAGGTGGGAAAGTTGATCTGGGAGGTGGGAGAGCTGATCTGGGAGGTGGGAGGTGGGAGAGTTGATCTGGGAGGTGGGAGAGTTGATCTGGGAGGTGGGAGAGTTGATCTGGGAGGTGGGAGAGTTTATCTGGGAGGTGGGAGGTGGGAGAGTTGATTTGGGAGGTGGGAGAGTTGATCTGGGAGGTGGGAGAGTTGATCTGGGAGGTGGGAGGTGGGAGAGTTGATCTGGGAGGTGGGAAAGTTGATCTGGGAGGTGGGAGAGTTGATCTGGGAGGTGGGAAAGTTGATCTGGGAGGTGGGAGAGTTGATCTGGGAGGTGGGAGGTGGGAGAGTTGATCTGGGAGGTGAAAGAGTTGATCTGGGAGGTGGGAAAGTTGATCTGGGAGGTGGGAGAGTTGATCTGGGAGGTGGGAGGTGGGAGAGTTGATCTGGGAGGTGGGCGAGTTGATCTGGGAGGTGGGAGGTGGGAGAGTTGATCTGGGAGGTGGCCGAGTTGATCTGGGAGGTGGGAGGTGGGAGAGTTGATCTGGGAGGTGGGAAAGTTGATCTGGGAGGTGGGAGAGCTGATCTGGGAGGTGGGAGAGTTGATCTGGGAGGTGGGAGAGTTGATCTGGGAGGTGGGAGAGTTGATCTGGGAGGTGGGAGGTGGGAGAGTTGATCTGGGAGGTGGGAGAGTTGATCTGGGAGGTGGGAGAGTTGATCTGGGAGGTTGGAGGTGGGAGAGTTGATCTGGGAGGTGGGAAAGTTGATCTGGGAGGTGGGAGAGTTGATCTGGGAGGTGGGAGAGTTGATCTGGGAGGTGGGAAAGTTGATCTGGGAGGTGGGAGGTGGGAGAGTTGATCTGGGAGGTGGGAGAGTTGATCTGGGAGGTGGGAGGTGGGAGAGTTGATCTGGGAGGTGGGAGAGTTGATCTGGAGGGTGGGAGAGTTGATCTGGGAGGGTGGGAGGTGGGAGAGTTGATCTGGGAGGTGGGAGAGTTGATCTGGGAGGTGGGAGAGTTGATCTGGGAGGTGGGAGAGTTGATCTGGGAGGTGGGAGGTGGGAGAGTTGATCTGGGAGGTGGGAGAGTTGATCTGGGAGGTGGGAGAGTTGATCTGGGAGGTGGGAGGTGGGAGAGTTGATCTGGGAGGTTGGAGGTGGGAGAGTTGATCTGGGAGGTGGGAGGTGGGAGAGTTGATCTGGGAGGTGGGAGAGTTGATCTGGGAGGTGGGAGAGTTGATCTGGGAGGTGGGAGGTGGGAGAGTTGATCTGGGAGGTGGGAGGTGGGAGAGTTGATCTGGGAGGTGGGAGGTGGGAGAGTTGATCTGGGAGGTGGGGGAGTTGATCTGGGAGGTGGGAGAGTTGATCTGGGAGGTGGGAGGTGGGAGAGTTGATCTGGGAGGTGGGAGAGTTGATCTGGGAGGTGGGAGAGTTGATCTGGGAGGTGGGAAAGTTGATCTGGGAGGTGGGAGGTGGGAGAGTTGATCTGGGAGGTGGGAGAGTTGATCTGGGAGGTGGGAGGTGGGAGAGTTGATCTGGGAGGTGGGAAAGTTGATCTGGGAGGTGGGAGAGTTGATCTGGGAGGTGGGAGAGTTGATCTGGGAGGGTGGGAAAGTTGATCTGGAGGTGGGAGAGTTTATCTGGGAGGTGGGAGGTGGGAGAGTTGATTTGGGAGGTGGGAGAGTTGATCTGGGAGGTGGGAGAGTTGATCTGGGAGGTGGGAGGTGGGAGAGTTGATCTGGGAGGTGGGAAAGTTGATCTGGGAGGTGGGAGAGTTGATCTGGGAGGTGGGAAAGTTGATCTGGGAGGTGGGAGAGTTGATCTGGGAGGTGGGAGGTGGGAGAGTTGATCTGGGAGGTGGAAGAGTTGATCTGGGAGGTGGGAAAGTTGATCTGGGAGGTGGGAGAGTTGATCTGGGAGGTGGGAGGTGGGAGAGTTGATCTGGGAGGTGGGCGAGTTGATCTGGGAGGTGGGAGGTGGGAGAGTTGATCTGGGAGGTGGGAAAGTTGATCTGGGAGGTGGGAGAGCTGATCTGGGAGGTGGGAGGTGGGAGAGTTGATCTGGGAGGTGGGAGAGTTGATCTGGGAGGTGGGAGGTGGGAGAGTTGATCTGGGAGGTGGGAGAGTTGATCTGGGAGGTGGGAGAGTTGATCTGGGAGGTGGGAGGTGGGAGAGTTGATCTGGGAGGTGGGAAAGTTGATCTGGGAGGTGGGAGAGTTGATCTGGGAGGTGGGAGAGTTGATCTGGGAGGTGGGAGAGTTGATCTGGGAGGTGGGAGAGTTTATCTGGGAGGTGGGAGGTGGGAGAGTTGATTTGGGAGGTGGGAGAGTTGATCTGGGAGGTGGGAGAGTTGATCTGGGAGGTGGGAGAGTTGATCTGGGAGGTGGGAAAGTTGATCTGGGAGGTGGGAGAGTTGATCTGGGAGGTGGGAAAGTTGATCTGGGAGGTGGAGAGTTGATCTGGGAGGTGGGAGGTGGGAGAGTTGATCTGGGAGGTGAAAGAGTTGATCTGGGAGGTGGGAAAGTTGATCTGGAGGTGGGAGAGTTGATCTGGGAGGTGGGAGGTGGGAGAGTTGATCTGGGAGGTGGGCGAGTTGATCTGGGAGGTGGGAGGTGGGAAAGTTGATCTGGGAGGTGGCCGAGTTGATCTGGGAGGTGGGAGGTGGGAGAGTTGATCTGGGAGGTGGGAAAGTTGATCTGGGAGGTGGGAGAGCTGATCTGGGAGGTGGGAGGTGGGAGAGTTGATCTGGGAGGTGGGAGAGTTGATCTGGGAGGTGGGAGAGTTGATCTGGGAGGTGGGAGAGTTGATCTGGGAGGTGGGAGGTGGGAGAGTTGATCTGGGAGGTGGGAGAGTTGATCTGGGAGGTGGGAGAGTTGATCTGGGAGGTGGGAGGTGGGAGAGTTGATCTGGGAGGTGGGAAAGTTGATCTGGGAGGTGGGAGAGTTGATCTGGGAGGTGGGAGAGTTGATCTGGGAGGGTGGGAAAGTTGATCTGGGAGGTGGGGAGGTGGAGAGTTGATCTGGGAGGTGGGAGAGTTGATCTGGGAGGTGGGAGGTGGGAGAGTTGATCTGGAGGTGGGAGAGTTGATCTGGGAGGTGGGAGAGTTGATCTGGGAGGTGGGAGGTGGGAGAGTTGATCTGGAGGTGGGAGAGTTGATCTGGGAGGTGGGAGAGTTGATCTGGGAGGTGGGAGAGTTGATCTGGGAGGTGGGAGAGTTGATCTGGGAGGTGGGGAGGTGGGAGAGTTGATCTGGGAGGTGGGAAAGTTGATCTGGGAGGTGGGAGAGTTGATCTGGGTAGGTGGGAGAGTTGATCTGGGAGGTGGGAGAGTTGATCTGGGAGGTGGGAGAGTTTATCTGGGAGGTGGGAGGTGGGAGAGTTGATTTGGGAGGTGGGAGAGTTGATCTGGGAGGTGGGAGAGTTGATCTGGGGAGGTGGGAGAGTTGATCTGGGAGGTGGGAAAGTTGATCTGGGAGGTGGGAGAGTTGATCTGGGAGGTGGGAAAGTTGATCTGGGAGGTGGGAGAGTTGATCTGGGAGGTGGGAGGTGGGAGAGTTGATCTGGGAGGTGAAAGAGTTGATCTGGGAGGTGGGAAAGTTGATCTGGGAGGTGGGAGAGTTGATCTGGGAGGTGGGAGGTGGGAGAGTTGATCTGGGAGGTGGGCGAGTTGATCTGGGAGGTGGGAGGTGGGAAAGTTGATCTGGGAGGTGGCCGAGTTGATCTGGGAGGTGGGAGGTGGGGAGGTTTGATCTGGGAGGTGGGAAAGTTGATCTGGGAGGTGGGAGAGCTGATCTGGGAGGTGGGAGGTGGGAGAGTTGATCTGGGAGGTGGGAGAGTTGATCTGGGAGGTGGGAGAGTTGATCTGGGAGGTGGGAGAGTTGATCTGGGAGGTGGGAGGTGGGAGAGTTGATCTGGGAGGTGGGGAGAGTTGATCTGGGAGGTGGGAGAGTTGATCTGGGAGGTGGGTGAGGTGGGAGAGTTGATCTGGGAGGTGGGAGAGTTTATTGGGAGGGCTGGGAGGTGGGAGAGTTGATCTGGGAGGTGGGAGAGGTTGCTTCTGGGAGGTGGGAAAGTTGATCTGGGAGGTGGGAGGTGGGAGAGTTGATCTGGGAGGTGGAGAAGTTGATCAGAGGATGGGGAGGGGAGAGTTGATCTGGGGAGGGTGGGAGAGTTGATCTGGGAGGTGGGAGAGTTGATCTGGGAGGTGGGAGGTGGGAGAGTTGATCTGGGAGGTGGGAGAGTTGATCTGGGGAGGTGGGAGAGAGTTGATCAGGGAGGTGGGAGAGTTGATCTGGGAGGTGGGAGGTGGAGAGTTGATCTGGGAGGTTGGAGGTGGGAGAGTTGATCTGGGAGGTGGGAGGTGGGACGAGTTGATCTGGGAGGTGGGAGAGTTGATCTGGGAGGTGGGAGAGTTGATCTGGAGGTGGGAGGTGGGAGAGTTGATCTGGGAGGTGGGAGGTGGGAGAGTTGATCTGGGAGGTGGGAGGTGGGAGAGTTGATCTGGGAGGTGGGAGGTGGGAGAGTTGATCTGGAGGTGGGGGAGTTGATCTGGGAGGTGGGAGAGTTGATCTGGGAGGTGGGAGGTGGGAGAGTTGATCTGGGAGGTGGGAGAGTTGATCTGGGAGGTGGGAAAGTTGATCTGGGAGGTGGGAGGTGGGAGAGTTGATCTGGGAGGTGGGAGAGTTGATCTGGGAGGTGGGAGGTGGGAGAGTTGATCTGGGAGGTGGGAAAGTTGATCTGGGAGGTGGGAGAGTTGATCTGGGAGGTGGGAGAGTTGATCTGGGAGGTGGGAAAGTTGATCTGGGAGGTGGGAGAGTTTATCTGGGAGGTGGGAGGTGGGAGAGTTGATTTGGGAGGTGGGAGAGTTGATCTGGGAGGTGGGAGAGTTGATCTGGGAGGTGGGAGGTGGGAGAGTTGATCTGGGAGGTGGGAAAGTTGATCTGGGAGGTGGGAGAGTTGATCTGGGAGGTGGGAAAGTTGATCTGGAGGTGGGAGAGTTGATCTGGGAGGTGGGAGGTGGGAGAGTTGATCTGGGAGGTGGAAGAGTTGATCTGGGAGGTGGGAAAGTTGATCTGGGAGGTGGGAGAGTTGATCTGGGAGGTGGGAGGTGGGAGAGTTGATCTGGGAGGTGGGCGAGTTGATCTGGGAGGTGGGAGGTGGGAGAGTTGATCTGGGAGGTGGGAAAGTTGATCTGGGAGGTGGGAGAGCTGATCTGGGAGGTGGGAGGTGGGAGAGTTGATCTGGGAGGTGGGAGAGTTGATCTGGGAGGTGGGAGGTGGGAGAGTTGATCTGGGAGGTGGGAGAGTTGATCTGGGAGGTGGGAGAGTTGATCTGGGAGGTGGGAGGTGGGAGAGTTGATCTGGGAGGTGGGAGAGTTGATCTGGGAGGTGGGAGAGTTGATCTGGGAGGTGGGAGAGTTGATCTGGGAGGTGGGAAAGTTGATCTGGGAGGTGGGAGGTGGGAGAGTTGATCTGGGAGGTGGGAGAGTTGATCTGGGAGGTGGGAGGTGGGAGAGTTGATCTGGGAGGTGGGGGAGTTGATCTGGGAGGTGGGAGAGTTGATCTGGGAGGTGGGAGGTGGGAGAGTTGATCTGGGAGGTGGGAGAGTTGATCTGGGAGGTGGGAGGTGGGAGAGTTGATCTGGGAGGTGGGAGAGTTGATCTGGGAGGTGGGAAAGTTGATCTGGGAGGTGGGAGGTGGGAGAGTTGATCTGGGAGGTGGGAGAGTTGATCTGGGAGGTGGGAGGTGGGAGAGTTGATCTGGGAGGTGGGAAAGTTGATCTGGGAGGTGGGAGAGTTGATCTGGGAGGTGGGGAGAGTTGATCTGGGAGGTGGGAAAGTTGATCTGGGAGGTGGGAGAGTTTATCTGGGAGGGTGGGAGGTGGGAGAGTTGATTTGGGAGGTGGGAGAGTTGATCTGGGAGGTGGGAGAGTTGATCTGGGAGGTGGGAGGTGGGAGAGTTGATCTGGGAGGTGGGAAAGTTGATCTGGGAGGTGGGAGAGTTGATCTGGGAGGTGGGAGAGTTGATCTGGGAGGTGGGAGAGTTGATCTGGGAGGTGGGAGGTGGGAGAGTTGATCTGGGAGGTGGGAGAGTTGATCTGGGAGGTGGGAGGTGGGAGAGTTGATCTGGGAGGTGGGAGAGTTGATCTGGGAGGTGGGAGAGTTGATCTGGGAGGTGGGAGGTGGGAGAGTTGATCTGGGAGGTGGGAGGTGGGAGAGTTGATCTGGGAGGTGGGAGAGTTGATCTGGGAGGTGGGAGGTGGGAGAGTTGATCTGGGAGGTGGGAGGTGGGAGAGTTGATCTGGGAGGTGGGAGAGTTGATCTGGGAGGTGGGAGAGTTGATCTGGGAGGTGGGAGGTGGGAGAGTTGATCTGGGAGGTGGGAAAGTTGATCTGGGAGGTGGGAGAGTTGATCTGGGAGGTGGGAGAGTTGATCTGGGAGGTGGGAAAGTTGATCTGGGAGGTGGGAGGTGGGAGAGTTGATCTGGGAGGTGGGAGGTGGGAGAGTTGATCTGGGAGGTGGGAGGTGGGAGAGTTGATCTGGGAGGTGGGAGAGTTGATCTGGGAGGTGGGAGGTGGGAGAGTTGATCTGGGAGGTGGGAGAGTTGATCTGGGAGGTGGGAGGTGGGAGAGTTGATCTGGGAGGTGGGAGGTGGGAGAGTTGATCTGGGAGGTGGGAGAGTTGATCTGGGAGGTGGGAGAGTTGATCTGGGAGGTGGGAGGTGGGAGAGTTGATCTGGGAGGTGGGAGGTGGGAGAGTTGATCTGGGAGGTGGGAAAGTTGATCTGGGAGGTGGGAGAGCTGATCTGGGAGGTGGGAGGTGGGAGAGTTGATCTGGGAGGTGGGAAAGTTGATCTGGGAGGTGGGAGGTGGGAGAGTTGATCTGGGAGGTGGGAGAGTTGATCTGGGAGGTGGGAGAGTTGATCTGGGAGGTGGGAGGTGGGAGAGTTGATCTGGGAGGTGGGAGAGTTGATCTGGGAGGTGGGAGGTGGGAGAGTTGATCTGGGAGGTGGGAGAGTTGATCTGGGAGGTGGGAGAGTTGATCTGGGAGGTGGGAGGTGGGAGAGTTGATCTGGGAGGTGGGAGAGTTGATCTGGGAGGTGGGAGAGTTGATCTGGGAGGTGGGAGAGTTGATCTGGGAGGTGGGAGAGTTGATCTGGGAGGTGGGAGAGTTGATCTGGGAGGTGGGAGAGTTGATCTGGGAGGTGGGAAAGCTGATCTGGGAGGTGGGAGAGTTGATCTGGGAGGTGGGAGGTGGGAGAGTTGATCTGGGAGGTGGGAGGTGGGAGGTGGGAGAGTTGATCTGGGAGGTGGGAGGTGGGAGAGTTGATCTGGGAGGTGGGAGGTGGGAGGTGGGAGGTGGGAGAGCCTCAGATCAGACGGTGAAAACAGGGCCTCAGTTTATTCAGCTTTTATCAACTTTCACTGCCGACAAACACTCACTGACCAATCAGGAGCGTCTCTGCTGCTGCTTGCATGACGACAACCAAGTTTTAGATCAGACTCTCCAGCAGCAGCTCGGATCAGACTCTCCAGCAGCAGCTCGGATCAGACTCTCCAGCAGCAGCTCGGATCAGACTCTCCAGCAGCAGCTCGGATCAGACTCTCCAGCTGCAGCTCGGATCAGACTCTCCAGCAGCAGCTCGGATCAGATTCTCCAGCTCAGATCAGACTCTCCAGCTGCAGCTCAGATCAGACTCTCCAGCTGCAGCTCAGATCAGACTCTTCAGCAGCAGCTCAGATCAGACTCTCCAGCTCCAGCTCAGATCAGACTCTCCAGCTGCAGCTCAGATCAGACTCTCCAGCAGCAGCTCAGATCAGACTCTCCAGCTGCAGCTCAGATCAGACTCTCCAGCAGCAGATCAGACTCTCCAGCAGCAGATCAGATCAGACTCTCCAGCTGCAGCTCAGATCAGACTCTCCAGCAGCAGCTCAGATCACTCTCCAGCAGCAGCTCGGATCAGACTCTCCAGCAGCAGCTCGGATCAGACTCTCCAGCAGCAGCTCGGATCAGACTCTCCAGCTGCAGCTCGGATCAGACTCTCCAGCAGCAGCTCGGATCAGATTCTCCAGCTCCAGCTCAGATCAGACTCTCCAGCTGCAGCTCAGATCAGACTCTCCAGCTGCAGCTCAGATCAGACTCTTCAGCAGCAGCTCAGATCAGACTCTCCAGCTCCAGCTCAGATCAGACTCTCCAGCTGCAGCTCAGATCAGACTCTCCAGCAGCAGCTCGGATCAGACTCTCCAGCTGCAGCTCAGACTCTCCAGCTGCAGCTCAGATCAGACTCTCCAGCAGCAGATCAGACTCTCCAGCAGCAGATCAGATCAGACTCTCCAGCTGCAGCTCAGATCAGACTCTCCAGCAGCAGCTCAGATCACTCTCCAGCAGCAGCTCGGATCAGACTCTCCAGCAGCAGCTCGGATCAGACTCTCCAGCAGCAGCTCGGATCAGATTCTCCAGCTCCAGCTCAGATCAGACTCTCCAGCTGCAGCTCAGATCAGACTCTTCAGCAGCAGCTCAGATCAGAATCTCCAGCTCAGATCAGACTCCTTAGCTGCAGCTCAGATCAGACTCTCCAGCTGCAGCTCAGATCAGACTCTCCAGCAGCAGCTCAGATCAGACTCTCCAGCTGCAGCTCAGACTCTCCAGCTGCAGCTCAGATCAGACTCTCCAGCAGCAGATCAGACTCTCCAGCAGCAGATCAGATCAGACTCTCCAGCTGCAGCTCGGATCAGACTCTCCAGCAGCAGCTCGGATCAGACTCTCCAGCGGCAGCTCGGATCAGACTCTCCAGCAGCAGCTCGGATCAGACTCTCCAGCTGCAGCTCGGATCAGACTCTCCAGCAGCAGCTCGGATCAGATTCTCCAGCTCCAGCTCGGATCAGACTCTCCAGCTGCAGCTCGGATCAGACTCTCCAGCTGCAGCTCGGATCAGACTCTCCAGCAGCAGCTCGGATCAGATTCTCCAGCTCCAGCTCAGATCAGACTCTCCAGCTGCAGCTCAGATCAGACTCTCCAGCTGCAGCTCAGATCAGACTCTTCAGCAGCAGCTCAGATCAGACTCTCCAGTTCCAGCTCAGATCAGACTCTCCAGCTCCAGCTCAGATCAGACTCTCCAGCAGCAGCTCAGATCAGACTCTCCAGCAGCAGCTCAGACTCTCCAGCTGCAGCTCAGATCAGACTCTCCAGCAGCAGATCAGACTCTCCAGCAGCAGATCAGATCAGACTCTCCAGCTGCAGCTCAGATCAGACTCTCCAGCAGCAGCTCAGATCACTCTCCAGCAGCAGCTCGGATCAGACTCTCCAGCTCCAGCTCGGATCAGACTCTCCAGCAGCAGCTCGGATCAGACTCTCCAGCAGCAGCTCGGATCAGACTCTTCAGCAGCAGCTCAGATCAGACTCTCCAGTTCCAGCTCAGATCAGACTCTCCAGCTCCAGCTCAGATCAGACTCTCCAGCAGCAGCTCAGATCAGACTCTCCAGCAGCAGCTCAGACTCTCCAGCTGCAGCTCAGATCAGACTCTCCAGCAGCAGATCAGACTCTCCAGCAGCAGATCAGATCAGACTCTCCAGCTGCAGCTCAGATCAGACTCTCCAGCAGCAGCTCAGATCACTCTCCAGCAGCAGCAGATCAGACTCTCCAGCAGCAGCTCAGATCAGACTCTCCAGCTGCAGCTCAGATCAGACTCTCCAGCAGCAGCTCAGATCAGACTCTCCAGCTGCAGCTCAGATCAGACTCTCCAGCAGCAGCTCAGATCAGACTCTCCAGCAGCAGCTCAGATCAGACTCTCCAGCTGCAGCTCAGATCAGACTCTCCAGCTGCAGCTCAGATCAGACTCTCCAGCAGCAGCTCAGATCAGACTCTCCAGCAGCAGCTCAGATCAGAATCTCCAGCTGCAGCTCAGATCAGACTCTCCAGCTGCAGCTCAGATCAGACTCTCCAGCAGCAGCTCAGATCAGACTCTCCAGCAGCAGCTCAGATCAGAATCTCCAGCTGCAGCTCAGATCAGACTCTCCAGCTGCAGCTCAGATCAGACTCTCCAGCTGCAGCTCAGATCACTCTCCAGCAGCAGCTCAGATCAAACTCTCCAGCTGCAGCTCAGACTCTCCAGCTGCAGCTCAGATCAGACTCTCCAGCAGCAGATCAGACTCTCCAGCAGCAGCTCAGATCAGACTCTCCAGCTGCAGCTCAGATCAGACTCTCTAGCAGCAGCTCAGATCAGACTCTCCAGCTGCAGCTCAGATCAGACTCTCCAGCTGCAGCTCAGATCAGACTCTCCAGCTGCAGCTCAGATCAGACTCTCCAGCAGCAGCTCAGATCACTCTCCAGCAGCAGCTCAGATCAGACTCTCCAGCAGCAGCTCAGATCAGACTCTCCAGCAGCAGCTCAGATCAGACTCTCCAGCAGCAGCTCAGATCAGCTCCTGAATGAAGTGATGATCTTCAGGTCAGTAGTCCAGCGCCCCCCTCTGTCCGTCCAGCTGGGAGTAAGGAATCAGATCAGTTCGTTGGAGGTCCCAGCTGTGAGGTTTGAGCTCCAGGTTCTCCTCCCGGTTTTCCTGATTTGGAAGTAGATGTCCGGCGTGTGTCCGGTGTGAGCGGTTTAAGTGTGAACAGGTGTGAATATTGTGCACTCTTGTGAATCAGTGCGTCGTGTTCAGTGTGTGACAGTCTTTAAAGCACAGCAGCAGCAGATTCCTGTTAATTCAGGTTCTAAAACCGAGCACAGTTACCATAACAACCAAACCGGACCCCAAGTGTAAGCCCACTCTCAGTACAGTTACTCACAGTCTGTAGATTATTTATAGTAAAAGCACCTCCACAGATTAGAGGAGCAGGACTGACGCTCTGCAGCTCAGTTCTACTCACAGCTCTTCACAGGTGACCACGCGGTTACCTCGGTTACGTGGTCTTTCAGGCCTGACGTGGACGTGAAAGCGTTTATATTCAAGTCTGTAACGTTCAGAGTTAAAGCTGCGTCAGTACTGAGCGAATTCTAAACAGGTCAGATAGGGTGAGCGTGTCCTGCTGGTTACCTCGGGACTTGAGAAGAAGGTCCAGCTGGACTTTTAGCTCCCACATCATCTCAAACTCTTCACCAAACTGATAAAGTATAACTCACATCCTCAGAAGACACGCCCCTCACAGAGCCGCCCTGCGGCAGTTACACACTTCCACCAGAGGGGGCTCCAAATCCCCAGATCTTACTCAGAACAGGACTAGTACTGTCAGCAAGGGCAGCCCAGAATGTTCTACAGGTTCTCTCGGGGTCTCGGACAGGTCCCGTACGCTCCACCACACGCTCCACCACACGCTCCACCACACGCTCCACCACACGCTCCCATTAAATCCAGACCACTGAATATTTATTTTTATATATTGTGATTGTTTGAGTCTTGTTTACACTCATAGCGTCTCCTGGCGTACGTCCCGAGCTCGGAGTGGGACACTAGAGTAGAATAATGGAGCTGGAGCGTTTATTATATCAGACACGCCCGTTATTACCCGCGCGGCTACTCCAGTAATCAGATTTACCGCACGATCAGATTAAAAAACTGAAACTGTTCAGTTCGTATGAATCTAGTTGTGCGGAAGGCGGAGCCTACAAGTTCCAAACTAGGTGAAACGTGAACTTCTCTAATATTCATACATACAGTGACGATTAGAATTCTCATTATTAAACTTCTCACTAATTAATAACTAGAACAAACATCTAATATCTATAATATCTATAATATCCAACCCCCTCTCATTTTATACTCTTCAACTCAATAAATACATTTCAATTCAAACCCAACACCATCAGAACCTAACTGAAACCAAACACGAAGATTAATCTAGAAATAAATTCAATAATCTATTAATAAACCTCAGCAGTAGAGATTAGATATAGTTCCCAGATTTAAGATCGTTACCGCATCAGCACAAATGAAATAAAACAGAATTAAAATCTAAATTAATTTCACATTTCTACTATAAACTGAATTATTATTAATTATTATTATTATTATTATTATTATTAAGCTTGTCAGGTTTAACACAGTGTTTCTGGTATAAAATTTAATTTAATTTATTTACAAACGAACACTGAACTCCTCACAGACAAGCTGCTCAGCGCTCACTCTCAGCGCTCACTCTCAGCGCTCACTCTCAGCGCTCGGCTCTAATGTTAACCCTTTACTGTCCAGTAGGAGACTGGCGGTCAGGGCGAGTGGTCAGTAACGCTGAAGCTGTTTACGTGTGTTTCAACTGAACTTTACTCTGATTCAGTTTTTCTGTTTTAATAAACAAATTTAACTTCATCTGTTCAGCTCTCTGCTCGTGTGTGTCTGAAAGTGAATATGAGTGTGTGTGTGTGTGTGTGTGCGTGTATGTGTGTGTGTGCGTGTGTGCCTGATTTCTTAAACTAATACAAAAATAGTTAAAAATTCATATTATTATTACTAATATTATCAGAACAAATCCTTGTATTTTAATTGTTGATGTTTATGTTTCGGCCAGGTGTTCAGTTACCTGTTTATTTTATTCTGTATTAATTTTAAATTTATAGACTAAAATTAAAAAGACATTAAAAGTGAAGAATGTTTGTCTGTTATTAACACAGCATCAAACACCAATTAATATTATTAATATTATTATTTTAATATTCAGTTTTTAAAGAATCCACAGACGAACAAACAGTCCAGAGTGACCGTCCCTCACAGCCGTGCTTCAACACCGTCCAGTGGGCGGAGCCATGATGCTTCCACTGGTCAGTGACTGGTCAGGCAGTGTGGAGGGCTGGACGTCCAGCCTGTGTGTCCAGGTAACAGTCAGTGAACCACATGACCAGGTCTGTTGGAGATGCTGACCGCGCGGTCTGAGGGGACGATGTAGGTGGTGGGTGGTCTCGGCTGGTCATGCTTTGGCCGTTACGGAGGGCAGGTTGACGAAGCTCTTCATGGGGGGTAAAGGTCGTATCTTGCGGCCCGCCCATCCGCCCTTCCTCTTCCACTGACCACTGGACGGCCTGATGCCCAGCCAGCGGTTGCGGCCGGCTTTGCCGATGACGCGCTTGTTGTGGTCGATGTTGGACACTTTCCCCACCGTGGCCATGCACGTCTCCAGCACCTGCACACACGGTCAGCGGTCAGAGGAACGCCAGCGGTCAGTCGGGCGGCAACAGCAGGACAGCAGGTCTTACCTGAACCTGATGTTTCGAAGGCAGCTGAACGATCGCCGTCCCGTTGACCTTACGCAGCACAATCCCGCACGTACCTGGACACAGGTCAGTCAGAAACACCGGTCAGTCAGAAACACCGGTCAGTGATGTCACATGACCGCTGGAGCGGGTAAAAAAAAAAAAATCATTACAGCAGATCACGATACCTTACAGAGCGATACTGAATCAACACAGACGCACGGTGTTAATGTTTCATTTCAGAATCTGCAAACAACAATTAACAACTAAACCACAACCGCCTTAATACTAAACCACAACCGCCTTAATACTAAACCACAACCGCCTTAATACTAAACCACAACCGCCTTAATCCTAAACCACAACCGCCTTAATACTAAACCACAACCGCCTTAATACTAAACCACAACCACATTAATACTAAACCACAACCGCCTTAATACTAAACCACAACCGCCTTAATACTAAACCACAATCACATTAATAATAGAGGTAAGAAAATATTGAGTATCAGGACATTATTTTTTAGTGATACTGTATTGATTCTCAACAACACAGTATTGATACATAGCTTACTGACAGACAGTGAATCATTATGTGTTGTGTTTAAACCTCTGACCACTAGATGTCAGTGTTGTAATGCATTTTTAGCTCCACTCCAACATTAACAAGCAGCACAAGGACGCAGTGTTACTGTAAACATTGATAAACCTGTTCATACAGTGGAGAGTTTTAATAATAGAATTTAAAAATCTCAGTTACTTTACTGGCAGTACTGAAGTATACTGAATCATCACCGCCGCATCACGATACGTACTGTATCACCAGGTTCTCACCAAAACACAGCCCTATAACAAATACATCATAAAACACATTTCTTTCTGGTCAGCGGAGGCGGCGGTCAGCGGAGGCGGCGGTCAGTGGAGGTGGCGGTCAGCGGAGGCGGCGGTCAGCGGAGGTGGCGGTCAGCGGAGGCGGCGGTCAGCGGAGTGGTCAGAGAAAAGAATCAGAAATGCAGCTTCTGGGTTTAATCATCAAGTATTATTAGAAATGTTCTTCTTTCAGAGACAAACTCTTTAAAAGTTCTTTAGTAAACAGAACGGTTCTATGTAGAACCACCAGTTCAGAACCAGCGTGTGATCAAGCGGTTCTGATGGAGAACGTGTTGTATTGGTTCTGTATCGCACCTAAAAGGCTTCACATGGTCCCAACAGCAGCACCACTAAACTGATCAGATTAACATCAATAACTGATCAGAGGTCAGTACAGCGGTGGTCTGCGGTCCGGTGTATGAACAGAAACTGAACCGGTACCTGCGGCGCGGATGTACTGAGCCCCCTTTCCCGGCTGAAGCTCCAGGTTATTGATCAGAGTTCCCACAGGAAGTGCCCCCAGAGGGTGGGCGTCGCCCTCGTTAGCCAGAACCGTCATCCGACCAATCACAGAAGAGGTTTTGATCAGATCTCCAGCCTGCATGTTCTCCGTGGCGATGATCCAGCGCTTACGGTTCCCCCCGGCAATCAGGGCGATATCAGCTGACCTGCAAACAGAGGCGGTGCTGCGGTTACAGGTGCTCATCAATAATGCTGACCAGAAACGATCAGCCTTTATCTCAGATAATCAATCAGATCTGGAATCTTTAGTTCACACCATATACAACAATAACAATAATAATAATAATAATAATAATAATAATAATAACAATAATAATAATGATAACAACAACAACAACAACAATAATAATAATAATGAACTACAGACGGGACTGTAATGAAGAACGTGAAGTGAAATGAGAGGATAAAGAGAAAAGATCAATAACAGTATCAGTTTAAATTTGATTGAAGGTGCTGAGAAGACTCTCGTTACAGGTATGGTAGCGTCGGCGCTCAGGTGCTGAAGGTAAATCAGAAAACCTGCAGACTGGCTGAAGGTCGTGTACCTGCAGGGGTCATATCGCACTTGAATGACCTTCTCTACGATCTCCTGACCCTCACAGCCTGACCTAGGATGCAGCCGCTGGAAGTCTATCATACGATATCTCTGCTTGTGTCCTCCTCCAATACCACGTCTCCTGATCTTCCCTACACACAGACAGACAGACATTATTATTAGTTATGATGTGAAGAGACTGGTTCTTTGTGGAACTGTTCTAGATACAGTCAGATCTGTTCACAGTGGTGGTGAATGGAACCAGACGTCCTCCTCTAAAAGCTCCTCACAGAAAGTTCTTACAGTAGATGTTATAAATACACTGTCTGATTCTGAGACGCTGTTTATGATAGTTTAGAGAAGATCTCAGTCTTAAACTCCATTCATGGTGGAGGGATACATGCAGGACGCTGTGAGGTTCAAATAGTCCCCAAAGAAAACCTAGTATTTTCAGATCTTCCACATTTTACCATCAACATCCAGATAAACTCAGAAGACACGTGTAGCTTCACTGGTGGGTTTCATAGTAAATACAATGTGTAGATTAGTGTTGTAGTCATGGAGACCCCTGGTTACCATCACCACCACTGTAAACACCATCACCACCACTATAAACACCATCACCACCACCACTATAAACACCATCACCACCACTGTAAACACCATCCAAATCAAAACACTGCTGATGTGTTTGTTTACAGAGGGACAGAGTTCTGACAGCTGACCGGTGTTACACATGCAGCTCCGGTGACGGTGACTGTACCGGTGAAGTCTCTCCCGCCGGTCTTCTTTATCCCGATAGGCCGGATGGTGTATTTTTCCGTCTGCTTCCAGAGCGTCCTGTTCTGGCCCAGAGCCGCGGAGGTGAGGAGGCCCCGGTGGAGCGGCAGGGAGGAGTTCACGGGCCGGACAGACAGCAGAGCGGCGTTCAGGACAGAACCACTGAAAACCTGCTGGTCAGAACAGGAATCATCGTAATCCACGTTTGAAGATCAGTTAAACTCAGTGTAACAGCCCACCCCTACAACTCAGCACAGACCCTCACACCACCACCACCGAGACTCATACCCCTCATCAGACCCTGCTCTGACCGGCTGCCTCGTTCACAATCAAAATTTTAAACGAGCTGTTTCTGATCTCAGATCTGCTGCTGGTACAGTGATTATATAAATCAGCAGATCAGACTTACCGGTGTGGAGGTCCTGGTGCTGATGCTGCTCATGGTCAGCGACCTGAGACTCCTGCAGAGCGAGGAGAGCGCCATCCTGTGGACAGACCTGCAGAGTCACAGCACTGATGCACTTCAGGAGAGGATAAAGAGGAGAGAGAGAGAGAGAGAGAGAGAGAGAGAGAGAGAGAGAGAGAGAGGAGAAGAGAGAGAGAGAGGAGAAGAAGGAGAGAGGAGGAGGAGAGAGAGAGAGGAGAAGAGATAGAGACAGAGGAGAAGGAGGAGAGAGAGAGGAGAAGAAGGAGAGAGAGAGAAGAAGGTGGAGAGAGAGAAGAGAGAGGAGAAGGAGAAGAGAGAGGAGAAGGAGGAGAGAGAGAAGGAGGAGAGAGAGAGGAGAAGGAGAGAGAGAGGAGAAGGAGAAGAGAGAGAAGAGAGAGGAGAAGGAGAAGAGAGAGAAGAGAGAGAGATGATCAGCAGGGTTTATAGGATGTATCAGAACAGTTATTCTGCTTCCACCTTAAACACACTTTATACACAGTGTTTACGGATTAACTGCTATATTAGCCTGTTAGCCTGTTAGCCGCTCTAAACAGCCCTATTTCTTCTGTTCTTCCACAAAAATCCACATTTTCTGTTACTTACAGTGAAGAAGCAGAACAGATTAATATAAACCACCGAGTCTCCGCTCTGTAAACTCTGTAAACTCTGTAAACTCTGTAAACTCGAGTTCTGTAAAACACGCTGCGCGGTTCGTCCTTCAGCAGCAGTCCAGTCGCACAGCGATGTCGTCACGACTCTCCGGAACTGCGGTGGGTTTTATTTCACACGCGCGTTCCGTCCTGCCGCGCTGTGATTGGCTGCCAGTTAACATCAACTTGTCCACTTACAATAAATGAACGTGCATATAATAATTAATTATATTACTTACTATACTGAGGCCACGTGTTACTATATTGAGGTCACGTGTTACTATATCAAGGCCATGTGACACTATAGTGAGTTTCTATATTAGTGAGGTCACAGGTTACTGTACTAAGAGTATACATTACTTTGTTTAAATTAATACTTGTTTGTACAAGTTACTGTATTACTGTTATTATTTTAAATCTGTATATGAACAGGTCGTGCTGTGTTTGGGCTGTGCTGGGTGCAGTGGCGGGTATGGGCTGTAGGGGGCAGCAGAGCGCGCAGACTGCGGGAGAGTAGCGCAGAAGCAGGAGGCGCTGAGGGTCTGTGCGGCTGAAACGAGTGTGTAGGAGTTCTGTTCTAGGTGTTCTAGGTGTTCTAGGTGTTCTAGGTGTTCTAGGTGTTCTAGGTGTTCTGGATGTTCTGAGTTATGCGGTCTGCTGTGTTTGCTCTGAAGCGGCTGCGCGGCGCTCCGGTCCGAGTCCAGCAGCGCGGGTGAGTAAGCCGCTCCACCGTAACCGCAGCTGAGGCGCCTGAATGTTCCTGCTGAGGAGAGTCGGAGTGAGAAGGTGGGCTGAGCTGAGTGACCTGCTGCTCGTGTCCAGGGGGGTCAGTCAGAGGACTTTACAGAGATAATCAGACACTGCAGGACCTCCAGGACCTCCAGACTCTTAGCTCAGTGTGTTAGAAGAGCAGTGTCAGCTTTAACCCCCTGTGAACTTCAGTCCAGCTCATGTTTGTGTTTTTACTCTGTACTCTGTAATTTGGACTTGGTCAGTGTCCAACTCATGTCCAGGCCAATGTCCACCTGGCAGCTCCTCTAACGCTGACCTGCAGGTCCTGGAGTGACAAACATAAACATTTACATAATAAACAATTCACAAGATTTAGGGTTAGAGTCAGACACGACTCATATCTACTCAGCTTCAGATACACGACTCATATCTACTCAGCTTCAGACACGACTCATATCTACTCAGCTTCAGATACACGACTCATATCTACTCAGCTTCAGATACACGACTCATATCTACTCAGCTTCAGATACACGACTCATATCTACTCAGCTTCAGATACACGACTCATCTACTCAGCTTCAGACACGACTCATATCTACTCAGCTTCAGATACACGACTCATATCTACTCAGCTTCAGACACGACTCATATCTACTCAGCTTCAGACACGACTCATATCTACTCAGCTTCAGATACACGACTCATATCTACTCAGCTTCAGACACGACTCATATCTACTCAGCTTCAGATACACGACTCATATCTACTCAGCTTCAGATACACGACTCATATCTACTCAGCTTCAGATACACGACTCATATCTACTCAGCTTCAGACACGACTCATATCTACTCAGCTTCAGACACGACTCATATCTACTCAGCTTCAGATACACGACTCATATCTACTCAGCTTCAGACACGACTCATATCTACTCAGCTTCAGATACACGACTCATATCTACTCAGCTTCAGATACACGACTCATATCTACTCAGCTTCAGACACGACTCATATCTACTCAGCTTCAGATACACGACTCATATCTACTCAGCTTCAGATACACAACTCATATCTACTCGGCTTCAGACACGACTCATATCTACTCAGCTTCAGATACACGACTCATATCTACTCAGCTTCAGACACGACTCATATCTACTCAGCTTCAGATACACGACTCATATCTACTCAGCTTCAGATACACGACTCATATCTACTCAGCTTCAGATACACGACTCATATCTACTCAGCTTCAGATACACGACTCATCTACTCAGCTTCAGACACGACTCATATCTACTCAGCTTCAGATACACGACTCATATCTACTCAGCTTCAGACACGACTCATATCTACTCAGCTTCAGACACGACTCATATCTACTCAGCTTCAGATACACGACTCATATCTACTCAGCTTCAGACACGACTCATATCTACTCAGCTTCAGATACACGACTCATATCTACTCAGCTTCAGATACACGACTCATATCTACTCAGCTTCAGACACGACTCATATCTACTCAGCTTCAGATACACGACTCATCTACTCAGCTTCAGATACACGACTCATATCTACTCAGCTTCAGACACGACTCATCTACTCAGCTTCAGACACACGACTCATATCTACTCAGCTTCAGACACACGACTCATATCTACTCAGCTTCAGATACACGACTCATATCTACTCAGCTTCAGACACGACTCATATCTACTCAGCTTCAGATACACGACTCATATCTACTCAGCTTCAGATACACGACTCATATCTACTCAGCTTCAGACACGACTCATATCTACTCAGCTTCAGATACACGACTCATCTACTCAGCTTCAGATACACGACTCATATCTACTCAGCTTCAGACACGACTCATCTACTCAGCTTCAGACACACGACTTATCTACTCAGCTTCAGATACACGACTCATATCTACTCAGCTTCAGACACGACTCATCTACTCAGCTTCAGACACACGACTCATATCTACTCAGCTTCAGATACACGACTCATATCTACTCAGCTTCAGACACGACTCATATCTACTCAGCTTCAGATACACGACTCATATCTACTCAGCTTCAGACACGACTCATATCTACTCAGCTTCAGATACACGACTCATATCTACTCAGCTTCAGATACACGACTCATATCTACTCAGCTTCAGACACGACTCATATCTACTCAGCTTCAGATACACGACTCATCTACTCAGCTTCAGATACACGACTCATATCTACTCAGCTTCAGACACGACTCATCTACTCAGCTTCAGACACACGACTCATATCTACTCAGCTTCAGACACACGACTCATATCTACTCAGCTTCAGATACACGACTCATATCTACTCAGCTTCAGACACGACTCATATCTACTCAGCTTCAGATACACGACTCATATCTACTCAGCTTCAGATACACGACTCATATCTACTCAGCTTCAGACACGACTCATATCTACTCAGCTTCAGATACACGACTCATCTACTCAGCTTCAGATACACGACTCATATCTACTCAGCTTCAGACACGACTCATCTACTCAGCTTCAGACACACGACTTATCTACTCAGCTTCAGATACACGACTCATATCTACTCAGCTTCAGACACGACTCATCTACTCAGCTTCAGACACACGACTCATATCTACTCAGCTTCAGATACACGACTCATATCTACTCAGCTTCAGATACACGACTCATCTACTCAGCTTCAGATACACGACTCATATCTACTCAGCTTCAGATACACGACTCATATCTACTCAGCTTCAGATACACGACTCATATCTACT
>CM038706.1:52553529-52581029 GCA_021613375.1 Megaleporinus macrocephalus | reverse complement strand
TTAATTGTTTTTTTTTTATATTTCACTAAGTGAGCCGTTAAGAACAAACGTCTGGGTGATAAACTCACTCTGGGCCACATGAAGGTCATTAGTATGAAATCAGATACGGCTGATTACCCGAGCTGTCTGTGATGTGCAGCACCGTCCACTAGAGGGCAGCTCTGCTTTATCAGCCCTGTGAAAACTGAAGTGCCTTCATTCCATTACGAAGGAATGAAGGGGGGGGTTAGGATCCTCTATGTGTCTAATCTACAGTCATACTGACCCTCACTCCTCTGTGTCTAATCTTCAATCATACTGACCCTCACTCCTCTATGTGTCTAATCTACAGTCATACTGACCCTCACTCCTCTATGAGTCTAATCTACAGTCATACTGACCCTCACTCCTCTATGTGTCTAATCTACAGTCATACTGACCCTCACTCCTCTATGAGTCTAATCTACAATCATACTGACCCTCACTCCTCTATGAGTCTAATCTACAGTCATACTGACCCTCACTCCTCTATGAGTCTAATCTACAGTCATACTGACCCTCACTCCTCTATGAGTCTAATCTACAGTCATACTGACCCTCACTCCTCTATGTGTCTAATCTTCAATCATACTGACCCTCACTCCTCTATGTGTCTAATCTACAGTCATACTGACCCTCACTCCTCTATGAGTCTAATCTACAGTCATACTGACCCTCACTCCTCTATGTGTCTAATCTACAGTCATACTGACCCTCACTCCTCTATGAGTCTAATCTACAATCATACTGACCCTCACTCCTCTATGAGTCTAATCTACAGTCATACTGACCCTCACTCCTCTATGAGTCTAATCTACAGTCATACTGACCCTCACTCCTCTATGAGTCTAATCTACAGTCATACTGACCCTCACTCCTCTATGTGTCTAATCTACAGTCATACTGACCCTCACTCCTCTATGAGTCTAATCTACAGTCATACTGACCCTCACTCCTCTATGAGTCTAATCTACAGTCATACTGACCCTCACTCCTCTATGTGTCTAATCTACAGTCATACTGACCCTCACTCCTCTATGAGTCTAATCTACAGTCATACTGACCCTCACTCCTCTATGAGTCTAATCTACAGTCATACTGACCCTCACTCCTCTATGTGTCTAATCTAGTCATACTGACCCTCACTCCTCTATGAGTCTAATCTACAGTCATACTGACCCTCACTCCTCTATGTGTCTAATCTACAGTCATACTGACCCTCACTCCTCTATGAGTCTAATCTACAGTCATACTGACCCTCACTCCTCTATGTGTCTAATCTACAGTCATACTGACCCTCACTCCTCTATGTGTCTAATCTACAGTCATACTGACCCTCACTCCTCTATGAGTCTAATCTACAGTCATACTGACCCTCACTCCTCTATGAGTCTAATCTACAGTCATACTGACCCTCACTCCTCTATAAGTCTAATCTACAGTCATACTGACCCTCACTCCTCTATGAGTCTAATCTACAGTCATACTGACCCTCACTCCTCTATGTGTCTAATCTACAGTCATACTGACCCTCACTCCTCTATGTGTCTAATCTACAGTCATACTGACCCTCACTCCTCTATGAGTCTAATCTACAGTCATACTGACCCTCACTCCTCTATGTGTCTAATCTACAGTCATACTGACCCTCACTCCTCCATTAGTCTAATCTACAGTCATACTGACCCTCACTCCTCTATAAGTCTAATCTACAGTCATACTGACCCTCACTCCTCTATGAGTCTAATCTACAGTCATACTGACCCTCACTCCTCTATGTGTCTAATCTACAGTCATACTGACCCTCACTCCTCTATGTGTCTAATCTACAGTCATACTGACCCTCACTCCTCTATGAGTCTAATCTACAGTCATACTGACCCTCACTCCTCTATGTGTCTAATCTACAGTCATACTGACCCTCACTCCTCTATGAGTCTAATCTACAGTCATACTGACCCTCACTCCTCTATGTGTCTAATCTACAGTCATGCTGACCCTCACTCCTCTATGTGTCTAATCTACAGTCATGCTGACCCTCACTCCTCTATGTGTCTAATCTACAGTCATGCTGACCCTCACTCCTCTATGTGTCTAATCTACAGTCATGCTGACCCTCACTCCTCTATGTGTCTAATCTACAGTCATGCTGACCCTCACTCCTCTATGTGTCTAATCTACAGTCATACTGACCCTCACTCCTCTATGAGTCTAATCTACAGTCATACTGACCCTCACTCCTCTATGAGTCTAATCTACAGTCATACTGACCCTCACTCCTCTATGTGTCTAATCTACAGTCATACTGACCCTCACTCCTCTATGAGTCTAATCTACAGTCATACTGACCCTCACTCCTCTATGAGTCTAATCTACAGTCATACTGACCCTCACTCCTCTATGTGTCTAATCTAGTCATACTGACCCTCACTCCTCTATGAGTCTAATCTACAGTCATACTGACCCTCACTCCTCTATGTGTCTAATCTACAGTCATACTGACCCTCACTCCTCTATGAGTCTAATCTACAGTCATACTGACCCTCACTCCTCTATGTGTCTAATCTACAGTCATACTGACCCTCACTCCTCTATGTGTCTAATCTACAGTCATACTGACCCTCACTCCTCTATGAGTCTAATCTACAGTCATACTGACCCCTCACTCCTCTATGAGTCTAATCTACAGTCATACTGACCCTCACTCCTCTATAAGTCTAATCTACAGTCATACTGACCCTCACTCCTCTATGAGTCTAATCTACAGTCATACTGACCCTCACTCCTCTATGTGTCTAATCTACAGTCATACTGACCCTCACTCCTCTATGTGTCTAATCTACAGTCATACTGACCCTCACTCCTCTATGAGTCTAATCTACAGTCATACTGACCCTCACTCCTCTATGTGTCTAATCTACAGTCATACTGACCCTCACTCCTCCATGAGTCTAATCTACAGTCATACTGACCCTCACTCCTCTATGAGTCTAATCTACAGTCATACTGACCCTCGTTTGTATTGGACAGTCTTGAATGTCCAGGTAACTGAGGAGTCCTGAGGACCGAGTACAGTTTCACTGCTGTGTATTTAGAATAACAGATACGGCCCCTCCCTACTTGCCAGGGGGAACCACCAGCCAATCAGAGGACACGGGGGGGCCGGGCTTCATCCGCAAGGTGGGCGGGTCGAGAGCAGCACGCCCCACCCTCTCTCTGCGTCATTCGCGGGAAGTCCGCGCGAGGACGCGAAATGAGCGAGTGCGGCGCCGTGATTCTTCCGACAAGGAGCCACAACAACAACAACAACAACAAACAAACAAACAAACAAACAAAAAGCGAAAGGAAAACAAACAAACATTCGCTGCTCGTTGCTGGATTTAACGATGGATTTAACATAAACGCGACAGAGAAACACCATCCGGCGGGTTTCACGAGACCCTCGGCGGAGCATGAGCGCTGACTGCGGAGTCTCGCGGCCACAGCGGCGCTCGCGCAGCAGCACCGAGGCCCCAGCAGCAGCGGCGCGCGGCGCTGCCAGATGTGCGGCTAGCGCGCGGAAGGAGGCCGGCGGCGCTGAGTAACGGAGTGAAACCCGGTTTGGGCGAGTTTTCCGGGCCGCTCCGCTCCGAACCGGCGGCTGTCACGGAGCCGCTTTCTTAAGTTTCTGGAATTCTGGCTTCGGAAAGCGGCCCGATTAGCCTGGGCTAGGCTAACGGAGCTAATTAGTTGGGGCTTTTGGCCGCTGAGTTAGCCGGTGAGCTAACGCGCGCGAGGCTGAAGAAATTCTGAAAAGGCGCGAAGTTCGCTGAGGTAAAAGTTCGTGAGCGGTTCTGGAGCTGCGCTGAGGCGAACCGCGGGAGACTTTTCAATATATATATATATTTATATTTATTTAGATCTCTGGATATTTTTTGTGGGGACTTGTGGGCTCGCTAGCCGGACGTGGGGAGCAGAGCGGAGCAGCCCCTCTGTGGTGGTGGTTGGCTAGGCCGGTTCGTGTGTCGGTTTGACCCCGATGCGGTCGGTCTGGTCCCCGGACACGGCATCGCAGCGCAGGCATGCAGCCGCAGCACGGCTATGATTTCTCCAGCGAAGAGAACAGCCCCAAATGGCGAGGCCTCTTCGTGCAGGCGCTGAGAAAGGTGAGTGAAAGCGCTGAGGCTTCTTCTCAGCTGTGGAAATAATAGTCTGTCTGGCAGGAGCTGAGCTGAGATTTGGGTTACCGTGAAACTCAGACTCGCTGTTAGTTCGCAGAAAAAGTTGAGCTGCTTGCTTTCTGAATTAAATTTCTAGTTCCAGTTCTCCGTTCCACCTTAAATGGTGCAGCAGTTCGACTCTGGCGGCTGAATTAGCTTCACGGTTTGAGGCGCCAGACTTTAACTGCTGCACCATTTAAGGTGGAACGGAGAACTGGAACTAGAAATTAAGTTCAGCCCGTGTTTTTTCACTGAGATGTAGCGATAGCTTGTTTATGATAATAACACAAGACGATAAACAATAATCAGTTCATCACTTCTTCATGATGTGTCATCTAAACCTGCTAGCTGGAAGTAGCTAACATGTCACCTCAGGACACTCCAGGAAGGTTTTAACGATGAAGACGTGAAACGCTGTGGATCTAGTGACTTGTATAAACTCTGAGCTGCTGTAAGGGCTGTGAATAAACGTGCCGGTGTTCAGTGTGTTTGAGTTCGGGTCATATCTCTGATATCCACAGTGAGCTATATTGTAATGTTATGTATTACAGTAAAGATAATTATTTCCCGGCCCTGCTGTTAGCATATGGATTATGTTATTATGTCTGTATGTGGTTTAGACATTCAGTCGAGGGTCTCCGTGCTCTTCTGAGGGGATTATGTATAAATGCTGGTTTGAACCCTAAACCTGAAAAATCAGTAGACCTGTATTTTTACTTTCACCAGCAAAAGCTACAGTTTTTAAATGGGAACCACAGTTTTGTTTCTGTGTTGTTTATTTTAGTTCTGCATAGTTAAACTGTTGACATGCAAATAGTCGTTCAGAGTGGGTTCTGTGTAAAAAAAAAATTTCTAAATACCGTCAGAACTTATCACAGTAAATGTTATAAATACACTGTCTGATTCTGAGACGCTGTTTATGATAGTTTAGAGAAGATCTCAGTCTTAAACTCCATTCATGGTGGAGGGATACATGCAGGACGCTGTGAGGTTCAAATAGTCCCCAAAGAAAACCTAGTATTTTCAGATCTTCCACATTTTACCATCAACATCCAGATAAACTCAGAAGACACGTGTAGCTTCACTGGTGAGTTTGTAGTGAAAACAGTGTTTATATTTGTGTTGTACACATTTTGACCCCTGGTTACCATCACCACCACTGTAACACCACCACCACTGTAACACCACCACCACTGTAACACCACCACCACCACCACCACTGTAACACCACCACCACTGTAACACCACCACCACTGTAACACCACCACCACCACTGTAAACACCATCACCACCATCACCACCACCTCTGTGTACTACATCACCACCACCACCACCTCTGTGTACTACATCACCACCACCACCACTGTATACCACATCACCACCACCACCACCTCTGTGTACTACATCACCACCACCACTGTATACCACATCACCACCACCACCACCACTGTATACCACATCACCACCACCACTGTATACTACATCACCACCGCCACTGTATACCACATCACCACCACCACCACCTCTGTGTACTACATCACCACCACCACTGTATACCACATCACCACCACCACCACCACTGTATACCACATCACCACCACCACTGTATACTACATCACCACCACCACTGTATACCACATCACCACCACCACTGTATACCACATCACCACCACCACCACCTCTGTGTACTACATCACCACCACCACTGTATACCACATCACCACCACCACCACCACTGTATACCACATCACCACCACCACTGTATACCACATCACCACCACCACCACCACTGTATACTACATCACCACCGCCACTGTATACTACATCACCTCCACACCACCACCACCACTGTATACTACATCACCTCCACACCATCACCACCACCACTGTATAATACATCACGCCCACCACCACTGTATACTACATCACCACCGCCACTGTATACTACATCACCTCCACACCATCACCACCACTGTATACTACATCACCACCACACCCCCACCGCTACTGTATACTACATCACCACCACCACCACCTCTGTGTACTACATCACCACCACCACTGTATACCACATCACCACCACCACCACCACTGTATACCACATCACCACCACCACCACCACTGTATACTACATCACCACCACCACCACCACTGTATACTACATCACCACCACCACCACTGTATACTACATCACCGCCGCCACTGTATACTACATCACCACCACCACTGTATACTACATCACGCCCACCACCACTGTATACTACATCACCGCCGCCACTGTATACTACATCACCTCCACACCACCACCACCACCACTGTATACTACATCACCACCGCCACTGTATACTACATCACCTCCACACCACCACCACCACCACTGTATACTACATCACCACCACCACCACTGTATGCTACATCACCACCACCACTGTATAATACATCACGCCCACCACCACTGTATACTACATCACCACCGCCACTGTATACTACATCACCTCCACACCATCACCACCACTGTATACTACATCACCACCGCCACTGTATACTACATCACCACCGCCACTGTATACTACATCCACCACACCACCACCACCACTGTATACTACTTTACCTCCACACCCCCACCACTGTATACTACATCACCCCCACCACCACTGTATACTACATCACCACCACCACCACTGTATACTACATCACCACCACCACCACCACTGTATACTACATCACCCCCACCACCACTGTATACTACATCACCCCCACCACCACTGTATACTACATCACCACCACCACCACCACTGTATACTACATCACCCCCACCACCACTGTATACTACATCACCACCACCACCACTGTGTACTACATAACCACCGCCATTGTATACTACATCATCACCACCACCACCACCACTGTATACTACATCACGCCCACTCTGAGTTACTAAGATTACGTCTCTGAGTTATTCAGAAATTATAATAAAATGTGGTGGATTTCCCCTTCAAGGGGATAGAATGCACCATTCCTCTCGCGATGTGTAGATCTCCAGTCCATGTTTGACCACAGCATGACTGAGATAGCTACTTTAGTTTGACTACATTTCCCATGAAGCTGTGCGGTTGCCACAAGCAACAACTCATTATTTCAGTCTACTCAGAGAAAGGAGGGACAGAAAGAGTGCTTCGCGTTAATGGGTTTAATGTTGTATCAAAGTTTAATGTTTGATACAACATATATCAACAATATATCGTGATGTTACTTCCCTCATTTCCCAGAAACAGAGCTTCTACAGGGTGAGTCAAAAGTCTCAGGACACCGTTTATTTCAGGAAGGAAATGGAAAATGACGTATCTGAATACCCCAGCCAATAACGGGTGAGGGGGCCTATCTCTATGTCTATGTCGAGGGCAAGTTTTTCCAATGGGAAGGAGGTTGTGGGGTAGATCAAAGAAGACCAGAAGTGTCTTTGCAATATCTCTTGTGGTTCAAACGTTATCATCACAGAAAATTGCAACAACAATCACATTACATGTTCAGTGAGCTGTCCCTGGAGCTGAACACAGATCTGAAGGTGCAGTTCAGCACCAGGGACAGCACTCTGAACATGTTGTTCTATGTGGTTATTGTTGCAAATTTCTGTGTTGATGACGTTTGAACCACAAGAGATATTGCAAATCTCAGACGTTTGATTTTGTCCGTATTGTCCTAATATTAAGACGGTTTAGCGAGGTAGCGCGTACAAACGTTCTGTCACTTCATCTTCACAAGATATGTACACATACACATTTTAGCCAGTGATGTCGTTTATGCAGCGTTTAGTCGGCACTGAGTCTTTGCTGAGTTCTGCAGAACAGGCACCCAATAAGGAGAAATAATCCAAACGGAGGAGCGTTTCTCGGCCGCCACCCTGTCGGGTGGAGCTTCCAGCGCTATCCGCAGTGGAGGCAGATGGTTGTGAAATAGTTAGACTTCAGCAGATTAAGTGGTCATGTAAACAGTAACATTAGATTTGAGCTGTTATCAGCGTTTCCGAATTTCCGATTTATCATCAGGTCATGTGGACAGTGTACACCGTTAGTCCGACTTGTTCTGTGTAGGTTTTGACCAGAGGGAGAAACTCCTCTACAGACCTGATCCAACACTGACACCGCTGCACGGCCGCACTACGTCTAGTTTCGTAATAGTTGCCAGTAAATTTTCTGGAAGAGAACGGTGGGAAGATTTGTTTTACTTTACACATCTTTTCCTTTGTCAGGCTGTTTAGCTGCAGGTTATGTTGCGTATGTAGTAAGAAATGATAATAATAATAATTTAGATAGTTTTTGGCAAAATATTCAGTTTTTCTGACTGTTACAATTATTAGTGTGATCGTTTGTGGCAGTAATTTTGCAGCACATGGTCATTTGCTTACTATTGATTTGTTGATTTGAACCAAAAGCTGTTATTATCCCCACTTAAACCCTGCGGCGTATCAGTGTTGAGGATAATACACTGTGGATTGTGATTGGGATATAAAGCTCAGTAATCTTTCAGCCCTGGATGTTTATGTTTGAAGTGAGGGGAGAATTTCATTTATTGTTATTTCTGTTCTGTCGTTTTTTGTCCCTGTCTTTTCGTTTTTCCCCTCGAGCTGTTGTACTCCTCCGTGTGTTGAATGGGAGAAACTATTGAACCTGAATGAGTGTATGTACAGTATCAGTGGGTCAGGTGATGCTGGCTGCAGGTGCTGTATGTGCATGTGCACCCACGCTTGCGTGTTGTAACAGGTTTCTGTTTTTATACAACCGCTTGTGGCAAAATAGAGCGAGACAATGACGTCAAAATGGTCCTGACTCACTCTGTGTGTGTGTGTGTGTGTGTGTGTGTGTGTGTTTGACTCATGTGGAGTGTTTGTTTTTTTCTCGCGGAGGGGTTTCCCTCTGTTTAATAGAGCTGCTGCTGCTCCAAACAGGCAGAGACAGAAACCCGGAGACTATCAGCTTAGTCATTATTGCTTTTCTCTGGAGGAAGCGGCGTTCAGGCGCACTGTGAAGAGTTTGTACAGGTGGAGTGTCAAAATTGTTAAGGAGTGTAGTTTTTTCTGCAGTTTCTGCTGCTGTTCTAAAGAAACAGTTAGGTCATGTAATCAGAGGACATAAAGAGTCACACACACATCTTTCAGCTTTTTCTCTTCTACAGGGGGCGCCACAGCGTACCCGGGCTTGGGACAACACACACTCACGCACACACTCACACCTACATACACCTACCTACCTAACATGTGTTTGGACTGTGGGAGGAAACCGGAGAACCCGGAGGAACCCACTCAAGCACGGAGAGAACATACACACTCCACACAGAACCACCCGGACCGGGAATCCAACCCAGATCATCTTACTGTGAGGAGACAGTGCTGACCACTACACCACCATACTGACCAGTACACCACCATACTAACCACTACACCACCATACTAACCACTACACCACCATACTAACCACTACACCACCGTACTAACCACTACACCACCATACTGACCACTACACCACCGTACTAACCACTACACCACCATACTAACCACTACACCACCGTACTAACCACTACACCACCGTACTAACCACAACACCACCATACTGACCACTACACCCACCATACTAACCACTACACCACCGTACTAAACCACTACACCACCGTACTGACCACTACACCACCATACTGACCACTACACCACCGTACTGACCACTACACCACCATACTGACCACTACACCACCGTACTAACCACTACACCCCCATACTAACCACTACACCACCGTACTAACCACTACACCACCATACTAACCACTACACCACCATACTAACCACTACACCACCGTACTAACCACTACACCACCGTACTAACCACTACACTACCATACTAACCACTACACCACCTTACTAACCACTACACCACCGTACTAACCACTACACCACCGTACTAACCACTACACCACCATACTAACCACTACACCACCATACTAACCACTACACCACCGTACTAACCACTACACCACCTTACTAACCACTACACCACATTACTAACCACTACACCACCGTACTAACCACTACACCACAACTGACCACTACACACCTACTACCACTACACCACCGTACTAACCACGTACACCACCTTTCTAACCACTACACCACCATTCTAACCACTACACCACCGTACTAACCACTACACCACCATACTAACCACTACACCACCATACTAACCACTACACCACCATACTGACCACTACACCACCATACTGACCACTACAACCACCATACAACCACTACACCACCATACTAACCACTACACCACCGTACTAACCACAGACACCACCATACTGACCCACTACACCACCATACTGACCACTACACCACCATACTAACCACTACACCCACCATACTAACACTACACCACCAGTTCTAACCACTACACCACCGTACTAACCACTACACCACCATACTGACCACTACACACCATACTGACCACTACACCACCATACTTGACCACTACACCACCATACTAACCTACTACACCTACATACTAACCACTACACCACCGTACTAACCACTACACACACCGTACTAACCACTACACCCACCTTACTACCACTACACCACCTTACTGACCACTACACCACCGTACTAACCACTACACCACCATACTAACCACTACACCACCATTCTAACCACTACACCACCGTACTAACCACTACACCACCATACTGACCACTACACCACCATACTGACCACTACACCACCATACTGACCACTACACCACCATACTAACCACTACACCACCATTCTAACCACTACACCACCGTACTAACCACTACACCACCATACTGACCACTACACCACCATACTGACCACTTCACCACCATACTGACCACTACACCACCGTACTAACCACTACACCACCGTACTAACCACTACACCACCGTACTAACCACTACACCACCGCACTAACCACTACACCACCGTACTAACCACTACACCACCGTACTAACCACTACACTACCATACTAACCACTACACCACCTTACTAACCACTACACCACCTTACTAACCACTACACCACCATACTAACCACTACACCACCGTACTGACCACTACACCACCATACTAACCACTACACCACCATACTAACCACTACACCACCATACTGACCACTACACTTCAATACTAACCACTACACCACCATACTAACCACTACACCACCGTACTAACCACTACACCACCATACTGACCACTACACTTCAATACTAACCACTACACCACCATACTAACCACTACACCACCATACTAACCACTACACCACCATACTGACCACTACACTTCAATACTAACCACTACACCACCATACTAACCACTACACCACCATACTAACCACTACACCACCATACTGACCACTACACTTCAATACTAACCACTACACCACCATACTAACCACTACACCACCATACTAACCACTACACCACCATACTAACCACTACACCACCATACTGACCACTACACCACCATACTGACCACTACACCACCATACTAACCACTACACCACCATACTGACCACTACACTTCAATACTAACCACTACACCACCATACTAACCACTACACCACCATACTAACCACTACACCACCATACTAACCACTACACCACCATACTAACCACTACACCACCATACTGACCACTACACCACCATACTGCCAGAAGACATAAAGAATAAAATAATAAAATAATAATAATAATACAAATGAAGGTGCGGTGTTTATATCATAGCAGGGCTTTCACAGCTGACGATGGTGTTAAATAATTGTTACCAGTTTAATTAAATTCTGTGATTAAAGGAGCACTCTGTAAGATAGCACAACGTGTCAAATTAACAGTAGATGGCAACGTATCACCAGAAGGTGCTCCTCCTCTTCACTCCTCACCAGTCTAGAAGTTCATCAACAAGCGTTCCTCTGTTTCCTCTCCAAGAGCGTCTCTTGTTCTGATTCTGTTTATCTCTTCTTTAGTTGCTGCTGAACGTGTTTGTTGTTGAGAGCTGGTCAGCATGCTCACTTCAGTAGATCTCCCAGCAGCACAATACACAGATGTCTTTTTCAAGATATCCGCTCCTGCTCCAGAGGGTCCGGGCTGATTGTGTGATTCCGGCTTGTGTACAGATTTTTGATCGAATGCGCGGATTCTGGAAAGATTTTCCGGAATTTTCTCCACAGAGAATGAATAGGACGGAAAAGTGCAAGCCAACCAGTTGAACTCCTGCTCGACTGACAGACACCGTTTCACATACACTGACTCAGGGCAGACCCCCGACCACGACTGCGGTGTTGGTTCGACCCGCACTCGTCTGTTTTGTTGTTTTTCTTCATCCCTTTGTTTTCCCATTGAGTCCCATTCATTTTCAGTCACCCCCAAACATCATGGTTTCGTTTAACCTACAGCCTCCAAACTGCCTGTACTCACTCAGAGCAGACCCTAACACACTGACCTGCGCTCCTCTACTCGTCCTTTATTCATCACTCATTCATGCACAACCTTCTCTTCAGGAAATGCACTTTTCTGGTTTCTTTATATTCTTTTAATTGTATGTGTAATTTTATTTAATTTTTTATTTTTGTAAATTTAAAATTATTTGTGCTGATTATTAGGTATCTTATTAATGTTGGCTGATATTTGCTTTGAAGTATTAATTTCAGCATTGGACACATATGTGTGTGTGTGTGTGTGTGTATGTTGGTCCATCTCTACTAATTATTTTTATCTTCAAAATCAAAAAAGCATACAGTTAATACTGTTTATACTGCAAGGTTTCAGCGTGTTTGACATTCAGACTTCAGACCACATTCAGAAGCAGTGAAGCGCAGACAGAGACAGTAATTTAGATTAAAATGCAGATTGTTCTTCCCTTCCTTCCTCCTCTGAGTGTAGATGAGTTCTATCAGTGTAGTTAGGGTAGTACTTAATGCATTAACACACACACACACAGACAGTAAAACCATCTTTGTGTGTGTGTGTATACACGCCTGATAAAGAGATGGTAGGTGATGTAATGCCTAGTGAGTCACATCATGCACACATGTGCTCATGTTACCAGCAACCTGAGCACACATACACAGGGAGGGAGATTTGTGTGTGTACTGATGTTAGTCCCTGTCTGCGTCTTACGCTCCGCTTTAAATTACTGTTCACAATGCAGATCATCGTCATAAATACCTTTTAAATTACCTCTTCATACTCCACCCACTAATACATTCCTTTTCAAAACCAGTACCTACATTTAGAACGAGTTACACCGTCAACCTAATGAGAAACTGTAACTTTTTATATACAATACCTACATTTAGTCATACACTCAACCTAATGAGAAACTGTAACTCAGTTTATATACAATACCTACATTTAGAGTTATACATTCAACCTAATGAGAAACTGTAACTCAGTTTATATACAATACCTACATTTAGTTATACATTCAACCTAATGAGAAACTGTAACTCAGTTTATATACAATACCTACATTTAGAGTTATACATTCAACCTAATGAGAAACTGTAACTCAGTTTATATACAATACCTACATTTAGTTATACATTCAACCTAATGAGAAACTGTAACTTTTTATATACAATACCTACATTTAGAGTTATACATTCAACCTAATGAGAAACTGTAACTCAGTTTATATACAATACCTACATTTAGAGTTATACATTCAACCTAATGAGAAACTGTAACTCAGTTTATATACAATACCTACATTTAGTTATACATTCAACCTAATGAGAAACTGTAACTCAGTTTATATACAATACCTACATTTAGAGTTATACATTCAACCTAACGAGAAACTGTAACTCAGTTTATATACAATACCTACATTTAGAGTTATACATTCAACCTAATGAGAAACTGTAACTCAGTTTATATACAATACCTACATTTAGTTATACATTCAACCTAATGAGAAACTGTAACTCAGTTTATATACAATACCTACATTTAGAGTCATACATTCAACCTAATGAGAAACTGTAACTCAGTTTATATACAATACCTACATTTAGAGTTATACATTCAACCTAATGAGAAACTGTAACTCAGTTTATATACAATACCTACATTTAGAGTCATACATTCAACCTAATGAGAAACTGTAACTCAGTTTATATACAATACCTACATTTAGAGTTATACACTCAACCTAATGAGAAACTGTAACTCAGTTTATATACAATACCTACATTTAGAGTTATACATTCAAACTAATGAGAAACTGTAACTCAGTTTATATACAATACCTACATTTAGAGTTATACACTCAACCTAATGAGAAACTGTAACTCAGTTTATATATAATACCTACATTTAGAGTTATACATTCAATCTAATGAGAAACTGTAACTCAGTTTATATACAATACCTACATTTAGAGTTATACATTCAACCTAATGAGAAACTGTAACTCAGTTTATATACAATACCTACATTTAGAGTTATACATTCAAACTAATGAGAAACTGTAACTCAGTTTATATACAATACCTACATTTAGAGTTATACACTCAACCTAATGAGAAACTGTAACTCAGTTTATATATAATACCTACATTTAGTTATACATTCAACCTAATGAGAAATTAACCCAGTTTATATACAATACCTACATTTAGAGTTATAGTAAGTGTTGGAGGGTAGCTTTGAATGATTCTGTTATTTATTTAGTTTTTAAGGTGGTTATCACTTCCAGTTGGTCCGCTTGGAATCCAGACCTCAGCGTGCTTTGCTTGAGGAAGTAATCATACAGTCATAGTACAACATTACATTCAACAAAACTGAAAACTGAAAAGACACATCTGGCCCAGCTCGGTGGATGGAAACTCCCAACTTTTGTTTGTTGTCACATAAAACAAAAACTGTGGAAGCTAACGGGTATATAAGCAGCGGTGAGCTTAGAGAAGTGTGAGACTGGAGTGCTCTGATTTTGGTTTCCAGTGCTTGGTGTAATTCCTGTATCTGAATAGATGAGTATTAATACTCTGGTGTTGCTCTCCTGCTGGAAACATACTGTACATGTTTCATTTTCAGAAAGACGCTCTTAAAATAGGAAGTGTGCACATGCCTACACTTCACACGTGCACACTCACTCTCCTGCACTACTTTTACATCTCTGTGTGCTCTGTTCTTCCTCTCTACCGATCCCTCCATTCCACACATCAATACCCCACTGTCTGCAGCTATCATGCCCTGTCCCTGGAGTGAGCGTGTGTGTATTTGTGTGTGTGTGTGTGTGTGTGTGTGTGTGTGTGTGTGTGTGTACGTGTACACTCTGGGTGTCCCTGTGGAGAATGCCTCAGTGCTTAATGGAAGAAAGTCTGAAACCAGACACCAGTGCAGAGAGCGGGACTGTACAGGCTGTCTCTCACTCGCTCGTGTGTGTGTGTGTGTGTGTGTGTGTGTGTGTGTGTGTGAGTAAGTACTTGTATTGCTACCTCACTGTAACAGAAATGAACATGCAAAAGCAGCCTGTTTTGAATTCAGTGTGTTTGTGATGTCACAGCTCCTTATACACCCGTCCGTGTGCAGCGGTTGGGCCCGACCCGTTCTTAGCTTCTCGTAATGCCACTGCAGCGTGTTCTGATTTCTCCGGGTGGTTAAGAAGCTGTTTGGAGTGTGAGCGCTGGTGAACTTGGTGCTGATCTACTGAATTAAAAGATTTTAGCTTTTCTGTTACTGTTTCAGAGAAACACGTTTTGTAATAGTGACAGTATCTGTTCACATGACAACACAACACTGCTACTGCTTCAGTTTCAGTTTCTATTTCTCTTCTCACACTCCCTCACTCTCACACTCTCACACACTCCCTCACTCTCACACTCTCACACACTCTCTCACACTCTTGCTGATTTTACTGCAGAATCTGAACAGACGGCATTCCAATAAAGGCCACATCCCTACAGGAGAGAGAGAGAGAGATAGATGAGTGAAATGGGGCGGGGGATGTGGTACGTTACAGTGTTCAGTAGGGAAGGGGGATGTGGTACGTTACAGTGTTCAGTAGGGAAGGGGGATGTGGTACGTTACAGTGTTCAGTAGGGAAGGGGGATGTGGTACGTTACAGTGTTGAGTAGGGAAGGGGGATGTGGTACGTTACAGTGTTGAGTAGGGAAGGGGGATGTGGTACGTTACAGTGTTCAGTAGGGAAGGGGGATGTGGTACGTTACAGTGTTCAGTAGGGAAGGGGGATGTGGTACGTTACAGTGTTCAGTAGGGAAGGGGGATGTGGTACGTTACAGTGTTCAGTAGGGAAGGGGGATGTGGTACGTTACAGTGTTCAGTAGGGAAGGGGGATGTGGTACGTTACAGTGTTCAGTAGGGAAGGGGGATGTGGTACGTTACAGTGTTCAGTAGGGAAGGGGGATGTGGTACGTTACAGTGTTCAGTAGGGAAGGGGGATGTGGTACGTTACAGTGTTGAGTAGGGAAGGGGGATGTGGTACGTTACAGTGTTGAGTAGGGAAGGGGGATGTGGTACGTTACAGTGTTGAGTAGGGAAGGGGGATGTGGTACGTTACAGTGTTCAGTAGGGAAGGGGGATGTGGTACGTTACAGTGTTCAGTAGGGAAGGGGGATGTGGTACGTTACAGTGTTCAGTAGGGAAGGGGGATGTGGTACGTTACAGTGTTGAGTAGGGAAGGGGGATGTGGTACGTTACAGTGTTGAGTAGGGAAGGGGGATGTGGTACGTTACAGTGTTGAGTAGGGAAGGGGGATGTGGTACGTTACAGTGTTGAGTAGGGAAGGGGGATGTGGTACGTTACAGTGTTGAGTAGGGAAGGGGGATGTGGTACGTTACAGTGTTGAGTAGGGAAGGGGGATGTGGTACGTTACAGTGTTCAGTAGGGAAGGGGGATGTGGTACGTTACAGTGTTGAGTAGGGAAGGGGGATGTGGTACGTTACAGTGTTGAGTAGGGAAGGGGGATGTGGTACGTTACAGTGTTCAGTAGGGAAGGGGGATGTGGTACGTTACAGTGTTGAGTAGGGAAGGGGGATGTGGTACGTTACAGTGTTCAGTAGGGAAGGGGGATGTGGTACGTTACAGTGTTGAGTAGGGAAGGGGGATGTGGTACGTTACAGTGTTGAGTAGGGAAGGGGGATGTGGTACGTTACAGTGTTCAGTAGGGAAGGGGGATGTGGTACGTTACAGTGTTGAGTAGGGAAGGGGGATGTGGTACGTTACAGTGTTGAGTAGGGAAGGGGGATGTGGTACGTTACAGTGTTCAGTAGGGAAGGGGGATGTGGTACGTTACAGTGTTCAGTAGGGAAGGGGGATGTGGTACGTTACAGTGTTCAGTAGGGAAGGGGGATGTGGTACGTTACAGTGTTCAGTAGGGAAGGGGGATGTGGTACGTTACAGTGTTCAGTAGGGAAGGGGGATGTGGTACGTTACAGTGTTCAGTAGGGAAGGGGGATCTGCCTTACAGCTGTAGTTACAGCTAACCCTAATCCTAACCATAGCCAAGAATCAGATGAAACCCTAGGCTGAGTGTTCAGGGATCTGCAGTAAGCGTGTTAATAATTACGGAGCACAAAGCTGATTTTTTAAATCCCTCTTTATTTATATTTATCATCAAACGAGTGAGTGAGTGAGTGAGTGAGTGAGTGAGTGAGTGAGTGAGTGAGTGAGTGAGTGAGTGAGTGAGTGAGTGAGTGAGTGAGTGAGTGAGTGAGTGAGTGAGTGAGTGAGTGAGTGAGTGAGTGAGTGAGAGAGAGAGACAGACTCTGTGCTGTGATCTTGTGTGTGTGAGTGAAACACGGTTGCGGTGTGTCTGTGCTGACGTCGCTGTGGCGTTTACTCTGCAGGTGCAGTTACAGGTGCATCCCAACCTGTCGGCTAAAGAAGACGCCCTGCAGCACATAGAGGAGCTCATACTGCAGCTACTCAACATGCTGTGTGTCAGTCAGCCCAGAACAGTCCCTGACGTGGAGGTACACACACACACACAGATATACACACACATATACACACACGCACGCGTACACACACACAGATATACACACACACACATTTTATTTTTTAGTGTTTATTGTTTGTTTAGGTTATACTAGAACAGATTTACATGCTTTCATTTTTCTAAAACACAATATTAATCTCATACTGTATGTCTGATTTCACTCTCTGTCTAAAACACTGTTAGAGCGCCTGTGTCTTTAAGCTCCGCCTCCGAATAAGCCCAGTGTGCTCTGATTGGTCAGCTCACACACACTGTTCTGATTTGTCAACTGCCACAGTTTTAGTAACCAGTAGTGTTGCATGAGTGTATGCTGCGCTTATAGGCTGGTAGGAAATGAGGACTGCCTTAAAAGATGATGTCACTGTGTAACAGAGAAAAGGGCTGCAGTTCCAGTGAGAAGTCTCAGGCAGCTGAGAAAAGAGGTTTCTGTGGGAGAGAGGTTCTCACTCTTTGGGTTTAGAACTTTTAGAACAGAATGTTTTACTTTCAAAAAATAGTTCAGTTATGTTTTACAGATATTGACCATAACCACCAAACAAGTTCTTCTGCAGATATCTCATTCATCAGTTAAATATCTGAACCAACCACATGCCCTCTGTTTGATAAAGACTGAGAAAGTCTGTTGTTTCTGTGTGTGGGTTTAGGAGCGCATCCAGAAGACCTTTCCGTACCCCATAGATAAATGGGCAATGGCTGACGCTCAGTCAGCCATAGAGAAACGCAAACGCCGGAACCCTCTACTACTTCCTGTGGACAAAATCCACCCTTTACTGAAGGTAAGACCTACACACAGTCCCACTCACCCAGTACAGTATCACCACTAACCTGATACCACACTGAGAGACCATCACTCACCCAGTACACTATCGCCACTAACACCACTAACCTGATACCAAACTGAGAGACCATCACTCACCCAGTACAGTATCACCACTAACACCACTAACCTGATACCAAACTGAGAGACCATCACTCACCCAGTACAGTATCACCACTAACACCATTAACCTGATACCACACTGAGACCACCATTCACCCAGTACAGTATCACCACTAACCTGATACCTAACTGAGAGTGTGTGTTAGTGTGTGAGTGTGTGAGAATATCACCATACAATTGGACAGTGTCAGTGAGAAGCTGCTGGACTGTAAAGATTGCTCTGTAAACTCGTGTAGGACTCAGAAGTCTAGTTCTGATGGAACTCTGGTTTCCTCTTTGTTTTGTTTGAATTTAATCTGAACGCTGAATGGAAACTTGGCGAGTATTGTTTTTTTTTCTGTCATGCTGTCTCGTGTCTCGTCATGCTGTCCTAGAAACAGTCACTGAGTTACGTGCTTATATACTGAAGGGTTGTATATTAACTTGCCCGTCCATCTGCACTCTGTTCGAACGTAAGGATATGAATAGGAATATTCACATTGATGAAATAGATATAGCACAGTGGGCGAGAGTCCAGGACAGCTGCAGCAGTAGTAGTAATAAATAAATTTATTGTTATTGTTTATATTATTGGTGAGGAGGACGTCCGAGCAGGATCAGTGCATGTAAGAAGTTAGGAGGTTGTGGCTCTGGGAAAGAACCTGCCTCTCAGTTTGTTTGTTCTGGTTTTGATGCACCTGTAGCACCTGCGAGAGGGCACCAGTTCAGACAGTTGAGGACCGGGCTGTGAGCTGTTCTTGATGGTGTTACGTGACTATATTTTAATCTGAATTTTAATTTTTAAATATATCTAATATTATGAATTAGCTGTGTATGCTCATGTTCAGCTGGGCCGTCTGCAGGGTGGTGAGCTCCTGGCAGCTGAATCCCCGGGCTGATCTCCCCTGTACTCTCTTTAAGTGTTGATGTGATACTGAACAACGCATTGTGTGGCTTGTCTCCTCGTAAACTAACCAATCAGGGGACTTTGACCTGTATCTTCTCCTGGGGGTGTTCTGTGCAGCCCTCTGAACCCCCAGCTCATCTAGGACGTAATCTGTGTAATCTGTATACGTGATGCTCGAGATGCTCACTGCTGTTTCTCTCTCCACAGGAGGTGCTGGGGTATAAGATAGACTACCACGTCTCTCTCTACATCGTGGCTGTTTTGGAGTACATATCAGCGGACATTTTAAAACTGGCAGGAAACTACGTGGGCAACATCCGGCACTATGAAATTAGCGAGCAGGACATTAAAGTGTCCATGTGTGCAGACAAGGTCAGGAATCTACGTCTGTCCAGTTAGAATTAAGTTTATAAGTTAATTTGAATAAAATTACATTTAATTTCAAGCATCATGTTAACATGAATCTAACATGGGTCTAAAGTATATTTCACTGTTTTCCCCAACAAAAAAACAAATGTAGCTCCAGCTGCAGCTCTGATACACCTCTACGGAGCGTAGAGGAGCAAGACAGCTTTGTTCTTAGAAACTCTTAATACATCACTAATGTAGGGACTCAGTGTTCTCCTACAGTTGGGCTGTTTTTCTTCTTATAGTGAAACCTCATTAACAGCAGAACACATACATTATAATACAACAGTACAGAAGAGTGTTCATTCGTCCTCTGAGGGTCTTTTTTTATAATCCAAATGTTTTATTTAAACACAGTGAACAAAAGCTCATATGGTACATCATATAGACAACAGAGGAAGGATGGCAGAGCATCAAAAAGACTCACTGTTTAAGGCTTAGTACTCTTAGTTCTAGTCTCATAGTTATGCTGTTAATCTTTCAATCCTGGAGTGTTGGACATGTGGACATGGACAGATTTCCAGTGTCTAAGTGACTCTGGAGGCTGATGTTATCTCCACCATCAGAACTGAATATACACTTTCTGTTAGAGTTCTGTCTCCCAAAGGACATGAACAAGCTGATTTAGCCATGGGTTTCCATATGAGATGCAGAAAGGTTCCCGTGTGTTGGTTCTGTATTGAGGAGCCTACAGGGTGTCCAGTAGTACTGGTGCAGATGTTCTCTAGCTTCTCTCACATACAGTGCTGTGATTTGACTCCAGATGTCCTTATTAACTTCACATTTAAGGTCTCTCTGACAAATCACTCTTAAACCATCACATGTGCTGACCGTTTGTTTGTTTGTTAGGTGCTGATGGACATGTTTGACCAGGAGGAGGTTGGGTTGGTGTCTCAGTGTGTAGAGGAGGTCTCCTCCACAGGTGAACTCACCTACGATGACCTTGTCCGTCTGGAGATCGCAGAGGAGCGGCAGTACCTGCGTGAGCTCGACCTTATCATCAAAGTGTTCCGCAAAGCCTTTCTGTCCAACGGCAAACTCTTCGCACAGCAGGTGAGTTCTCCTCACCTGTTCAGAGCCATCCCTCTGGACTGGGTCGCACCACACTAGCCCGCTCGTCCGTAAAGTTAAATACAGATCAGACCTTATCGCTGTTCCGTCAGACGTAGATCATCCAGGACGTGTTTGGTGTCTGAAATCTGCTTCTTACTTTCGCTCTGGAGCTAAAATGCTAGTGAAATCTAGTACGACTACAATCTTCTGTGAGTTTTATCATTTTTATTTGTCTGATTCATATTTTTATCTCATTCACAATCAGATTCTTTTCATAGGAGAATGCTGTTGTGGTGTTTGGACTCCTCTCTGTTTAGACACCTGCTAATTGGTGGGGTATTAACTTCCTTTTCATGTTAACTACATTAGCCTCATAGCTCCAGCTCCACAGTACAGAGGCCCACTTCAGACACCAAGTCTGCTCTGTTTGAGGGACGTTTACAGTAGGTATTGTAGAGATGATCGTGATCTGCTTTCAGGATCATCTGAGTTACAGGAATCCCTCGTTCAGTCTTTCACACCAGATCACTTCAGCTTTCTGTGTCTTTCAAAGTCGTAAAATCACCGACTACTCTTTACTTCATGATCATTTCTCTCTCTCTCTCTCTCGCTTCTCTCTTTCTGTAGGAGGTGGTGTTCAGTAATATTCTGGAGGTCCATGAGTTGACGGTGAAGCTGCTGGGGCTGATAGAAGATGCTGTGGAGATGACTGCAGATGGGAGTCCACACCCTCTGGTGGGCAGCTGCTTTGAAGACCTTGCTGAGGTAAAAACTTGGTGCACCCTTTATTAAAAAGAGTGAACATAACTGGTGTGAGTTCTCTGTGTGTGTATAACGCTCTGTGTCTGGCAGTAGTTACTCAGTGTCTGTTAAAGCTGGGGATGTATATCAGCTCGATAGGGAAGCTCCAGCAGTCTGCTGATAAAGAATGTTCTAGTGAATCAATGATATAAAACCTGATAGTCCTGTGATTTCAGGAACTGTACACAGAGATGATGATGATGATGATGATGATGATGATAACAGTAATTAGAAAGAAACAGCTGGTTCTGTGTCCACGAATTTGAGATTCTAGATTATTTTCGTCTGTGTGTGTGCAGGAACAGGCCTTTGACCCGTACGAGACCCTTTCACAGGACATTCTCTCCAAAGAGTTTCACGAGCACTTCAGTAGCCTGATGTCCCGTCCGACTGTAGCCCTGCACTTCCAGGTAATCACTGAACACTAATCTCCTCCTTTATACTGGGTTTCAATGTAAGACACACTGTAATCCATACTGAAGGACAGTTAGTGACAGAGGGAGACTGTGAAGATGCTAGCTGCCTCGTCTTTAGGCTTTGTACATTGTTTAATTGATGTGTTTTTCAGGTGTAATGATATACAATTTATATTTGATTTCATCTTTGATTCCGAAGTGAAAATAGAGTTTTTTAGTTTCTGCTGTGTCGCCCTCTATTAAAATAATCTAAAAATCACAACCACTGCATTTAAATCAGCCTCTACAGTTTCTGCTCTCTTCTGAAGAAGCTCTCGGTCCTTAATTCACCCTCGTGTGTAGTTATATCAGAGACAGTGTCGGTGAAAGACTAGACCGATTGAGGGACGAACACTTCATTTGTGATTCAACTGTAGACTAAACATCTAGATATACGACTGAACTTAAACCTGAGTGTTAAATGCTGTATTAAATTAATCCTACACTACCCTTGCACTAACCTGAACCTGAGCCCAAGACCTACACCTACTCCTGATCTTAAACCTGGTGGGCGTGTTTCAGATGAATATTTGTTCCAGACTGTAGTTTAGTTTTATTTCTGATCTCTACTCCGATTGTTGTGTCCGTCACAATCCGATTGCCCCTCCTCTTCACCACAGTGTAGTTAATGTGTTTAAACAGAGTGCTTTATAAATAGAACACTGCTCTGAGAGAGAGAGAGAGAGAGAGAGAGAGAGAGAGAGAGAGAGAGAGAGAGAGGTAAAGGAGAGAGCAAATAGAAAGAGAGGAAAAACTGATAAAGAGAAACAAGTGAAAAATATTAAGAGAGAGAAATGGATAGGAGAAGAAGGGAGGATAAGGAGGGAGCTGAAAGAGGGTGGAGGACAAGAAGGACTGAGCGAAAGGAGGGAGTAGATGAAAGAAAGAGATTGAGAATTTGTTCAGTTCAGCTGCTCTGTGTGTGTGTGTGTGTATATATATGTATATAAAGTGTGTTTGTGTGGTAGAGAAGCAGATGATTATTGATTATTGATGGGGGTGTTGGGGTGGATATGGTAACAGATGAACAGAAGTGCTGAAGATGCTGAGATGCTGGAGAAATGGTTTAAACACAGAAGAATTAAATTATTTAGAATATAAATAGAAAAATGCGAGTCTGCTGTGTGAGTGAAATCACAGCTACGGGTCAGTTGGTCTCTGAGCTCTTTGATTACTGTAGTGATGATGTGGTGTAGTGATGTGATGTGATGTAGTGTAGAGATGTGATGTGGTGTAGTGATGTGATGTGATGTAGTGTAGAGATGTGATGTAGTGTAGAGATGTGATGTAGTGTAGAGATGTGATGTGATGTAGTGTAGAGATGTGATGAGGTGTAGTGATGTGATGCAGTGATGTAGTGTAGAGATGTGATGTAGTGTAGAGATGTGATGTAGTGTAGAGATGTGATGTAGTGTAGAGATGTGATGTAGTGTAGAGATGTGATGTGATGTAGTGTAGAGATGTGATGAGGTGTAGTGATGTGATGCAGTGATGTAGTGTAGAGATGTGATGTAGTGTAGAGATGTGATGTAGTGTAGAGATGTGATGTGATGTAGTGTAGAGATGTGATGTAGTGTAGAGATGTGATGTAGTGTAGAGATGTGATGTGATGTAGTGTAGAGATGTGATGAGGTGTAGAGATGTGATGTAGTGTAGAGATGTGATGTGATGTAGTGTAGTGATGTGATGTAGTGTAGTGATGTGATGTAGTGTAGAGATGTGATGAGGTGTAGTGATGTAGTGTAGAGATGTAGTGTAGAGATGTAGTGTAGAGATGTGATGTAGTGTAGAGATGTGATGTGATGTAGTGTAGAGATGTGATGAGGTGTAGTGATGTGATGCAGTGATGTAGTGTAGTGATGTGATGTAGTGTAGAGATGTGATGTAGTGTAGAGATGTGATGTAGTGTAGAGATGTGATGTGATGTAGTGTAGAGATGTGATGTAGTGTAGAGATGTGATGTGATGTAGTGTAGAGATGTGATGTGATGTAGTGTAGAGATGTGATGAGGTGTAGTGTAGAGATGTGATGAGGTGTAGTGATGTGATGCAGTGATGTAGTGTAGTGATGTGATGTAGTGTAGAGATGTGATGTAGTGTAGAGATGTGATGTAGTGTAGAGATGTGATGTGATGTAGTGTAGAGATGTGATGTAGTGTAGAGATGTGATGTAGTGTAGAGATGTGATGTGATGTAGTGTAGAGATGTGATGAGGTGTAGTGATGTGATGCAGTGATGTAGTGTAGTGATGTGATGTAGTGTAGTGATGTGATGTAGTGTAGAGATGTGATGTGATGTAGTGTAGAGATGTGATGTAGTGTAGAGATGTGATGTGATGTAGTGTAGAGATGTGATGAGGTGTAGTGATGTGATGCAGTGATGTAGTGTAGTGATGTGATGTAGTGTAGAGATGTGATGTAGTGTAGAGATGTGATGTAGTGTAGAGATGTGATGAGGTGTAGTGATGTGATGCAGTGATGTAGTGTAGAGATGTGATGTAGTGTAGAGATGTGATGTAGTGTAGTGCAGTGATGAGGTGTAGTGATGTGATGCAGTGATGTAGTGTAGAGATGTGATGTAGTGTAGAGATGTGATGTGATGTAGTGTAGAGATGTGATGTGATGTAGTGTAGAGATGTGATGTAGTGTAGAGATGTGATGTAGTGTAGTGATGTGATGTAGTGTAGAGATGTGATGTAGTGTAGAGATGTGATGAGGTGTAGTGTAGAGATGTGATGTAGTGTAGAGATGTGATGTAGTGTAGAGATGTGATGTAGTGTAGTGCAGTGATGAGGTGTAGTGATGTGATGCAGTGATGTAGTGTAGAGTTGTGATGTAGTGTAGAGATGTGATGTGATGTAGTGTAGAGATGTGATGAGGTGTAGTGATGTGATGTAGTGTAGTGATGTGATGTAGTGTAGAGATGTGATGTAGTGTAGAGATGTGATGTAGTGTAGAGATGTGATGAGGTGATGTGATGCAGTGATGTAGTGTAGAGATGTGATGTAGTGTAGAGATGTGATGTAGTGTAGTGCAGTGATGAGGTGTAGTGATGTGATGCAGTGATGTAGTGTAGAGATGTGATGTAGTGTAGTGCAGTGATGAGGTGTAGTGATGTGATGCAGTGATGTAGTGTAGAGATGTGATGTAGTGTAGAGATGTGATGTAGTGTAGAGATGTGATGTGATGTAGTGTAGAGATGTGATGTAGTGTAGAGATGTGATGTAGTGTAGTGCAGTGATGAGGTGTAGTGATGTGATGCAGTGATGTAGTGTAGAGATGTGATGTAGTGTAGAGATGTGATGTAGTGTAGAGATGTGATGTGATGTAGTGTAGAGATGTGATGTAGTGTAGTGTAGAGATGTGATGTAGTGTAGAGATGTGATGTGATGTAGTGTAGAGATGTGATGTAGTGTAGAGATGTGATGAGGTGTAGTGATGTGATGCAGTGATGTAGTGTAGAGATGTGATGTAGTGTAGAGATGTGATGTAGTGTAGAGATGTGATGAGGTGTAGTGATGTGATGCAGTGATGTAGTGTAGAGATGTGATGTAGTGTAGAGATGTGATGTGATGTAGTGTAGAGATGTGATGTGATGTGCAGCACAGTACACGTTTAGGTGATGATTTGTTCTCGCACTGCACTAACAGAGTGATTTGGCGTTCCTGAACGTTATCTGTGCACGGCGACGCTGGACTGGAGGTTTTTGAGAAAACGTCTGTTTGAGATTTACCCGTCCAGTACTGTGATTGTAATTGTGATTGTGATTTTGTCCTATAAAGATCTTTTATTTTTTATGAGAAGATTAGCTAATCCAGCTTTTCAGATTAAGGCTCTAGTGCTGGGTGTACTGTTCCAGACTGCCAGTTAGTTTTGTATGTGGCTGTCTGCTGAGAAGTGATATATATATATATAAAAAATAGAGAGAGATGCTGTAGTTAAACTGCATTCTTTCAAACAGGGACTGAAATATAATCTTAGTTTCAGTCTCAGTCAGGCCTGTGATCTTGCTTAGAACTGAACTGAGAACAGAGACTGTCACCTCCAGCTTCATCTCCTCAGATTTCTGTCCATCCACTGGAGACCCGTCTGACCCCTCCCTCCTCTCTGTGTGTTACAGTCGATTGCTGAAGGCTTTAAAGAGGCTGTGCAGTATGTTCTCCCACAGCTGATGATGGTTCCTGTCTATCACTGCATGCACTACTTTGAACTTCTGCAGGTAACTCTCTCTCACACCGTCAGTTAAAGGACACACCCCACAGAAAAGGAAATTTACTCACTTTAAATAAGAAAGTTTGATGTTGTATATGTTATTGTTCACTCTTAACCTTGCGGTATAGATATGAGTATAGTGAGGAAACTGGGCTGCAGGTTGTTTAGACTTCACTGTTATGATTTACACACCTGCCTACAGCAGTTTAGCTCCGCCCATTCATGCTGAGGTTATAAGGGATATTTAAAAAGGAACTGCTTTTTGTGTGAGGCGGAATACAGGAACACCTACAGAAGGTCATGTAAATATAGACAGTGGCTGATCTGCTGACCTACAGGTGTCTGTGATATGATACTTTGTTTTCTGAGAATTAAAGGAAGTACTTGTGTCACGTTACAAATTAGCAGCACCCTGATTACAGTACCTGTACCTGCAGTACCTGTACCTGCAGTACCTGTACCTGCAGTACCTGTACCTGCAGTACCTGTACCAGCAGTACTTGTACC
>CM038706.1:52521029-52546029 GCA_021613375.1 Megaleporinus macrocephalus | reverse complement strand
GCCTATCAGAGTGCAGTGGAGGTGGAAGTGGGTGGGACAGGACAGGGCTTGGTGTTTATTCTAGAGGTTGTGGATATTAAGGGTTGAAAGCTGTTTTAACTCATAACTTAAATGAAATATTGATCTCTGAACTGAAAACGGGTTCAGACTCTGGAGTTCGGCTGATACGGGCCTCTCTTGTTCAGGGTTCTGAACGTGTTCCGTCAGTGGGTGGAGCATCATTTCTATGACTTTGAGAATGATCCAGAACTGCGCTGTAGGCTCGAGGAGTACATCACCAGCACTTTACAGCTCAGAGGTATGTATGTGAGTGGTTACATGGACTAGTCAACTAGCAGGCCCTCTAGGGGTCGCTGTCGACCAACTTAAGAAACAGTGGTGAACAGGCAGGAGAGGCAGGCACTGTCTGCAGCTAATCCTCCTACCATCAACATAAACAGACCTTTAATAAACCTTTAATACCTTTAATAGACTTTTAATAAACCTTTAATACCTTTAATAGACTTTTAATAAACCTTTAATAGACCTTTTATACCTTTGTATTAATTTAATTTAATTAATTTGTATTAAGTGTGTGCATGTTTCTCTCTGTACAGGAAAGTCCATGCGAAAGTGGGTGGAGTCTATTAATAAGATCATTAAGCGTAAGATTCAGACTCAGCCGAACGGCGTGAGCCACAACATCACCTTCGAAAGTTCACCTCCTCCCATAGAGTGGCACATCAGTCGCCCCGGACAGGTGGACACCTTCGACCTTATGACCCTTCACCCGATTGAGATTGCTCGCCAGCTCACCCTGCTGGAGTCTGACCTCTACAGGTGAGACGCAGTGCTGAGGGTTTGTGATGTGCTTCTCTCTCAGTGTCCAGTAAGCTCCTTTTCTGCTGATACTGGTAAACACACCTACACATATAACAACATAAACATAAACAAACACAGCAGCGCCGGCTTCGCACTGATTAAACACCGGTATGTATTTATTACAGTTAAACTTTAGTCAGAAACCAGAAGAGAGCAAGAGGGTCTCAGATTTTTGATGGTGATTAATTTTGAGTTCCTGTGTGTGTGTGTGTGTGTGTGTGTGTGTGTGTGTGTGTGTGTGTGTGTGTGTGTGTGTGTGTGTGTGTGTGTGTGTGTAGGGCTGTACGTCCCTCTGAGCTGGTGGGTAGTGTGTGGACTAAAGAAGATAAGGAGAAGAACTCTCCAAACCTGCTGAGGATGATCAGGCACACCACCAACCTCACACTGTGGTTTGAAAAGTGAGTAATACTTTGTCCAGGTGCATCATGGAACTTGTAGTTCTCTTTAGGCAGTTAAACTTTAAACTGTTGACTGTACTCACTAAATAAAAAAGCTCATTAGTCTCTCTCTCTCTCTCTCTGTCTCTCTCTCTCTCTCTCTCTCTCTCTCAGGTGTATAGTGGAGGCTGAGAATCTGGATGAGAGAGTGGCGGTGTTCAGTCGGATTATAGAGATTCTGCAGGTCTTCCAGGAGCTCAACAACTTTAACGGTGTTCTCGAGATCGTCAGCGCCATCAACTCTGTTCCTGTGTACCGTCTCGACCACACCTTCGAGGTGACTATGCAGATGTGCAGGTGGAGTTTGCACTGTTAACCTGTCCCTCCTGAGCTGAGGACTAATGTGTGTGTGTGTGTGTGTGTGTGTGTGTGTGTGTCTCTAGGCTGTTCCAGAGAGAAAGAGGAAGATTCTAGAAGAAGCGGTGGAGCTCAGTCAGGATCACTTTAAGAAATACCTGGCCAAACTGAAATCCATCAACCCGCCCTGTGTGCCTTTCTTTGGTGAGAAGCAGCAGCTGCTGAGGTCTCAGTGGGATCTGCTGATCACTCTTCTTAGTTTTATCTGTGAGAAACGTCCAGTCAGCAGTGGAAGCAGCTTATTTTAGGTTTTAAGTAAACGTGTGGTGTTTAGGCGGTAGTCAGACTGTCAGGAGTGTGAAGGTGTCTCGTACGAGTGTAATAAGTGTCCTGTGTCGTGTTTGGGTGAGTGCAGGTATCTACCTGACGAACATCCTGAAGACGGAGGAGGGAAATCCAGACTTCCTGAAACGTCACGGCAAAGAGCTGATCAACTTCAGCAAGAGGCGTAAAGTGGCTGAGATAACCGGGGAGATCCAGCAGTACCAGAACCAGCCATACTGTCTCAGAGTGGAACACGACATCAGGGTGGGTCTCCTCTCCGTTCACCACTCCTCCCTTCTTTCTTCTCTCTTCATTTCTTTTTTAACACCTTCAATCGTTTGTTTGTTGCAGAGGTTCTTTGAGAATCTGAACCCCATGGCCAGCATGAGCGAAAAGGAGTTTTCAGATTATCTCTTCAACAAATCTCAGGAGATCGAGCCGCGGAACTGCAGACAGCCGCCACGATTCGTGAGTACTGAGTACTGAGGACTGACTTCCTCTGCGTTCATCAGCGATCAGATAGTCCCTGACGTCCTTTCATTACCACGACAACAGAAAAAACAATTAGCAAACAAGTCTAATCCTAACTGCAGACCAGACCCTCCATTTCAAACGAGACTTTACATTTTATTACTTAAATCAGTTCAAACACCGTCTCTATTAAATATAAGCATAACAGAAATCGTAGCAGTTGTACAGTATGTGCTCTCTGTTGCCCCCTGTAGCCCAGGAAGACAACGTACAGTCTGAAGTCGCCCGGGGTGCGCCCGGTACGTCAGGCGTCCAGCAGCAGTGGAACGGCGCGGGTACACCCGGTGCCCTTAGAGCGAGAACCGCCGCACAAAATCACGTTCAGGAGCATCGCAGAGACGGAGGCAGAGAGCACCACCTCACTGCCCACGTCCCCCAACACCCCCACCCCGCCGCAGAGCGCCAGCTCAGACCTCTCCTCCGTCTTCATGGAGCACGACCTGAGCAGCACCTGCGGTGAGCCGCGTCTGTGAATCACTGCTGATCTTCTCTCAGCATTTTCAGTTCTCAACATACTTTCACTTTCAGACACACGTTTCTCTGAACCCTTCAGTTACGACTATCAATTTACTAACCATGTTTACAGCTTTTATCTTTTTCTGTTTATTAGAGTTAAAAATGACACAAACATAATTAAAAGACAAACAAAATAAAGGATTCTCTTTAAAACAAAGACTGTACACAACACTAATCATTCAATCTTTGCACTGCAGTAACTCTATGTGTGTGTGTGTGTGTGTGTGTGTGTGTGTGTGTGTACACTCTGTGCAGGTAACAGTATATTTGCCCCTGTAATGCTGCCACCATCCAGTAAGTGTTGGTTACCATTAAAAACACAGTAAAAGTCTTACAGTCCAGTGGTTATAATATATATATATATATAAAAACTTGATCTGTGAGATTTAATATTACTGTGTTTGTTTTTCTCCCAGAGTTCCACTCCGTGTCCTGCGGCAGTCTCCACCAGCTGGGTGACGAGCCTCTTAAACCTCCACCGTTACCCCCTCGCAGGAAAGACACGTTCTCAGACAACAAGGTACATCATTTACAGAGCACTTTTAAATAAAACAATAGAAACCATATCGCCCCCTACACCTCCTGTAGTGTATTACAGTCTGTCAGAATTACTATAGGTCATATGAACATGCTGATGATAGAATCTAAATTGAGAAATAAATTAAATTAGAGAATAAAGCTAGATGATAACATTTCCTCTGATGTTCTAAGACTGTGTATTAATGAGTTAATTAGTTGCTGTAGATAATTTCTTTGAGGATTATTAACTTGTGTAGTGAAGTAACTGAACGGAGGATCTTGTGTTTTTGTGTAGTTGAGCTCCAGGTCTGAGGACAGTCCTCCGGCCATCCCTCCCCGGTTACCTCCTCCTCTCCCGCGCCTGCAGCCACGAGTCCCGACGTTTAACGGCCCAGTGGACGGTCCGTTACCGAGCCCCCCGCCTCCGCCCCCCCGCGATCCCATCCCAGACTCTCTGCCCCCTCTGCCACAGCGCCCTCCGGAGAGCTTCATCAACTACCCCATCAGCTCCGCCGTGTCTCCAGTGGGCCGGATTCAGTGGGACTTCAGCAGCTCTCCCAGCTCACCCTGCACACCACCTGGCACGCCATCGCCCCGCTTAGCGCCCCCTCCTGGAACACCTTCGCCACGCGTGTCCCGCCGCTCATGCCCGCACAGTGCCAGCCAGACCAACCTATGCCACCTGCCTCTGCCAATCACTGCACCCCCTATACCGCCCCGACACAATTCCACCTCAGCGCTCCCCAAACTGCCCCCAAAGACTTACAAAAGAGAGCTCTCTCACCCCACGCACACTCTCTCCCAGCCTGCCATACACACTCTCTCACTAGTGGATAACACAGACAGCAGCCAGTGAGAGCACCCAGCAGCTCCTAAAGGGCAACTCCACAGATTTTTCAGAATTACTCTATAATTCAGTGTTTGAGGTGTAAACAGAGAGATTGAGAGTGTTATGGTGTGAGATGATTCAGATGATGGTGTTTACAGTGGTGGTGATGGTAACCAGGGGTCTCCATGATAACACAAACACACACATTGTATTTACTATGAAACCCACCAGTGAAGCTACACGTGTCTTCTGAGTTTATCTGGATGTTGATGGTAAAATGTGGAAGATCTGAAAATACTAGGTTTTCTTTGGGGACTATTTGAACCTCACAGCGTCCTGCATGTATCCCTCCACCATGAATGGAGTTTAAGACTGAGATCTTCTCTAAACTATCATAAACAGCGTCTCAGAATCAGACAGTGTATTTATAACATCTACTGTAAGAACTTTCTGTGAGGAGCTTTTAGAGGTGGACGTCTGGTTCCACTGTAAACAGATCTGACTGTATCTAGAACAGAGAGTTTCACACAGAACCCACTCTGACTGACTCTGTTTACACCTGAAATGCAGAAATGTACTCTGTGAAGTTCTCCTTTGAGAAAAGCTTGTGTTGGAGTGTCTGTGTGGAGAGTTTCAGATTAAAGCTTTTCTAATTTCAACACTGTTCACACCTTAACCAAACTGATTTTATAATATTGGACTCAATTTGACGATAAGGCCGTCGGTGGATGCGGTTCAGTCAGGACTGACATCACACCAGAGTTACAGTGGATGAGTAAGGAGCTGCTCCTACACAGGCTCTCAGTGTCTGGATTGGCTTCCAAATGCAGTTCTTAAAGCGACAGTGTGGCCAGAAATCCAATCTGCCCGCTTTCCTCCCGTCATAAACGCAGCCCATCAGCTGAACCATGCTGAGCTTCTATCTGCTCCTGTATAATCTGATCTTTCTGTGATCTCCCGTGTTCCTCACTGAGTACAGATCTGTTCTTCACACACTGAACACAGCAGCTCTGAGAAACCCTGGTAGGAGCTGGACATGTTTGTGATGTCACAGTTCAGCGGTTAATTGTAACTGGTCGGCTGTGTTTGGGGAGGAAACTGTAGGGCTTTAGTTTTTTCCACATTATGGCTTTAAGGACGCTGGACCGTCAGACACGACGAGGCCCTGTACGCTCGCGCTCCACACTGCGGCCAAAGTGAAAGTCTTACTGCACACGGGGGGAGACTGAAAGGTGATCGACCTCGTGTAAATTAGGCTGTACTCTATAGGAGGACAACGCCATGGCAACCACAGCACGCCTCTCTTAAGCTGCCTTTTACTTTACAGCCATGACCTTTGACCTGAGACTGTGCTGTTCAGGTGAACTTTGACCTTCTTGACTGATTGGCTCTGGAACGTCAGAGACTGAACTTTTTTTTATTTTTATTTAAAGCCATTTGAAAGCCAAGATGATGTCTTAAACTCCGGTAAGCGCAAGAACGATGGGTTCTGCTGTCAAACACTACGTTTCCCATGATTCAACAGTGATCTCACCCCTTCACCAGGAGCCAGTGGATCTTCTCAGTGATAATGAGCGTCAGAGACGGAGGAGGAGTGTGATTCCCGAGCTGATGGTTATGATCGGACTGGGAGGCTCGTAGCGGTGGACGTATTTACTGGACCGCAGAGGAATCACGAACCTCTGACGTTTAACTCCGACAGCCAATCAGAGGTCTAGATGTTGGACGGAGCCTGTCTCCCGGACACGGAGGCTGTTGAAATTCAGTATTGGAAGACGGACTCGCGTTGAGGTTGCGGGTGTTAAATTTCGATTTCAGACGTGCCTTTAATTTCACTCTCACTGTTACTGAACAAACCAAAAGGCTTGAAAGCGGAGTCGAGAGAATCGTTTGCCTTCATGACGCTTAGAACAGTAGTGCACTACAGCGGTCCGTATGAATGTGTCCACTAACTGTTCTGTAAAGTCTCCTTTTCTTCTTCTCGTCCTAAACGGTCCCGCCCCGCCCAGCGCCCTCCCCACCCGGACACAGAGGAGACCGCAGCTACCTTTTAATAACTCACCCACTGACAATCGGAGCCTCCGCCCCCTGCTCCCTCTCACATCCTGTCGTCTGTCGGACACAGAGGGGCGCCGATGGGCTCGCTGAGTGTGTAGTGTTCCCGTGTGTGTGTGTGTGTGATGATCTTTTGGGGCCTTCTGTTGTGTTTTTGCACTTTAGGGCAGTACTGTTAAAGAGGTGCGCTGGGGTCAGCTGACTCATGACCCCCGTGAGCCCCTCACCTTCTTCTTTAATCGTTACTACAGTCTGGCTGTGTCTCAAACGCCTTCGATGCTCACGTGTATAAGTGCCCTTCCTTTTCCGTGCCCTGCATGTTCACTGAGTGTGTTTACCTGCACTTACTAATCTGATAACTGCGCCAGTGATCTGTTCAGCGATTTACAGACGGAGTAATCAGATAGCGGGGAAACTCTGGGTCTACACGAGTCACACCGGTATCAGGTTTCAGTAAACCCACAGGATGAGAACTTCGAGTCTCTTCAGTGTAAAGTATGAACGTACGTCGTCTCTGAGCTGTAAAATAATGTGGTTTCAGCGACGCTCCGAAAGCGCCAGTGTTAAAATGTGCTCAGACTGAGATATCTGAAAGAAGATCTGATTACTGAGTTAAAACCAGCTGAACCTCCTCTGCTTCCCCACTCAACATAATCACAGCTACACTTTAAAACACGTTATTTTCAGTAGGACGCAGATTCACGCTGAGAGGAACTCTGAGAGGAACTCTGAGAGGAACTCTGAGAGGAACTCTGAGAGGAACTCTGAGAGGAACTCTGAGAGGAACTCTGAGAGGAACTCTGAAAGGAACTCTGAGAGGAACTCTGAGAGGAACTCTGAGAGGAACTCTGAGAGGAACTCTGAGAGGAACTCTGAGAGGAACTCTGAGAGGAACTTTGAGAGGAACTCTGAGAGGAACTCTCAGAGGAACTTTGAAAGAAACTCTGAGAGGAACTCTGAGAGGAACTCTGAGAGGAACTCTGAGAGAAACTCTGAGAGAAACTCTGAGAGAAACTCTGAGAGAAACTCTGAGAGGAACTCTGAGAGGAACTCTGAGAGGAACTGTTAACGGTTCTATCACTACTGAAACTCTGACAGTCTCTTACCGGAGAGTGTCGATAACTCTCACACCTAACAGTGAGTAACACACAGCAGCCACTGCGTTCAGTGTAAAAAATTTATCTGATCTAAGGATGTACGGTTTGCGGCTCCTGCCTGATCAGAAAACTGCAGATCAGTTATGATCAGTGTTAAGTGCATGTGAACACTCTCCGTGTCACCTGTGAGGAGAGGTGCATTGTGGTATATTTCTACCTGTCCAGCTATCGGCGCAATGCACGTGTTGTCCTGCGGCTGTTCAGCTGGACGAGCCTCTCGGAGCGGACGCAGGCAGTTAAAGTCCGAGCGTGTGATTAAAGTCCGAGCGTGAGTTTAAAGTCCGAGCGTGAGTTTAAAGTCCGAGCGTGAGTTTAAAGTCCGAGCGTGTGATTAAAGTCCGAGCGTGAGTTTAAAGTCCGAGCGTGTGATTAAAATCCGAGCGTGTGATTAAAGTCCGAGCGTGTGATTAAAGTCCGAGCGTGAGTTTAAAGTCCGAGCGTGTGATTAAAGTCCGAGCGTGTGATTAAAGTCCGAGCGTGTGATTAAAGTCCGAGCGTGTGATTAAAGTCCGAGCGTGAGTTTAAAGTCCGAGCGGTGTGATTAAAGTCCGAGCGTGTGATTAAAGTCCGAGCGTGTGATTAAAGTCCGAGCGTGTGATTAAAGTCCGAGCGTGAGTTTAAAGTCCGAGCGTGTGATTAAAGTCCGAGCGTGTGATTAAAGTCCGAGCGTGTGATTAAAGTCCGAGCGTGTGATTAAAGTCCGAGCGTGAGTTTAAAGTCCGAGCGTGTGATTAAAGTCCGAGCGTGTGATTAAAGTCCGAGCGTGTGATTAAAGTCCGAGCGTGTGATTAAAGTCCGAGCGTGTGATTAAAGTCCGAGCGTGAGTTTAAAGTCCGAGCGTGTGATTAAAGTCCGAGCGTGTGATTAAAGTCCGAGCGTGTGATTAAAGTCCGAGCGTGAGTTTAAAGTCCGAGCGTGTGATTAAAATCCGAGCGTGTGATTAAAGTCCGAGCGTGTGTTTAAAGTCCGAGCGTGTGATTAAAATCCGAGCGTGTGATTAAAGTCCGAGCGTGTGATTAAAGTCCGAGCGTGTGATTAAAGTCCGAGCGTGTGATTAATCCCAGCTGTTTCGGGCTCTTCTCTACGGCAGTGGTTCTGATGTGACCCACACATGCTACAGCGTGTTCCAGCGTTTTCAGAGATATCCCTGTTATACTCACAGTGGTTTAGCTATGGAGGTTCAACTGGGTGAACCAAGCTGCTACAGCGCCACCCTGAGGCAGACCAGCTGCATCACTAGTTAGTTAAGAAAACCAAAGACTGAAGCTCACTGACTGGTGGGTGAAGCAGATCAAGGACTTGAATTTTCCCCTGAACAGCAAAACACATTCACTCTTTCAGGGACCGCCCACAAAGTATCGTTTTAGAGACATTCAGCAGGGGGGCTAACTGGGGGGTCTCAGACGCTGTAGGACCCCCTGTATTTCGCACCTTGGATGTAGCATGATCAGGCTACCGTTAGCATTTTGACAGACTCTCTGTCTCTGCTGGTTTCAGTCTGCCTGGTTCTGATCAGCTACACAGTCCGGCTCTAACCGGGCTGAACCTGCTCATGTGATACCGGAGTTTCGATTCAGTGTATTGTGATTATATCATGATACTGTTAGCAACACAATACATTGTGATGGTTTTTTTTTTTATCTAATTGAAAAAAACTGTCCTAGTATAAAGCACACCTGGACACAGAGGTGAGGCTCATGTTGACGCCCTTACGCTACTTGTTCATGTTGGATTGAAAGAGTCTAACAGCTGCAGCACTGCTGTCTGGTGGTCCGTAGTATAAACAGCACTAAATGATCTTAATTAAAAAACAATTAGTTTTTAAGGATCAATACAGAATCACAGAACAGAATATCAAATTTAACTGTATCAGTACTTTCTTACTCCGCTAGTTCTCGTTAGCATAGACGTTCAAACCAGGTGACTAACATCATGTAGCCCTAACACAAAGGATCCAGTTAGTCATGAGTTCTTTACTGTATCTGCACCAGTCATACCAGAAAAGATGAATATTAATAACCACGCCTCTAATAACGAACTGGTTAATCATTGTGTAAACACAAATCTGATCTAATAATCCCACCAACAGGTGACGCTAGCGCTGGCCCTTCTCCTGAACCGCTCTACACTTGTATATACTTCACTAGAAGATCAGAGTAAGAACCCCCACCGTGTTTCAGATCAGCCCTCCTGCATGCTCACTGTCCTCTTTCCGTGTCTAGTGCCTTCTCCCTTGCACACTTGTTGCTAGTGCCCTAGCTGTCGATGAGCTTGCATGTTATGCTCTCACAAGTCCACCTACTGCATGCGTTCAGGGGCCGCAGCTGGCTTTTGGAACACAGCCCGACTGAAGGAGCCTCACTGCAGTTCTACACGAGTGAATGGACACGAGACGAGCGGCAGCTGGAGACGGACTGGACCGTGAAAGGAAAGCAGAGCTGGACCGCAGCCGCCGTCCACAGGGATCACCTCAGAGACTGTCCATGGCAACCGGCCTTACTGGGCCCTTAGGGGCTCCGCTAATGATGTCACATCCTGTCTGCGTACCCACTCGTCCTGATCGCTCCCATAACTGAGGCTGATGTGCTTCTGTTCGTGCCCAGGCCCTGTGTGAGTGAGCGAGCGAGTGAGGCTGTGCTGGGTGGGTCTTGTTATCATGTTCTCCTCGGGACTCTTTAATAAAGCAGCCAGTCTTATTTTGTACAGAACGTTACGATCTCACTGTGTATTTTTTCCTGTGCTCGTTATGTATCGTGGTGTTGATGGAGGTTCTAGGTCGTATGGTCAGAATTCTCTGTCTCTGATGTGGAACAGGCAGCACGTCTCTTAAGACCATAACAAACCAGCCAACCTAAATCTGCAGCTGACACGGATGCCCTCAGTCTGGTACCTGGTGTTGGTTTGGGTCTGTGGATGAGGAACCTGGTCAGATCTCTACTGTTAGCCTTCAGAACACAGTTTAACAGAGAATTAGAGATCCTTGGTTCTACACTGCCTAACCTAAAATCCTCACTTTCTGAATTGAATTAGTAAATAGTAGTAAATTAGTAAATTACTGCCGTGATTAATATGTGTGAGTTGCAAAGTTTCTTTAACTGACACAGTGAGGAGCTTCTCATTCCATAAACTACTACGTGGGAAACGCATGTTAGTGTTTTAGATGGTTAAACTATTGTCCTTCATCCAGTACAGGAAACTAAGGAGAAGCTGGAATGACTGACCAGTGCATTAGTAACACCTGGAGGGAAGATGGAGTACCTCAACAACGCCTGGTGAAGGTAAAACTGGACAGCAGCAACAGTAACAATAAGATCATCTCCACACGACCAGAACTCCCAGCACTGGGACTAAACAGCTGAGTGGACGCTCCTTAGTGAGACTAATCAGCTCCAGTCTGTAGGGAGTGGAAAGACTGGACAATGGAAAGAGGTCATGTGGTCTGAGGAGTCCAGAGTGATGGAGCGTCAGGATAAGAAGGGAAGCACAGGAAGTGATGGTCCCATCATGCACAGCGTCTACTGTACCAGCCTCTGTTTAAGTTCTCCTGTTAGCGGGATTGTTCTTCTCTGATGACCATACTCCAGGAAGACGACGCGATTCCTCGGGAAGTGTGCACCCTGATCAAAGCTAAAGACCAAGCGAACATGTAGGTGATGCCGTGTCACTTCTCCAACCGGTAATTTGTTAGAGTTGTGTTACTGAATAACGATGGACTGCTGAATAAGGAGACGGACGTTCAGTCACTGGAGGTTCTGGGGATTTAATAAAACGGAACCTTCTTTAATAACAAACATCTGATATCAGTTTACTGTGAACCTCACTTTATAAAACCTGATCACCAAACTATCAGCTCCAGCTCCACACTGGGGCTGAATCTCAAACCCCTCCCTGCTCCCTACATAGTGCACTACGTAGTGGATACTGAATACTGACTCCTGCAGCCCAGCAGCTCGTAGTATAACCAAATAGGCGTTCAGTATTCAGACACTTAACAGACACGCTACTCCTTACTGACACAGGCGGGTTTGATGTTCTTTACAGTAAATCATATTCAGTAGTCAGTATTTTAATTAAAACCTGTGATGTTAATGATGGAGCTGTTTAGCATATTAGCTCTCTGTTAGCCTGTTAGGTAACTGACCAGTTCTAGATAACAGATAAGCTAATCAGCTTTAATCATCAGTACTCTGTGTTTCATTAGAATCCCAGACTTTTCCATTTACAGCAGGCTGTTTATGGCCGGGTCAGTAATGCAGACGTGAGGAGTTATAGAAATATAACGACTACTTTAAGAATCAGGTTGACCAATCAGATTTCAGACGGGAACTATGTTTTATATGAATGATTTTAAGGTGTGAGCTATTCAGTGAACATTAATAAACAACTAAAACATTTATAAACCCTCTATAAGGGACATCTTATTTCAAACTGGGAGCTACTTACCTATTAAAGCACTTCTGCAGGGGCTGTTAAGGTGACTACTGAAAAACTTCATACTGAAGTGTGTAAGGATATAAAACTACTGAAGGTGCTGAGAGCAGTAAGGACTTTAACAGCAGTGTAAAACATGCTGAAGCAGTGAGGACGCAGTGCTGGTTAGGGTTCGAGTCTCCGGTATCTATAAGACGCTGGCGCTGATGTGTGTGGTAACTTTGCTGGTGTGGTTGTGAAGGTCCTGAATGTAACTGAAGCTGAGGCGAGGCTGGACTGAATAAGGCAGGTAGATACGCTGAAGATGGGTTTTAGCAGTTCTGTTCAGTTTTGACCTGAAACGAGGAGCTCTGTGCGCGTGGGTCGGTCAGACGTTGCTGCAGGGTCCCTCGCTGTCCTCGCTCTCGTTCCAGATCCCATCCGGAGCTCCGGCGGGGCTGCTGCACACGCCTCTGTACACAGACCTGAAACACACGGGAACATTCGGGCAGTTCAGTACCGAGTACAGTAACCCGACCACAGTTCTAATCAGAACCTGTCAGGAAACCACACCTGTACTCTCTTACAGGTACATTAATGAAGACAGTAATCTGATGACATCATAAACGACGTGATTACCAGCAGGACTACACTCTAATACAAACTTCACAGCTTTAAAGATGAGCGTGTGATGAAGCGTGTGATGAAGTGTTTATAATTCTGGGAAGTGGAGGCGAGGGTCCCGTTTCCAGGAGAGACGTTTGAAGTTAGACTGAGTCTTTAATTCAGGTTTTATTGATCGTCTGCTATAAAGCAGCTTCTCCTGACGCTAACCTGCCAGACGTTAACTGAGCTACGCTAACAGGTCAGAGGCGTAGTGAGAATAAAGCTTCAGTAGATTTAAATGTTAATGTGTGAATTATATCTATATATACACGTTCATTGTGGAATTAATGCCTGTTAAACTCTGAAGATGCTGATTTGTCACTGGAGAGTTTAGAAGCATCTACAAACAACTTCACTGCGATTACTGAAGTCCACGCACGGCACACAATCAATCAACCTTTATTTTCACTCGGGAGTACACTGAGAGAGACCCTCACTCACAATTATTAAACAAAAAAAAGATTCAAAATAAAATGAAGTTTAATGAATACTTAAATTGTAAACTAAACAATAAAAACAGACAAAATTAAGTAAGATAAATCACAAAAGTAAAACAAATAAAACTGAATAAGAAACTAAAACCAAGAATAAGACAAAAGTAATAAAAAAGTCGATAAAAATAGATATAAATATAGAAGTAAAACTAAATAGAAAAGTATTAATAAAAAACAATACAAAAAATAGCAATAATAAAATCAAGATAAAAGAATGGTATAAGAAAATTAAACTATAAAAATACAAAACTACTGAATATCAAAATTATAAAACTGTTTACTAAAAATAAAATAAAAAATTGGCAGGTCATGCGGATAATAAGGATAATAAGCTCATATAGAGCTTTTAGCAGTTAGAACACACATGATGATCAGTTAGGAGTTTCTGGAATGATCTTTATTAATTATTGATGAGGGTCTCAGAAGAATACACCAGACTGATCTTTGGCTCAGTAACAGGTTTTTAGTAATAAGTGAAGGAGAGCTAAGACCTAAGTTACACTGAACTTTCAGTTTTATTACTCACTAATATTTAAATTTTTATTAACTTCTTATAGAACTACAAATAGCAAACCTGAAGAGTGGACAATAAATAATCTATATTCAATTATTTTGTTGCATAAAATGGATATCATATCAAGTGAGCCTCCTGAACCTGGTGTTCAGATATTTTAAGGTCCTCTATATGATCCGACTGTAATAAAGATATTTGTGTTTATTCGCTGAGAGAGTAAACAGAACCGAGGCCTGCTGTTCTGTATGGAGCTTCTGGAGCTCAGATTTAACTCTGGTTTCAGAAGTGAGAAGATCAAAGCTCTTATTTTCCTTGAAATGTACATGGAGTGAGAATTATCCTGACTTACTGGCACATACACGAGATAAATACTCCCACATATAACCAGAGTTACATAAATACAAACGAGACTACCTCTACAGACGGCCCACTCACCTGGTGGTCCCGTCTCTCTTACCTGGAGGGTTCTGTTGGTCGTTGAGGGTTTATGATCTGATTGGTGGTGCTGAAGGACACTGTGTTCTCCTTAGCTGGAGCTGCATCTCCCTGCAGAAGCAAATGAACACAGTTATGAAGACTCTACTCATCACTACGACCGCCGCCTGTTCACTCACTGGCCATTTTATCAGAAACACCTGGCATACGGATACACTTTAACTGTGGCTCATCTGCTGCTGCAGAGTTAATGAGCTGTCATCACCCCAAATGTTTACGGCCTCAGCAGCACACAGTTCTGACACCTGTCAGCCGGACTGAGGAAAATGAGTCTCGTTACCGCATATCAGACAGGGATCGGATTACCACACACCACAGGATACGCTTACACAGCAAGTGAAAGGAGCCCAAATCTGATCTTGTTTCTTTACGTGAACAGCAAAAACACTAAATCTGATATTTTCAGTTCTGATCTAGGACACTTGGGCTACGTTTGCAAGCCTGATTGTCTGATCTCTCGAACATGATGGCTCACGTTTCGTAGGTGACTCAAATCAGTCATTACAGTGTGACCCAGAACAGCCAGACCAGAACTTACACGACTTTTACGTCAGTCCAGCTCAACACTGTCGAGGAACTCGTCGGTTTCTTTTTATTTTTAAAGCATTTTCTGGCCGTATGCCATCATATATCACAACAATGTTCACTGACAATAGTAGAAATTAGGGAACTCACTCCAGTGACTGGATCATTCCTCAGGTTTCTAGAGTTTTTACTGAACTGGGAAAATCTGCTTTCAGCTCCAGCAGCACCAGCGGAACTGGACCCACTACAGAAAACACTAAACTCAGCTCGCTGGAGTCACTGAGACATTCTAAACTAATTTCTAACCACCTCCACCTCCTGCCAGTGTTTTATTTAATTTCAGTTAACAGTTTTATGATTTTGATATTCAGTTTATTTATTTATATTTATTTCCTTTTTAATAATCTTATAGTCTTAATAAGATTTCTTAATAGTCCTTATTAGTCTATTATTGTTAATATTATTTTATTACTTTTTTTTATTATAAATATTACTTTTATGATTATACCTTATACCTGATTTTAGTTTCTTATTCAGTTTTTTATCTTACCTAATTTTGTCTGTTAATATTGTTTCATTTTACATACAAGTACTTATTAAAATTCATTTTCATTTATTTTTTAATCCCTTTTTGTTTAATAATTGTAATGCTCAGCAACATTGTAAATGAGGCTCTCCCTCAATGTACTCCCGAGTGAAAATAACGGTTGATTGATTGATTATAATTTCGGGCTACAATCTCTAACATGCAGTCATGATTGAACCAGGACCATCTTCCGCTCAGGAGCTGATCTGTTCAGACTGATGTTGAATAAATTCAGAAGACTGCGTGACAGCTGACCGGCTGTGTGAGTGAAGAATAAGACACTGAGACCACCTGGACTGTTTCATGGTTCAGTACCTACGTTAGCTCTGGGGCTAAAACTAAATGAGGGGGTAAACTGTCTCTTTAAGCTTCACAGTCACAGACCTGTCTGTAGGGGGCGTCCCAGATTGGGCGGAAGGCACCGGTGGGAATCCTACGCAGAGCTTTTGCGTGGCCTCCTGTTCCCGATCCCTCTAGCGCTAGTTCGGGAGGAAGAGGCGCTGCTCGGGGGATCTGCCACCGCATACACACGCTCCCCTCCCGCTGAGACTCTGTGGACCCGTCGGAGTGTCCATGCGTATAAGACGGTTTCAGGAGGACGGGGATCTCGCTGTCCTCTTCGTCGTCCTCATCATCGCGGCTCTCGACTCCGCGTCCCCCGCTCATCCCCAGCGTGTCGTCGGGACTGCAGGTCGTCACAGACGAGTAGTCGAAGACGGAGGCGTCCCCCAGGTCAGCGTCCGTGTCTCCGTCGTCGATCCTCTGCGGCAGAGAGTAAAGGTCCGAGCGACAGACGCGGCCATCCGGCCCCGGAGACCCGCACAGCCGATCCGCGAGCCCAGAGGGCGACTTGAGATTCTGGAGGTCTCCCACCCCTGCTGGAGCTCCCGGGTTCAGAAGCAGCTGCTGGGGTCGTCGGGCAGCGGGCATACAGAGGGGCAAGCCGCGGAACTTTCCGGCTCGGCAGTCCCAGGAGCAGCCCTGCAAACCGGCCCCGGCCAGCTGGCCACTCCCACGTTCCCGAGCATTACTGAGGAGAGACACAAACACAGCGTTAGTTGTTTTCCAAAAACACAACCCCTTCGCATCTCAGAGCACTCCTGGCCTTACATCTCAGAGCACTCCTGGCCTTACATCTCAGAGCACTCCTGGTCTTCGACACTTCCCGGGCTGAGTGCCTATGTGCACTGTAGTGAAGGAGTGAGTAACTATCTGTATACTGTATATACTGGGAACCTCCCCGCTAGCTGTGGAAACTGTTTGTGTGTTTATGTAGTGTTATGTATTTTTTAAATATGTATTTTGTTAATTTTTTTAAACATGTCTGATTGTAAAGAGTCTGATTGTAGATTACAGAAGATGCACTATATAAATACAAGTGTTGGTGATGGCGCCGCAGTGAGAAGCAGTTTTTCAGGAAATAAGCGTCAGTGTTTCTCTCTTTCTCTCCTTAATTCACGTCACACGTAGTAATGGCCCCAATTAATACAACACCGCAGCTGCTTCACTGCAGAAGCCTTTATGAGTTTGGAGTGATACGACTCCGGGAGTCTGACACCCCTGGCTTAGTGAAAGACGTGTGGAATCCCTCCACATTAAAGTTCACTGCAGAGCGCGTTACCGTAGAATGCCAGTGGGGGGCAGGAGCGGCTGCGGCACTGCGAGCGGACAGCGCTCTCTCTGATGTCCGTTGCTGAGTACTCCGATGGGCGCGTAGCAGTCGGCAGTGCCCGCTCTGGGCTTGGCGCGGTACTTGGTGAAGGCGGAACGAGCACAGTTGGGGCTCCTGGCACAGATTCTGCTGCCAAGGCTGCAAATAAACACAGTGAAATAAAGCAGCAGCAGCAGGACGGAGCAGATCTAACCATCAAACACTCTCCACACCGGTATAAAGTTATAATTCAGCAGGTCTGGGCTCCGGAGCTGGCTGTTACTAACCCAGTTCACAGATTATGGAAGTTTATATTCCACCTGTTACAGTAATTCAGTAAAGCTTATGAGTAAGGTATCAGATTCCAATACTCCACCTATTAGGTTTTTAAAAGACTACAGATGCAATCCAATCACCCCCAAGCCAGGGGTCAGCAAAGTACAACTATTCTACCGCTTGCTTGGCTTAACAGCAGAGCTACGTTTCTGGGTGAAAATAAAATCCTGCTTTGCAGTAAAGTCACAGTTTTAATTAGAACTTACTTTAAACACTTGAATGTAGAAGCGAGAAATGTGGCTAAAGCTTGAAACAGTGTGTGTTTTTGTTTATATTAGTTTAAATTGTAATGCAGATTATTAAACTCAGCAAAAAACACCAGTCACTTCTGCTCCCGCTGGGCTAAACGCTAAACCCATTAGCTTCTCTCGCTCAAGATAAACTGCACCACCTCCACATGTACTCAGCCCTCCAGCTGACCTGCCGTGTGGTGACGTCACAATATGATATTTTTAGTCTGTGTTGCTGTTTCTGCACATACTGACATACAGCCTGGAATATGTGTAAAACGTAAATAACGTAATCATAAGAAAAAAAGAATTTAAATAAAATGTTGAGACTTTTAAGGCGGTTTGACTCGAAAATGACTCTTCTCTGTTTGGGGTGCCGAACCCTCGACTAGTATTTATTTTATTTAATGATGGACACTCCTGGTGATTTCACATTGTTTTAGATTCTGAAAATATATAAACTAGAGATGGACCGATCTGCGTGTAGTTATTAGCGCATAAGTCATGAAACATGGTCTAAACTGGTTTATTACCATTTTAACCAGCTCATATGAAACCACATAATATTTTTTAACAAAATTAACAGTAAATAAACAAAATGCATCATACAAATATCACTGTTACTGCAATCATTACAAAAGCTAATTAAATAAATACAGTAATAACTGCAGTCATTAAACTCAGACTCTGTTATTTTAAACTAAAACTGTAATCATTAAATGTAGAATATTGAATTACTGCTGCTGTTCTGTTCGTACCGGTCAGATCTGGTCTGTACGGGTTTCTGGTTTATTTGTTTTGTGCTAGCTGTGCTGTTTGCTGGTACTCACTGTATTCAGCTGTGTGGTGTCTCTGAAGTGCTGTATCAGATTAGTATCAGATTAGTATCAGATTAGTATCAGATTAGTATCAGATTAGTATCAGATTAGTATCAGATTAGTTGTGTTAAATATCTTTGTCTTGGTTCTCCAACGAGACACGGTTAATTTTACAGATTTTAAAACGCTCTGGATGAGTCTGTGTCACATACGGCAACAAGCTGGCAGACGGACGTAACGCAACGCAAAGGAAAACTGTTCTCGTGAAGCCGCCGCTTTAGTCATTCTGTGGAAAATGAAAGGGTATGTGTTTCCACCTAGTGGTTCAGATAGGAATTGCAAGGACCTGGCCGGAGTGGGGTTTAACAAAACGCTAGTTGGAAATACAGAAACTAGGCTTATTAGTTTAACGCCATTGATCGGCTCTCTGGATCGGATAAACTGGAGAAGTATCGGCCGATCACATATTTTAATTAAAAATTGTCTGATACCGATACATAGCTGATCGATCTTTCCATCTCTAATACAAACATGACTTAAAATTAAATTTGCTGCTTAATTTGCTTTAAAATAGATGATTTAAATTACATTGGACTGGTGGACGACAATGAACAGCAGAGCAGTACAAAAGCACTATGACTGACTGGGACTGAGAATGTTCTAGAACTACTTCTTTAGATTCTGATGATGTTTCTGAATTTGAATGTGAAAGAGCTGTAATGTAGAAACAGACCACCATATCACTTAGTCCTGATACTTTTAGACCACTATATCACTTAGTCCTGATACTTTTAGACCACCATATCACTTAGTCCTGATACTTTTAGACCACTATATCACTTAGTCCTGATACTTTTAGACCACCATATCACTTAGTCCTGAGACTTTTAGACCACCATATCACTTAGTCCTGAGACTTTTAGACCACCATATCACTTAGTCCTGAGACTTTTAGACCACCATATCACTTAGTCCTGATACTTTTAGACCACCATATCACTTAGTCCTGATACTTTTAGACCACCATATCACTTAGTCCTGAGACTTTTAGACCACCATATCACTTAGTCCTGAGACTTTTAGACCACCATATCACTTAGTCCTGATACTTTTAGACCACCATATCACTTAGTCCTGAGACTTTTAGACCACCATATCACTTAGTCCTGAGACTTTTAGACCACCATATCACTTAGTCCTGATACGTTTAGACCACCATATCACTTAGTCCTGAGACTTTTAGACCACCATATCACTTAGTCCTGAGACTTTTAGACCCCCATATCACTCAGTCCTGATACTATTAGACCACCATATCACTTAGTCCTGATACTTTTAGACCACCATATCACTTAGTCCTGAGACTTTTAGACCACCATATCACTTAGTCCTGAGACTTTTAGACCACCATATCACTTAGTCCTGATACTTTTAGACCACCATATCACTTAGTCCTGATACTATTAGACCACCATATCACTTAGTCCTGATACTTTTAGACCACCATATCACTTAGTCCTGAGACTTTTAGACCACCATATCACTTAGTCCTGAGACTTCTAGACCACCATATCACTTAGTCCTGATACTTTTAGACCACCATATCACTTAGTCCTGAGACTTTTAGACCACCATATCACCTAGTCCTGAGACTTTTAGACCACCATATCATTTAGTCCTGATACTTTTAGACCACCATATCATTTAGTCCTGATACTTTTAGACCACCATATCACTTAGTCCTGAGACTTTTAGACCACCATATCATTTAGTCCTGATACTTTTAGACCACCATATCACTTAGTCCTGATACTTTTAGACCACCATATCACTTAGTCCTGAGACTTTTAGACCACCATATCACTTAGTCCTGAGACTTTTAGACCACCATATCACTTAGTCCTGATACTTTTAGACCACCATATCACTTAGTCCTGAGACTTTTAGACCACCATATCACTTAGTCCTGAGACTTTTAGACCACCATATCACTTAGTCCTGAGACTTTTAGACCACCATATCACTTAGTCCTGAGACTTTTAGACCACCATATCATTTAGTCCTGATACTATTAGACCACCATATCACTTAGTCCTGATACTTTTAGACCACCATATCACTTAGTCCTGATACTTTTAGACCACCATATCATTTAGTCCTGAGACTTTTAGACCACCATATCACTTAGTCCTGAGACTTTTAGTCAAACCACACCCACAACAGCAGCTTATCCTGAGTGTAAACAGTATCTAGCTAAATAACCAACATTATTCAGCCTAGCAACCAGCCTAGCAACCAGCTACACTCAGATATAGAGGTGCAGTTATTGTTGTAAATATGATCAAAGTGAACTCGCCCTCATACCACACTATAAATCTTCATAATTCAGCTACGTTAGCTTAGCATAACTTGAGCTACTGAACTTTTTCATGGGCGCAACCCACATACTCAGCCCTACTGCTCATCCCACAAATGTTCCTTACTAATGTGGTCCATTTAAAAGGGAATTTAACAGACATTCCCAGATTTATAAGACTGATTACCAAGAAGCACAACAAAGAAATAATCTACCAAACACACATTCCCTTATTGTTTGTGCTAAATTCACATATTCTAGAATTGTCGTCCACCATCTACGTCACACGCAGTTTCCGAACAGTGGGCGGAGCTAAACAGTATTTTAAGCCGTATTTCTTGACTTTATAAAAAATAAAACGTTTTCTGATTTTAATAATCACAAGTTAGGATCTCAAACTCTGCTGTATTTATGTGTTTTCATATTAGCTGGTGCTCAGCCTTTAAGGTGGAACAGAAGGTGGAACCTCTGCTCCTTACAGACCTGCAGTTAGAAACAATCCAGGCACTGAAACACGGACTAGCAGTCATCATTTAAACTGTACTGATACGTATCAATTAAACATTTATCATCATTTATTTTTGTTTTTATTCTAACTACACAGGCAGGAAGGTTACAAGTGTTAGCTAGAACAAGCCAAGTACTACTAATAAGGGAGAACACAGAGCAGGTTTAGGTTCAGTCAGCCAGAGAACTCTGTAGAGTTAGAACTTCTACTTGTAACCGAGGAACATAAATTCCTGCTGAGGAATTCTGTGAATTGGAACACATCTTACGGTATTCAAGGGTTAATAAACAACCTCACCTGTTTGCTGGACCGACCCCCTCAGCCCACTGACCCTCCCTCTCCAGGGTCACGTGACAGCGTGTGCAGAGATCCCGCAGCACCTGCTCACTCTCCTGCAGAGAACGCCAGTCAGCGTGTCCACTGCCCGAGCAGGTCAGCAGGAACTGAGATGGACAAACAGTCTGCATGAACACAGCGTGATGATGAACGGCCGGGCCACACTGCAGGTACGTACCTTTAATACTCACCTGTATACTGTTCAGGTAGGTGTGCAAGCGTGACACAGGAGCCAACAGCAGTGACAGCAATCTAAAGCTCTCTTTCTCCTCCTCCTAGAAACATCATCACAAACCAAACAGGACAGACACTAGTGAAACACCTGGCTGTGTCTGGATGTTAAAACTAATCAAATCAATGTACAGCATTTCTGTTCATAGTGGAGGTGAATGGAACCAGACGTCCTCCTCTAGAAGCTCCTCACAGAAAGTTCTTACAGTAGATGTTATAAATACACTGTCTGATTCTGAGACGCTGTTTATGATAGTTTAAAGAAGATCTCAGTCTTAAACTCCATTTATGGTGGAGGGATACATGCAGGACGCTGTGAGGTTCAAATAGTCCCCAAAGAAAACCTAGTATTTTCAGATCTTCCACATTTTACCATCAACATCCAGATAAACTCAGAAGACACGTGTAGCTTCTCTGGTGGGTTTTATAGTAAATACAGTGTGTAGATTTGTAGACATGGAGACCCCTGGTTACCATCACCACCACTGATAACACCATCACCACCCCTGTAAACACCATCACCACCACTGTAAACACCATCACCACCACTGTAAACACCATCATCACCACTGTAAACACCATCACCACCACTGTAAACACTATCACCACCACTGTAAACACCATCACCACCACTGTAAACACCATCACCACCACTATAAATATCATCACCACTGTAAACACTATCACCACCACTGTAAACACCATCACCACCACTGTAAACACCATCACCACCACTGTAAACACCATCACCACTGTAAACACTATCACCACCACTGTAAACACCATCACCACCACTGTAAACACCATCACCACCACTGTAAACACCATCACCACCACTGTAAACACCATCACCATTACTGCTATAGTGTAAATGGGTTGAGATAAACTACTGTAGACTGAATGGACGGATGTAAATGAATTGGTTCAGGTTCTGTATATGAGTCCAGTTCAGGGGCTGCATTCTTCGTTGGTGGGTGAACAATTTACTTGCTGGATTTTTCATTAGTTTTTTTAAACGAACCCCCGAAACTGGACCATATGGACTGGAGAGTAAAAGCTGAACAGCGTCTACACGTTTTAAATTTAAATGGTTTTCCAGGATTTGGGGCCTTTAACGCTATAAACCTGCCACGTCTCTGAAAGCAGCTCTGCACCTGTAACCGTGTGTTTCTCAGTGTAGTGTGTGTGACTGATATCCTGCCTGTGTGTGTTGCGGTTTGTCCGGCTGTTCTCTGCTGAACTCTGCGGTCAGGATGGTTGCCAGGGCAGCTATGTAGCCAAGATATGCGTCACAGAATGCTGACTGCAGAGAAACACACACACAGAGTTATAAAATAAGATGTGCAGTGATGAAAGGACCGTGTTAATAGAGAGGAAATAATATCTCCTTCAGGACGAGTCGTCTTAAACAGCATACAGAGTTTAATTTAATCTACATGCTGCTTCCATCTTATATTTCTCTGAACAATTTATACGTAGCCTGTACTGTACTTGTCCTTTTATGGTCTGTGTATGATATATATACTGTAAACTGTCTGTAAATTATATGTACATTACTTGTAAATATCATATAATATTAGAGAGACACAAACAAATTCCCTGTGCGTCAACATACCTGGTCATTAAATCTGATACTGATTGTAGCATTTATTCTACGGTACAGGACAATAATCTGATCAGTTTAAAGCTGCTACAACCTGTAATAACACTGTGTAACACCTTTAATCTACTTTGTGTTTGATGTCCAGATAAAAGCGAGTAGCTAGTATATGTACTATTAGCGACTAGCTGCTTAGAGTAAGTAGTGTAGCTAAATAGGGTCAAATTTAGCATAACTAAATAGTATGTGGGCGGAGCTTATTTATACAGAGGGTCATTTTATTTGGTCTGTGTTGCTTCAGAGCTGCAGATTATTCTTGATCTGAGCAGACAGCCCAGATTTAGCTGTGATTAATCCTGGGTTAGGGTTAGTGTCTGTGGTCACTGTCTTCAATTTATCAGCTAGGAAGATGGGACCACCAGTGCCAAGCGTGGACTGGAGTACTGGTCTTGGAATAGTGGACCTGTGTTCTCTGGAGGAGAATAAACTGATATTTAATAAAGAGCGTTAAACGTACGTTCTCCTGCCCGGTCAGTTTGAGGAACGCGTCTCCCACGGCCCAGCTTCTCTGGTCCAGCGCCAGCCGCTCCTCCAGACAGTTCCTGAACTGCAGGTGACACTGCAGCATCTGATCCACATGCCTCGCAAATGCCTTTCTGACAAACACACAGTAGAACAGACACAGTTCCTGCTTCAGTAGTAAATACAGAGATCATACAGAGGAACTGATGATGATGATGGTATTATTTGACGAGTGTGCTGCGTCTTACTGTAACTCTGAGCTGCTGGCTGCTGTGGATGGAGTTTTGTATTTATCATAGAGCTGACCGAGACTGGACACGTAGTCCCACTCTGACCGCAGCAGAGACACGGCGATGCGCTGCCTCCTGCCTGAGAAAAACACCAACAGGACAGGAACGGAATATCATCCCACACAAGTCTCATCCTTATCCCAAATGTAGTCAGCTGACTGATCTGGTCAAAGTTTGCTTCCACAGTTTTAACTGATGCTAAAAAGCTAATGTAGCTAACAGTCCCTCAACTATGAATGTATCTAATGTTCAAACAACATGGGACTTTTCACATATCCAGTATTTCTCATGTATATATCTTCCAATATTGATTACTTCTACCTGGATTTGCAGAAAGGGACACATATTTGTAAGTATACATATATATTAGCACAGTAAGCCACATCACCTAAACTAAACAAACTAAAAAAAAAAGTTCCCTTAAATCCCCAAGCAAATACCTGTCCTGACTACTGTTTAATACTGAACGTTTCTCTGGTTTCTCTGCCTTTTGTTTTTTTCTGATTCTGCAGATATCAGTATGTTATTCAGAGTCACACTGTTCCGCAGGTATAACAGCTTTTTTGTGCTCCTGCATGTCAGCAGTTTCTCTGCCTTATCTAAAGACTTTTTCTAATAAAAACAAAAATCAGTTAATTAAATGTCTAAATTTATTTAAAAATTACAAGTAAAAATATATAAATATATGCATGTATAGCTATAAATGTATCTATATAATTTTATATTAAAGCTTGTGGTAGTGGAATTAGTCAGACTTTATCAGCTAGCAGGATGGGAGCACCCAAAAACACCCCAGAACTGGCCATAATGTCCTACGCTAAGTGCGGGCTACAGGGGTATAACCCCCCCAGCACAGGCCCTGGATCCATCATAAGTCTGAAACACATTTTCCCAGCAGCCAGAGTC
>CM038706.1:52493529-52513529 GCA_021613375.1 Megaleporinus macrocephalus | reverse complement strand
TCACCATCATCATCCTTACACACTGACCGACTCACTGACTGACTCACTGACCGACTCACTGACCGACTCACTGACCTGCAGGCTGAGGAGTTAAAAGCTCCTGTAGATGAAGTGAAGGCTCATAGTGGAGCTGCAGGTCTGTACGGTGAAGATCTCGGCTAAACATTACACACACACACACACACTCACACACACACACACACACACACACGATCTGAGGAGGGAGGTGTATTTGCGTGTGTGTGTGTGTGTGTGTGTGTGTGTGTGTGTGTTGCCCTGCCAGCAGATCCCCTGGGGGCAGGAAGTCTAATCCGCCAAACAGCCCCACCCTGCAGCCTTACACTCCTCAGAGAGATACAGAGAGAGAGAGAGAGAGAGAGAGAGAAAGAGAGAGAGAGAGAGAAAGAGAAAGAGAGAGAGAGAGAGAGAGTAAAGAGAGAGAGAAAGAGTAAAGAGAGAAAGAGTACAGAGAGAGAGAGAGAGAAAGAAAAAGTAAAGACAGAGAGAAAGTAGAGAGAGACAGAGATAGTAAAGAGAGACAGAGAGCGTAGAAAGAGAGAAGAGTACAGAGAGAAAGAGAGAGAGAGAAGAGAGAGAGTGAGAGAGTAGAGAGAGAGAGAGATAGTAAAGAGAGACAGAGAGAGTAGAAAGAGAGAGAGAAGGGAGAGAGTGAGAGAGTAGAGAGAGAGAGAGATAGAGAGAGTGAGAGAGTAGAGAGAGAGAGAGATAGAGAGAGAGTAAAGAAAGAGATTTGTGTTTGTAGGTGAAGCTGGGTTTTCTTACACACTAACAATGGTAGCAGTTCAGCTCTGTTTACACCGCAGCACTAAATCACCATTAAAATAGATCACGTCTAACACACAGCACGGTCAGAATTAACCATGTGTTCACTATCGAGTTTGATAGGAACTGTTGACGTTTGTAAACATTTGCAGTCAGGAACATATTTATATTTTTTTTGTTTTTTGTTTATGAATTAAATAAATAAGAATTAAAATAATGAATTAAGATCAAACACAAAATGTTTAATGAATCCCTGGAATATTAAATACTGAAATAAACTGATTTTAATAGATTTACCATAGAGACACTCAGCAGTACACACAGTACTACAGTAATCATGAGTTAAACCCATTCTGGGCGTTAAAGGGTTAACCTGTGTTCTGTCTGCGCTGCTCAGTCGCGCCTCTAAAACTGTCCAGCAGAGGCCGCTGTTGTTCCTCCAGCCGCGCTGTGGAGTGGGCGTGGCGTGTTGGTAAGGTTTGGGCGTGCCTGCTGTTGAGTCTGCACGCTGATTGGCTGAGCTCGCTCAGGCTGAGCGTTTGAAAATAAACAGCAGCAGCGCAGCGCGAGTTCCGGTAAGAAACCGACACAGAAACTCAGATTTACAGAAATAAACACTTTAAATACAATAAACACGAAGCAGGAGGTTCTCACCACAACAACTAACCAGCTTTCTGATTATAATCCGACTTTTAGAGCCGCTGAAATGCAGGACAGGGCTGCTTGTCCTGAAGTGAAGGGGAACTCCACCGACTTTTAAAAATGTCGCTTCATTTCAGTAATTGAGAAATAAACGCCATACGGAGTGATTTGATGAGAACTAGTTACAGAACTTTGTCACAGAACTCCTGAAAAGCAGCGTCTCAGAATCAGACAGTGTATTTATAACATCTACTGTAAGAACTTTCTGTGAGGAGCTTTTAGAGGTGGACGTCTGGTTCCATTCACCTCCACTGTGAACAGATCAGACTGTATCTAGAACAGAGTTTCACACAGAACCCCCTCTGAACCACTCTGTTGACAGCTTAACTATCCAGAAGTTTGTGGAGTTTCACTTTAACCACCAGAGAAAATCTTCATATTAGTCATATTAATACATTAATGAGATACTGAATGTATTTGAAGTCTGAATAGTTACACTGTGTGAATAACACAAGACACATGATCATGTACGAGACGCAGAATTTCTTACTGAAAAGTAGAAATAAATACAGAAATAAAGACAAACTGGCTGCTAAAACCCCACTCACCACACAGACACGACAAAATAATAATAAGATCTATGAAATAATTAGATTTGTTGATTGAACTGTTAACCTGGATGTAGATGATGAGAGTATCAGTGTCCAGTGTGTTTGTTCCAGTTCCACTGACGCCTGTTTAACCTCAGTAAACTAAACTCATATTATTAATGTAAATAATGTAAATGTAACTTCACCACAGAGTTAATTTATTTCTGTTCTGTTTTATAGCAGTGATGAAGATCGGTGAGTTTGATTCATCTGATGAAGAGGAGGCAGGAGATGAAGAACACACTCCTCTACAGATCTCCTGGTGAGCATCTCCACAACGAGTTTCCAGAATTCCTCCATGAGGTTTAAACAGAGAGATAGTTTAGGTGTGAAATGGTGGTGATGATGTTTACAGTGGTGGTGATGGTGTTTACAGTGGTGGTGATGGTGTTTACAGTGGTGGTGATGGTGTTTACAGTGGTGGTGATGGGGTTTATAGTGGTGGTGATGGTGTTTACAGTGGTGGTGATGGTGTTTACAGTGGTGGTGATGATGTTTACAGTAGTGGTGATGATGTTTACAGTGGTGGTGATGGTGTTTATAGTGGTGGTGATGGTGTTTACAGTGGTGGTGATGATGTTTACAGTGGTGGTGATGATGTTTACAGTGGTGGTGATGGTGTTTACAGGGGTGGTAATGATGTTTACAGTGGTGATGATGGTGTTTACAGTGGTGGTGATGATGTTTACAGTGGTGGTGATGATGTTTACAGTGGTGGTGATGGTGTTTACAGTGGTGGTGATGATGTTTACAGTAGTGGTGATGATGTTTACAGTGGTGGTGATGGTGTTTACAGTGGTGGTGATGGTGTTTACAGTGGTGGTGATGATGTTTACAGTGGTGGTGATGGTGTTTACAGTGGTGGTGATGATGTTTACAGTGGTGGTGGTGATGTTTACAGTGGTGGTGATGGTGTTTACAGTGGTGGTGATGGTGTTTACAGTGGTGGTGATGGGGTTTACAGTGGTGGTGATGGTGTTTACAGTGGTGGTGATGGTGTTTATAGTGGTGGTGATGGTGTTTACAGTGGTGGTGATGGTGTTTACAGTGGTGGTGATGGTTGTTGACTGTGTTTTTGTTGACAGTGTTGTTGTTGACAGTGTTGTTATTAATTGTGTTGTTGTTGATTGTGTTGTTGTTCACTATGTGTTGTTGTTGACAGTGTTGTTATTAATTGTGTTGTTATTGATTGTGTTGTTGTTGACTGTGTGTTTTTGTTGACAGTGTTGTTATTAATTGTGTTGTTGTTGATTGTGTTGTTGTTCACTATGTGTTGTTGTTGACAGTGTTGTTATTAATTGTGTTGTTGTTGACTGTGTGTTTTTGTTGAGAGTTTTTTTATTGATTGTGTTGTTGTTGATTGTGTTGTTGTTGACTATGCGTTGTTGTTGACAGTGTTGTTATTAATTGTGTTGTTATTGATTGATTGTGTTGTTGTTGACTGTGTTGTTGTTGACAGTGTTGTTATTAATGGTGCTGTTATTGATTGTGTTGTTGTTGATTGTGTGGTTGTTGACTGTGTTGTTGTTGACAGTGTTGTTATTAATTGTGTTGTTGATTGTGTTGTTGTTGACAGTGTTGTTATTAATTGTGCTGTTATTGATTGTGTTTTTGTTGATTGTGTGGTTGTTGACTGTGTTGTTGTTGTTGACTATGTGTTGTTGACTGTGTTGTTATTGATTGTGTTGTTGTTGACTGTGTTGTTGTTGATTGTGTTGTTGTTGACTGTGTTGTTGTTGTTGACAGTGTTGTTATTAATTGTGTTGTTATTGATTGTGTTGTTGTTGTTGTTGACTATGTGTTGTTGTTGACAGTGTTGTTATTGATTGTGTTTTTGTTGACTGTGCTGTTGTTGTTGACTATGTGTTGTTGTTGACAGTGTTGTTGTTGATTGTGTGGTTGTTGACTGTGTTGTTGTTGTTGACTATGTGTTGTTATTGATTGTGTTGTTATTGATTGTGTTGTTGTTGACTGTGTTGTTATTGATTTTGTTGTTGTTGACTATGTGTTGTTGTTGACAGTGTTGTTATTGATTGTGTTGTTGTTGACTGTGTTGTTGTTGTTGACTATGTGTTGTTGACAGTGTTGTTATTAATTGTGTTGTTATTTATTGTGTTGTTGTTGACAGTGTTATTATTAATTGTGTTGTTATTGATTGTGTTGTTGTTGACTATGTGTTGTTGTTGACTGTGTTAATTGTGTTGTCATTGATTGTGTTGTTGTTGATTGTGTTTTTGTTGACTGTGTTGTTGTTGTTGACTATGTGTTGTTGTTGACAGTGTTGTTATTGTGTTGTTGATTGTGTTGTTGTTGACTGTGTTGTTGTTGTTGACTATGTGTTGTTGTTGACAGTATTGTTATTAATTGTGTTGTTATTGATTGTGTTGTTGTTGTTGACTATGTGTTGTTGTCGACAGTATTGTTATTAATTGTGTTGTTATTGATTGTGTTGTTGTTGTTGACTATGTGTTGTTGTTGACAGTGTTGTTATTAATTGTGTTGTTGTTGATTGTGTTGTTGTTGACTATGTGTTGTTATTGATTTTGTTGTTGTTGACTATGTGTTGTTGTTGACAGTGTTGTTATTGATTGTGTTGTTGTTGACTGTGTTGTTGTTGTTGACTATGTGTTGTTGACAGTGTTGTTATTAATTGTGTTGTTATTTATTGTGTTGTTGTTGACAGTGTTATTATTAATTGTGTTGTTATTGATTGTGTTGTTGTTGACTATGTGTTGTTGTTGACTGTGTTAATTGTGTTGTCATTGATTGTGTTGTTGTTGATTGTGTTTTTGTTGACTGTGTTGTTGTTTTTGACTATGTGTTGTTGTTGACAGTGTTGTTATTGTGTTGTTGATTGTGTTGTTGTTGACTGTGTTGTTGTTGTTGACTGTGTTGTTGTTGTTGACTATGTGTTGTTGTTGACAGTATTGTTATTAATTGTGTTGTTATTGATTGTGTTGTTGTTGTTGACTATGTGTTGTTGTTGACAGTGTTGTTATTAATTGTGTTGTTGTTGATTGTGTTGTTGTTGACTATGTGTTGTTATTGATTTTGTTGTTGTTGACTATGTGTTGTTGTTGACAGTGTTGTTATTGATTGTGTTGTTGTTGACTGTGTTGTTGTTGTTGACTATGTGTTGTTGACAGTGTTGTTATTAATTGTGTTGTTGTTGATTGTGTTGTTGTTGACTGTGTTTTTGTTGTTCACTATGTGTTGTTGTTAACAGTGTTGTTATTGATTGTGTTGTTGTTGACTATGTGTTGTTGTTGACAGTGTTGTTATTAATTGTGTTGTTGTTGACTGTGTTGTTATTAATTGTGTTGTTATTGATTGTGTTGTTGTTGACTGTGTTGTTGACTATGTTTTGTTGTTGACAGTGTTGTTATTAAATGTGTTGTTATTGATTGTGTTGTTGATTGTGTGTTGTTGTTGACTGTGTTGTTGTTAACAGTGTTGTTATTAATTGTGTTGTTGTTGATTGTGTTGTTGTTGACTGTGTTGTTGTTGTTGACAATGTTGTTATTAATTGTGTTGTTGTTGATTGTGTTGTTGTTGACTGTTGTTGTTGACTGTTGTTGTTGACATTGTTGTTATTAATTGTGTTATTGATTGTGTTGTTGTTGACAGTGTTGTTGTTTATTGTGTTGTTGTTGATTGTGTTGTTATTAATTGTGTTGTTGTTGACAGTGTTGATATTAATTGTGTTGTTGTTGACAGTGTTGTTATTAATTGTGTTGTTGTTCATTGTGTTGTTGTTGACTGTGTTGTTTTTAATTGTGTTGTTGTTGACTGTGTTATTAATTGTGTTGTTGTTCATTGTGTTGTTGTTGACTGTGTTGTTTTTAATTGTGTTGTTGTTGACTGTGTTGTTATCAATTGTGTTGTTGTTGACTGTGTTGTTGTTGTTGACTATGTGTTGTTGACAGTGTTGTTATTAATTGTGTTGTTGTTGATTGTGTTGTTGTTGACTGTGTTTTTGTTGTTCACTATGTGTTGTTGTTAACAGTGTTGTTATTGATTGTGTTGTTGTTGACTATGTGTTGTTGTTGACAGTGTTGTTATTAATTGTGTTGTTGTTGACTGTGTTGTTATTAATTGTGTTGTTATTGATTGTGTTGTTGTTGACTGTGTTGTTGTTGACTATGTTTTGTTGTTGACAGTGTTGTTATTAAATGTGTTGTTATTGATTGTGTTGTTGATTGTGTGTTGTTGTTGACTGTGTTGTTGTTAACAGTGTTGTTATTAATTGTGTTGTTGTTGATTGTGTTGTTGTTGACTGTGTTGTTGTTGTTGACAATGTTGTTATTAATTGTGTTGTTGTTGATTGTGTTGTTGTTGACTGTTGTTGTTGACTGTTGTTGTTGACATTGTTGTTATTAATTGTGTTATTGATTGTGTTGTTGTTGACAGTGTTGTTGTTTATTGTGTTGTTGTTGATTGTGTTGTTATTAATTGTGTTGTTGTTGACAGTGTTGATATTAATTGTGTTGTTGTTGATTGTGTTGTTGTTGACAGTGTTGTTATTAATTGTGTTGTTGTTCATTGTGTTGTTGTTGACTGTGTTGTTTTTAATTGTGTTGTTGTTGACTGTGTTATTAATTGTGTTGTTGTTCATTGTGTTGTTGTTGACTGTGTTGTTTTTAATTGTGTTGTTGTTGACTGTGTTGTTATCAATTGTGTTGTTGTTGACTGTGTTGTTGTTGTCAGAGCGAGCGACAGAGAGCACGTCAGAGCGCTGTGGTTTCGTTTTAATTTTCTGGTTTTAACTCTAGTTTATTTGTTTTTACTAATTTATTTTTTATTTTATCCTATATTTATATTTTATTTATTTTATTTTATTTTTTTTTTTTTATTTGTACTTTTTATATTTTTGCTCGCTCCGTGCATATTACCATGCCTCCACTCAACTCACAAACAGGGTGTGAGAGCTGCTCACTGCTAAGCCAAAAGATCGTGGAGTTGGAAGGGCGAATCTCTGTACTATATCAAATAAAAGAAGACGAGGTTCTGCTGGACTCCATGCTGGCATCGACGCAGGCAATTACCACCGGGCTGGAAAGCAGTGTCATCCAAGCAGCTGCTGCGACGGACCATGATGAGGATCCCTGGCCTCTGCTGGGAGCCAAACCCAAAGGGAGGGAGGTGAGCTGCTCCACGCCGCGGCTGATGGAACCGTGGTCCGCTACTGTTGGGTGCTTGCGCGGTGGAAGGCGGTCCGCTCGCCACACAGTTCAACACAAACTCCCGCTGAATAACAGGTTCTCTGTGCTGGAGGAGCTGGAGGATGTTCTCATCCCTTCCTCTCCTGTTTACTCTCTGCCCACTCGAGTGAGCCCTCCAGCAGTTCACGTTACACCGAACCCACCATGGAAGGCTTCGGAGCAGCGGATCCGCCACCACACATCAAAACCGCCCCGACAAGCCCCACAGCCGGACACGGCCGAACAACGGAAACACCGTTCTCAGCCGCAGGCCTTCCGCGGGACACCCTCAATGGCCTACTCACCGCCGGCGAACGACGCGCAGCGGCCCATGCAGGCCCCGCTGCCAATCTCGACCATGCAACGGGGACAGAGCACCTCACCTCCGGACAATGCTGCATGGCCTACTCGCAAACCAGCGCGGGCTGCTGGGCCACGGTCTGACCAGCACCGAGCGTCTCGATATGGGCTCAGACGACCAGACCAGCACACTCCACCAACAACTCTGATAGTAGGTGACTCTATCACAAGATTTCTCAAACACCACACAGCCGTGGTTCACTCAGTTTCTGGCGCTAAAGTTAAAGACATTGCACAACAGCTTCCTGCTCTCCTTCAGAGATTTAATTCTGTACAGAAAATAATAATTCATGTCGGATGTAATGACACCAAAGATCAAAGCACAGAACTGTTAAAAAGAGACTTTACAGACTTGTTGGCTTCCATTAGGGACTGTGGGAAATCAGTTTTTATTTCCGGCCCAATCCCACCACTGGGGAGAGGGTCAGGGTTTTTTAGTCGTATTTTAAACCTTCATACCTGGCTACAGAAGACCTGCCTCTCCTCTGGTCTGGCTTTTATAGCCAATTTTGACCTGTTTTGGAACCGACCCTCTTTCTATAGACCTGACGGAATTCATCCAAGCAGGCTCGGCTCACAGATTTTAGGGCATAACATATTTTACTCTGTTTCTAACCTTAGTTGACTGCCTAAAAATGATAGTACTAATTTAGTTTTTCCAATAGTCACTGTGTATAAACCTAGGACCAGCATTGTACAAAAACATAAGAAAGATAAAAATCATTCTAACAGTTTTATTAATACAAACAACTTAATATACATAGAGCCGTCTCCACTTACATTATGTCCCCTTATTAAATCCCCCATAGACCCTTTTAACGATCTTAATAGTTTTAAACTTAGAAAGGGTCTTGGAATTCTTCATTTAAATATTAGAAGCCTACATCAGAAACATAAACTGGATCAATTGAAAATTTTAAGTGCTCAGACTGATCCTGATATTTTAATCCTGACAGAAACCTGGCTCAGGCAGCCAGTAAGTGACGCAGATGTAGCTCTACAGAATTTCACATTATACAGAATAGACAGAATATCACGAGGAGGTGGAGTAGCGGCTTTTATAAAATCTACTATTGAAGTTGAAATTTTAAAGGCCATCTCTAAAGAAAAGTGTTTTGAGTTTTTAGCTCTAAAGGTATCCCCAAGAAAAAATGACTCCTTTGTCTTAGTAGGGATCTACAGGCCTCCTTCTGCTCCATCCTCTGCAACAGATGAATTAGCAGAGCTTTTATCTCACTATACAACATCAGAAATGCTGGTCGTAGGGGATTTTAACCTGAACTGGCTTTCTAATGCATCCAATCACCTAAAAGAAGTTTGTGGGAATCTCATCCTTACACAGCTAATCACTGAGTCAACTCGGCCAAACTTAAAGGACCCTTCCAAATCCACCCTGATTGACTTAATTTTTTCAAATAGAACAGATAAAATCATTGCCTCTGGAGTTTTTGAACTTGGAGTTAGCGATCATTGTCCGATTGGGTGCATTAGAAACAGTTCAAAGATACAAACAGGCTCTCGGATGGTGTTTAGAAGACATTTTAAAAATTTTAATGAACAGGCTTTTCTTTCAGACTTAGCAGTGAGCAAAATTCATTTAACTTTTAACAGTTCAGATGTGGATGTAGCACTAGAACATTTCAGGAAATCATTCCTCTCTGTAGCAAATAAACATGCTCCGTACAAAAAGCTGCGAATAAGAGATAGATCTAGCCCCTGGTTTACAGGCGAAATTTCCTCACTGCTACTGTCAAGAAATAAAGCCTGGTCTATTGCCAGACGCACAGGTGAACGTGAGAAATGGCTTGCATTCAGACAATTGAGAAACAGATGCACCTCTGCAATCAGAAAAGCCAAATCAGATTATTTCCTCAGCCGAATTTCTAATTCCTCAAACACACAGGATTTCTGGAAAGCAGTAAACCTCCTCAAGAACAATCCTCAACAACCCACAACGAAAATTCTAGTTGATAATAATTTGATCTCTGGCCAGCAAGAATTATGCCAAGCTTTTAATGCACACTTTGCTGCAGCTGGTCAGATATTTAAAAACATTGACATAAACCTGCCCATAGATCAGCCTACCATCACCACTACTGCTTCCCAGAATCAGGATATCTTCACACTCCAGACCTGTTCCCCATACATTGTAGCTAATGCCCTTTCTTCTATTAATCCTCGAAAAACAAAAGGTGAGGACGGTCTGGACCCCAACCTTCTGCGTCTGGCAACCCCAGTTATTTTAGAACATGTTACATATATTTTTAATCTATTTTATCCTGCAGAATTCCCAGTATCTGGAAAACAGCACATGTTATTCCTCTGCATAAAGGAGGAGATGCGACAGATTTAAATAATTATAGACCAATCTCAAAACTCTCTTGTTTATCCAAAATTTTAGATTCCTTAGTAAATAACCAGCTTAAATCTTTTCTGTATGAAAACTCAGTCCTGTCCACGTATCAGTCTGGTTTCAGAGAAAGACACAGCACCATCTCTGCCACCATGCTGGTTTTAAATGATCTTTATTTGGCCTTAGACAGGAAAAAGTTCTGTGCTGCCATTTTTATTGATCTCACAAAAGCCTTTGATACTGTTGATCATGATTTATTACTAGGTTCCTTACATAAGATTTTTTTAGGTTTAGGTTTTAGCAGTAATTCAGTTCTGTGGGCCCAGGATTACCTTTCTGGTAGGAAGCAATGTGTGTCTCTCGGTAACCATAAATCAGACCTACAGCCTATAACGAAAGGGGTTCCTCAGGGCTCAATCCTGGGCCCAGTTTTATTTAATATTTTTATCAATGAACTTGCTGTCTCTACCTTAGACTCCAAATTACACCTTTATGCAGATGATTCAATCTTATACTGCTCAGCAGATTCAGCTCACGCTGCACTAGATAAACTCCAACATTCTTTTAACTCTTTACAGACTGCTCTATATAAACTTAAGTTGGTTTTAAATGCTAATAAAACCAAATTCATGTTGTTTTCCAGATTTTCAGATAGTGTTTTAGATTCCATAAATATTAGTACCCTGACAGGATCCAGCATCGAGCGAGTCAGCGAATATAAATACCTTGGCATCTGGCTGGATGAAAAACTCTCCTTTAAATCCCATATAAGCAAACTCGCCATTAAGTGCAGACAGAAGCTCGGATTCCTTTATCGGAATAAATCCTGTCTACCCCGTACGCTAGGAAAAGAATAGTGGAGGCAACCATACTTGCAGTCCTGGACTACGGCGATGTAATTTATAATAAAGCGTCCGCCAGTGCCCTCAAACCGCTAGATTCAATCTATCACTCTGCTCTGAGATTTATAACTGGAGACCCTTACAGTACTCACCACTGCAGACTCTATGATAGAGCTGGTTGGTCCTCACTAGCTGCACGAAGAGAAGCTCATTGGCTTATTTTTATCTATAAATCACTCTCCGGCCATTTGCCAGCTTACATCTCTTCTCTGATTTCAATAAATAACAATAATTATCAGACTGGCTCTAGTGGCTGGATCACCTGTCAGGTACCGAGAGTTTTTAGTGAACTGGGAAAATCTGCTTTTAGCTACAGTGCACCAGCGAGCTGGAACTCTCTCCAGGAAACTCTGAAGCTCAGCTCGCTGGGATCACTAAACCATTTTAAACTTTTAATTTCTAATCACCATCAGAAAGCCTGTGACTGTTTTAAATGAATAAATCTACTAGGATTTTATTATCTTATTATTATTTATTTATTTAATTTTTATTTTTATTTAATTTTGTTTTTTACGTTTGTTTTATTTTACTTTTATTTTAGTTATTTTTTTTATTATTACTATCTTTTTATTTATTTATTTATTATTTGTATTATTTTTATTATTATAATTATCCATTTTTTTATCGTGATTGTTTTATTGAGTATTTTTTATTAGCATTTCAACTTTTTATTATCTTGGTGTATGTAATATGTTTATTTTATATTCTTTTATATTCTTTTATAATAATTTTCTAACATTTTTTACATTGTATTTTTAATGCATCTATATTAAATGTTTATTTAAAATTGGTATTTAATTTATTATTTTTGCTCATTTTGTTTTCAATCCCTTTAACTGTATATGCTCGGCTGCATTGAAAATGAGGGTCATCCCTCAATGTATTTCCGTGATTAAATAAAGGTTGATTGATTGATTGATTGATTGATTGACAGTGTTGTTATTAATTGTGTTGTTGTTGACAGTGTTGTTATTAATTGTGTTGTTGTTGACTATGTGTTGTTGTAGACAGTGTTATTAATTGTGTTGTTGTTGACAGTGTTGTTATTAATTGTGTTGTTGTTGACTATGTGTTGTTGTAGACAGTGTTATTAATTGTGTTGTTGTTGACAGTGTTGTTATTAATTGTGTTGTTGTTGACTATGTGTTGTTGTAGACAGTGTTATTAATTGTGTTGTTGTTGACTGTGTGTTGTTGACAGTGTTATTAATTGTGTTGTTGTTGACAGTGTTGTTATTAATTGTGTTGTTGTTGACTATGTGTTGTTGTAGGGACAGTGTTATTTATTCTTTGTTGTTGTTGACAGTGTTGTTATTAATTGTGTTGTTGTTGACTATGTGTTGTTGTAGACAGTGTTATTAATTGTGTTGTTGTTGACTGTGTGTTTTCTCAGGTTGTCGCTGTCGGTGGTGGAGTGCTCTCAGTTTTTGGGTATTTGCTCGTTGCCAGGTAACACACGATCATATAGAGTATTTGAGTGTGCGCTGGTTGAGAGTGAGACTCTGAACGTTCAGTAAATTCTACACTACTTTCATTTCTAGATATTCTGTAAACGTTACTCTCTCTGAGTTTCAGATTATTAGTAGTTATTTTAATGTATTTAACAGTGTTTAACATTGGGTCAGTTACTGTGATGACTCTGTAGATCAGTCCGTTACTGTTATGTGGGTGTACACACACACACACACACACATATAGATATATATACATACATATACTTATACTATAATATATATATTCTATAAAACATAGTGTATGTGATAATTTAGGACATATATAATACATATTCATTATTAATCATCTATACATATACATTCATTATATATCTATTATATATATATATATAATACTATTTATTATATATATATATATATATATTATATATATATATATAATAAAGTCTATATATATATATATATATATATATATTACTTATACCTATATTATAATGTATATGGTAAATTATCATATATATAGGTATATGTATAATATAGGAATATTATACATTATTATTATACATATTAATTATTAATATTAAACATATACATTATATATATATATAATAAGCTATATGTATAACTAATATATGTATATGTACTGTATAATATATATATATATATATATGTGTTATGTATAATACTATATGTATATAATTAAAGTCACTCTGTATTAAATATATATATATATAAGTATATCGTATAATCAAATATGCTATATAATAAAGTATATGTATAATATATATAATAAAGTATATGTGTATTACTGTGTGTTCTTCCTCTCTCAGGATGCAGATATAAAGACGTGAGGAGAAACCTGGAGAAGGACGTGGGTAAGTTCTGGAACATCAGGAGTTCATATAAAAACACTGACCGATTAAATATGAACAGCTTTAATAATTATTATACATTTTACATTTAATATCTTATTTTCATTTTAATGGGTTTGTATAATTAGAAATAACGTAACCAGAATATTATTAATAATAATAATAATAATAATAATAATAATAATAATAATAGTTTATTTATTTGAGTCTCGTCAGTCAGTGAGATATTCAGTTTCACTAATAGTCTAATTGATTAAGTGGTTTCTGTATTAATAGCTGTGTTGTGTAACTGTGTTGTGTAACTGTGGTGTGTTTGTGTAGATGTGTTGTGTAGCTGTGTTGTGTAGTTGTGTAGCTGCGTTGTGTAACTGTGTTGTGTAACTGCATCGTGTTTGTGTAGGTGACCTGTGTGCAGAGGGGGGCGAGGACGTGTTTGTGTAGCTGTGTTGTGTAGCTGTGGTGTGTTTGTGTAGCTGTGTTGTGTGTTTGTGTAGGTGTGTAGCTGTGTTGTGTGTTTGTGTAGGTGTGTAACTGTGTTGTGTTTGTGTAGGTGTGTAGCTGTGTTGTGTAGGTGTGTAGTTGTGTAACTGTGATGTGTTTGTGTAGGTGACCTGTGTGCGGAGGGGGTGGAGGATGTGTTTGTGTAGTTGTGTAACTGTGTTGTGTTTGTGTAGGGTGACCTGTGTGCAGAGGGGTGGAGGATGTGTTTGTGTAGGTGTGGAGTTGTGATAGTTGTGTAACTGTGGTGTGTATGTGTAAGTGACACTGTGTGCGGAGAGGGTGGAGGATTTGTTTTTATTTGTGTAGGTGTGTAGTTGTGTAGTTGTGTAACTGTGGTGTGTTTGTGTAGGTGACCTGTTGGGCGGAGGGGTGGAGGATGTTGTTGGTGTAGAGTGTGTGTTGTGTAACTGTGTTGTGTTTGTTTAGGAGTGTGAGAGGAGGGTGCGAGGATGTGTTTGTGTAACTTCCCATGTTGTAGTTGTGTAGTTGTGTACAACTGTGGTTGTGTGTGTTGTGGTGACTGAGTCGCGGGGGGGTGGAGATGAGTGTGTGTAGGTGTGTAGTTGTGGTAACTGTGGTGTGTTTGTGTAGGTGACATGGGTGCGGAGGGGATGGGATGTGTTTGTGTAGCTTGGTGCTAACGGTGGTGTGTTGTTGTAGGTGACCGGTGTGCGGAGGGGGTGTTTTAGCTGGATGTGTTTGTGTAGTTGTGTTGATAGTGTAAACTGTGTAGTGTTTGTGTAGGTGACCTGTGTGCAGAGGGGGGCGAGGACGTGTTTGGTGTAGTTGTTGTAGCTTGTGTAAACTGTGTGTGTTTGTGTAGGTGTCCGGTGTGCGAGGGGGTGGAGGAATGTGTTTGTGTACAGTGTTGTAGTTGTTGTAGTTGTGTAACTGTTTTGTGTTTGTGTTGGTGACCTGTTGTGCTCTGGAGGGGGTGGAGGATGTGTTTGTGTAGTTGTGTTAGTACGTGTAACTCGTCGTCTGTGTTGTGTAGGTGACCTGTGTCGCGGAGGGGGTTGGGGATGTGTTCTGTGTAGGTTGTGTAGTTGTGTAACTGTGTTGTGCTTGAGTAAGTGACATGTGTGCGGAGGGGTGAAGGATGTGTTTGTGTAGGTGTGTTAGTTGTGTCTGGTTGTTCGTACTGTGGTGTGTTTGTGTAGGTGACCGGGGTGCGGTAGGCGGGTGGAGATGTGTTTGTGTAGGTGTGTAGTTGTGTAACTGTGTTGCTGTCTTGTTTAGATGACCTGTGTGCGGAGGGGGTGGAGGCCATGTGTTTCGTGTACCTGTGTAGTCAGTGTCAGTTGTGTAACTGTAGGGTGTGGTCTTGTGTACGCGTGACCTGTGTGCGGAGGGGGCGTGGAGGATGTTGTTTGTGTAGTTGTGTAGTTGTGTTAACTGTGGTGTGTTTGTGTAGGTGACCTGGTTGCGGAGGGGGTGGAGGATGTGTTTGTGTAGTTCGATGTAAAACCTGTGGATGTTGTTTGTGTAGGTGAACGGTGTTGCGGAGGGGGTGGTGGATGTGTTTGTGGTTGTTGTGCTAGTTGTGTAAACTGTGTTGTGTTCTGTGTAGGTGACCTGTGTGCGGACGGGGGTGGAGGATGTGTTTGTGTAGTTGTGTAGTTGTGTATACTGTGGGTGTGTCTTGTGTAGGTGACCCCACCCGGTGTGCGGAGGGGTGGAGGATGTGTTTGTGTAGGTGTGTAGTTGGTGTAACTGTTTTGTGTTTGTGTTGGAGGACTGTGTGCCGGAGGGGGTGGAGGCTGTGTTTGGGTAGTTGTGTAACCTTGTGTTGTGTTTGTGTGGGGGGCGGGCGAGGGGGGGGCTCGGGGACCTGTTGTGCGGAGGGGTGGAGGCATGAGTTTGTGTAGTTGTGTACAAACTGTGTTGGTTTGTGTAGGGGACCTGTGTGCCGGAGAGGGTGAGGATGTGTTTGTGTAGGTGTGTAGTTGTGTAGTTTGATGTAACTGTGTTGTGTTTGTGTCAGGTGTGCCTGTGTGCGGAGGGGGGTGGAGGATGGTCACAGTTTGTGTAGGTGTGTTGTTGTGTAACTGTGTTGTGTTTGTGTAGGTGTCCCTGTGTGCGGAAGGGGTGGAGGATGTTGTTGTGTAGGTGTGTAGTTGTGTACGGTGTTGTGTTTGTGTAGGTGACCTGTGTGCGGTGGGGGTGGAGGATGTGTTTGTGTAAGTGTGTAGTTGTTGCTAACTGTGTTGTGTGTGTTTAGGATGACCTGTGGGTGCGGAGGGGGTGGAGGATGTGTTTGTGTAGGTTGTGTAGTTGTGTAGTTGTGTAACCTGTGGTGTGTTTGTGTTAGGTGACCTGTGTGCGGAGGGGGTGGTGGATGTGTTTGTGTAGTTGTGTAATCTGTGGTGTGTTTGTGTAGGTGACACTGTGTGCGGAGGGGGTGGAGGATGTGTTTGTGTAGCGGTGTGTAGTGTGTAGTGTGTAACTGTTGTGTGTTTGTGTAGGGTGAACCTGTGTGCGGAGGGGTGGCGGGATGTGTTGTGTAGTGTGTAGTTTCCGTCGTAGTTGTGTAACTGTGGTGTGTTGTGTGTAGGTGACCCTGTGTGCGGAGGGGGTGGAGGATGTGTTTGTGTAGATTGTGTATACTGTGTTGTGTTTGTGTAGGGTGACCTGTGTGCCGGAGGGGCGTGGGAGGATGTGTTTGTGTAGGTGTGTAGTTGTGTAGTTGTGTAACTGTGGTGTGTTGTGTAGGTGACCTGTGTTGCGGAGCGGGGTGGAGGATGTGTTTTGTGTACGGTGTGTAGCTTGTGTTAATGTGGTGTGTTTGTGTACGGGACCTGTGTTCGGAGGGGGTCGGGGATGTGTTTCGTGTAGTTGTGTAGTCTGTGTAACTGTGGTGTGTGTGTGTAGGTGTCCTGTGTGCGGAGGGGGTGGAGGAGTGTTTGTGTAGGTGGTAGTTGTGTAGTTGTGTAATGTGGGTGGTTTGTGTAGAGTGAACTGTGCTGCGGTACGGCGGGTGGAGATGTGTTTGTGTAGTTGTCGTAGTTGTGTAACTGTGGTGGTTTGTGGTAGGTGACCTGTGTGAGGGAGGGGGTGGTAGGATGTGTTTGTGTAGGTGTGTAGTGGCTGTGTTGTGTCAACTGTCGGTGTGTTTGTGTAGGTGACCTGTGTTCGGAGGGGGTGGAGGATGTGTTTGTGTAGGTGTGTAGTTGTGTAAACTGTGGTGTGTTTGTGTAGCGTGACCCCGTGTGCGGAGGGGCGGTGGAGGATGTGTGTGCTGTAGGTGTGTAGTTGTTTTTATGTACGTTGTGTAACTGGTGGTGTGTTGGTGATACGGTGACCTGTCGTGCGGAGAGCGGGTGGGGAGATGTGTTTGTCGTAGGTGTGTAGTTGTGTAGTTGCTGTAAAATGTGGTGTGTTTGTGTAGGTGCCTGTGTGCTGAGCGGGGTGGAGGATGTGTTTGCTGGTAGTTGTGTAGTTGTGTATGTGGTGTGTTGTGTGTAGGTGCTGGTGTGGGGAGGGGGTGGAGGATGTGTTTGTGTAGTTGTGTAGTTGTGTAACTGTGGTGTGTTTGTGTAGGTGACCTGTGTGCGGAGGGGGTGGAGGATGTGTTTGTGTAGGTGTGTAGTTGTGTAACTGTGGTGTGTTTGTTGTAGGTGACCTGTGTGCGGAGGGGGTGGAGGATGTGTTTGTGTAGTTGTGTAGTTGTGTAACTGTGGTGTGTTTGTGTAGGTGACCTGTGTGCGGAGGGGGTGGAGGATGTGTTTGTGTAGTTGTGTAGTTGTGTAACTGTGGTGTGTTTGTGTAGGTGACCTGTGTGCGGAGGGGGTGGAGGATGTTTTTGTGTAGGTGTGTAGTTGTGTAACTGTGGTGTGTTTGTGTAGGTGACCTGTGTGCGGAGGGGGTGGAGGATGTGTTTGTGTAGTTGTGTAGTTGTGTAACTGTGGTGTGTTTGTGTAGGTGACCTGTGTGCGGAGGGGGTGGAGGATGTGTTTGTGTAGTTGTGTAGTTGTGTAACTGTGGTGTGTTTGTGTAGGTGACCTGTGTGCGGAGGGGGTGGAGGATGTGTTTGTGTAGTTGTGTAGTTGTGTAACTGTGGTGTGTTTGTGTAGGTGACCTGTGTGCGGAGGGGGTGGAGGATGTGTTTGTGTAGGTGTGTAGTTGTGTAGTTGTGTAACTGTGGTGTGTTTGTGTAGGTGACCTGTGTGCGGAGGGGGTGGAGGATGTGTTTGTGTAGGTGTGTAGTTGTGTAGTTGTGTAACTGTGGTGTGTTTGTGTAGGTGACCTGTGTGCGGAGGGGGTGGAGGATGTGTTTGTGTAGTTGTGTAGTTGTGTAACTGTGGTGTGTTTGTGTAGGTGACCTGTGTGCGGAGGGGGTGGAGGATGTGTTTGTGTAGTTGTGTAGTTGTGTAACTGTGGTGTGTTTGTGTAGGTGACCTGTGTGCGGAGGGGTGGAGGATGTGTTTGTGTAGTTGTGTAGTTGTGTAACTGTGGTGTGTTTGTGTAGGTGACCTGTGTGCGGAGGGGGTGGAGGATGTGTTTGTGTAGTTGTGTAGTTGTGTAACTGTAGTGTGTTTGTGTAGGTGACCTGTGTGCGGAGGGGGTGGAGGATGTGTTTGTGTTCTGCACGCGGGCCGAGCTGGTGCGGTATCGGGTTCCGTGCCTGTTGGAGCGGTACGTTGAGCGCGGACTCCGTGTGCACCACCTGCCCTTTCCTGACGGGGGCGCTCCGGAGCTGCCCCAGTGCTGCCGTATCCTGGAGGAGCTCCAGCTCAGCCTGCAGAGCCAGCGCAGAACCCTCATACAGTGAGTCGCACACGCTGTGTTCTACAGCGGGTAGCTCCGCCCTCACACTCTGATTGGCCGAGAAGGGTCCGGATGTTCAGGGCTGTAGACGATACGTAGCTGTCACTCTGAGCAGAGAGTGTGTTTACTAGTAAACATAGTGTGTAAACATCTAAGTTGATGTGAATATTGATTATTTTCATGATGTTGTGTTTGTGTTGCGTTTGTTGTGTAACAGTCTTAACGCAGCGATGATTATAATAATAATAATAATAATAATAATAAAAATAATAATAATAATAAAAATCATAATAATAATAATAAAAATCATCATCATCAGTGAGAGAGTGTGAGAGTGTGTGAGTGAGTGTGTGTGAGTGTGTGAGAGAGAGAGTGTGTGAGTGAGTGTGTGAGTGAGAGAGTGAGTGAGAGTGAGTGTGTGTGTGTGTGAGTGAGTGTGTGAGTGAGAGTGTGTGAGTGAGTGTGAGTGTGAGAGTGAGTGTGTGAGTGAGTGTGTGAGTGACTGAGTGTGAGAGTGAGAGAGAGTTTGTGAGTGTGTGTGAGTGAGTGTGTGAGTGAGTGTGTGAGAGAGTGAGTGTGAGAGAGAGTGAGTGTGAGAGAGAGTGAGTGTGAGAGAGAGTGTGTGTGTGAGTGTGTGAGTGAGTGAGTGTGTGAGTGTGAGTGAGTGTGTGAGAGAGTGAGTGTGAGAGAGAGTGTGTGTGTGAGTGAGTGTGTGAGTGAGTGAGTGAGTTTGTGAGTGTGTGAGTGTGTGAGTGAGTGTGAGAGTGAGTGTGTGAGTGAGTGAGTGTGAGAGTGAGTGAGTGAGTGTGTGTGAGTGTGAGAGAGAGTGTGTGAGTGAGTGTGTGTGAGTGTGAGAGAGAGTGTGTGAGTGAGTGTGTGTGAGTGTGAGAGTGAGTGTGTGAGTGAGTTTGTGAGTGAGTTTGTGAGTGAGTATGTGAGTGATTGTGTGAGTGTGTGAGTGAGTGTGTGAGTGAGTGAGTGTGTGAGTGTATGAGTGAGTGAGTGTGTGAGTGAGTGTGTGAGTGAGTGTGTGAGTGAGTGTGTGAGTGAGTGAGTGTGTGAGTGAGTGTGTGTGTGAGTGTGTGAGTGAGTGTGTTTGAGTGTGAGAGAGAGTGTGTGAGTGAGTGTGTGAGTGAGTGTGTGTGTGAGTGTGAGAGAGAGTGTGTGAGTGAGTGTGTGAGTGAGTTTGTGAGTGAGTGAGTTTGTGAGTGAGTGTGTGAGTGATTGTGTGAGTGTGTGAGTGTGTGAGTGAGTGAGTGAGTTAGTGTGTGAGTGATAGAGTGAGTGAGTGAGTGAGTGTGTGAGTGAGTGTGTGAGTGAGTGTGTGAGTGAGTGTGTGAGTGAGTGAGTGTGTGAGTGAGTGAGTGTGTGAGTGTGTGAGTGAGTGAGTGTGTGAGTGAGTGTGTGAGTGAGTGTGTGAGTGTGTGAGTGAGTGTGTTTGAGTGTGAGAGAGAGTGTGTGAGTGAGTGTGTGAGTGAGTGTGTGTGAGTGTGAGAGAGAGTGTGTGAGTGAGTGA
>CM038706.1:52468529-52491029 GCA_021613375.1 Megaleporinus macrocephalus | reverse complement strand
GGAGACAGTAGTCTCTGATATGAACACATGAAGCAGAGTTTCAGTGTTTTTTATGGATGAAACCAGAGCATTCATGTGTAGTTCAAAAGGAAGAGTCAAAGAGTACACCTGAGTACACCTGAGTACACCTGAGTATAACAGATTATAACCGAGTATAGCTGATTATAACTGATTATAAGTTATTATAACTGAGTATAACTGATTATAACTGATTATAAGTTATTATAACTGAGTATAACTGAGTATAAGTTATTATAACTGAGTATAACTGATTATAACTGAGTATAACTGTTTATAACTTATTGTAAGTTATTATAACTGAGTATAACTGATTATAACTGATTATAAGTTATTATAACCGAGTATAACTGATTATAACTGATTATAAGTTATTATAACTGAGTATAACTGAGTATAAGTTATTATAACTGAGTATAACTGATTATAACTGAGTATAACTGATTATAACTGAGTATAAGTTATTATAACTGAGTATAACTGAGTATAAGTTATTATAACTGAGTATAACTGATTATAACTGAGTATAACTGATTATAACTTATTGTAAGTTATTATAACTGAGTATAACTGATTATAACTGATTATAAGTTATTATAACTGAGTATACGTTATTATAACTGAGTATAACTGATTATAACTGAGTATAGCTGATTATAACTGATTATAAGTTATTATAACTGAGTATAACTGAGTATAAGTTATTATAACTGAGTATAACGGATTATAACTGAGTATAACTGATTATAACTGATTATAAGTTATTATAACTGAGTATAACTGAGTATAAGTTATTATAATTGAGTATAACTGATTATAACTGAGTATAACTGATTATAACTAAGTATAACTGATTATAAGTTTTTATAACTGAGTATAACTGAGTATAACTGAGTATAACTGAGTATAACTGAGTATAACTGAGTATAACTGAGTATAACTGAGTATAACTGAGTATAACTGAGTATAACTGAGTATAACTGAGTATAACTGAGTATAACTGAGTATAACTGAGTATAACTGAGTATAGCTGATTATAACTGAGTATAACTGATTATAACTGATTGTAAGTTATTATAACTGAGTATAACTGATTATAACTGAGTATAAGTTATTATAACTGAATATAACTGAGTATAACTGATTATAACTGAGTATAAGTTATTATAACTGAGTATAACTGAGTATAACTGATTATAAGTTATTATAACTGAGTATAAGTTATTATAACTGATTATAACTGAGTATAAGTTATTAAGTATAACTGATTATAACTTATTATAAGTTATTATAACTGAGTATAACTGAGTATAAGTTATTATAACTGATTATAAGTTATTATAACTGACTATAACTTATTATAACTGAGTATAAGTTAGTATAACTGATTATAACTGAGTATTAGTTAGTATAACTGATTATAAGTTATTAGAACTGATTATAACTGAGTATAAGTTAGTATAACTGAGTATAACTGATTATAACTGAGTATAAGTTATTATAACTGATTATAACTGAGTATAACTGATTATAAGTTATTATAACTGAGTATAAGTTATTATAACTGATTATAACTGAGTATAAGTTATTATAACTAAGTATAACTGATTATAACTTATTATAAGTTATTATAACTGATTATAACTGAGTATAAGTTATTATAACTGAGTATAAGTTAGTATAACTGAGTATAACTAATTATGAGTTATTATAACTGATTATAACTGAGTATAACTGATTATAAGTTATTATAACTGATTATAACCGATTATAACTGAGTATAAGTTATTATAACTGATTATAACCGATTATAACTGAGTATAAGTTATTATAACTGAGTATAACTGATTATAACTGAGTATAACTGATTATAACTGAGTATAAGTTATTATAACTGAGTATAACTGATTATAACTGAGTATAAGTTATTATAACTGATTATAACTGATTATAACTGAGTATAAGTTATTATAACTGAGTATAACTGATTATAACTGAGTATAAGTTATTATAACTGAGTATAACTGAGTATATCCTCTCTGAGAATGAGAGGGTCTGATGTGAGCTGTGATTGTTTCTCCTGCAGCTGTTACGGGGGTCTCGGGCGGTCCGGGCTCGGTGAGTACTGAACTGAGTGGTTCTGGTTCTGAGCTGTTTGTTCGGAGCGGCTCGTGATCTCGGCGCTGTTCTGTTTGTGTTCCAGTCGCGGCGTGTTTACTGCTGCACCTCTCCGTCTCCATGACGCCCAGTAAAGCCATAGACATCCTGAGGGAGCTCAGGGGGGGTGGAGCCATTCAGACCGTCAAGGTAATTCCCCACGTCTTCAGTGGGACCCGGGGGTCTCAGGGGGTCTCAGGAGTTTGTCCCTGCTCTGTCGGGAGTTTCTATTTATACCTGTTTGTTCTACAAACATCACAACAGACGGCTCTTCACGGGTTCTTCAGTAAAGCTGAGGGTCCTGTATAGAACCTGATCAGACGTTCTTGTACATGTGGATCTTCAGATTAATGGAGATTATCAGATTATGTTGTGTGTGGTTCTTTATAGTGGTTCTCCTGTTGTTACACTGTCAGATTTACAATAACAATATAGAGACCCTTTTGGTCTAGAACCATATACAACACGTTCTCCATCATACAGACATAGAACCACTGTATAGAACCACTGACTTTACTAAAGACCTGTGAAGTGTGTACGTTACACCCGGGGGCTGTTTAGCAGTGTTTCCCAGTAAAACACATAATTTAATTTAAAAATAAATAAAAATACAGATTAAATTCTGCTTTTACTTGGGATGCAAATCAGTCACATCACTATTAATCAGAGCGTTACTTTAAATCACTATTAATCAGAGTTACTTTAAATCACTATTAATCAGAGTTACTTTAAATCACTATTAATCAGAGAGTTACTTTAAATCACTATTAATCAGAGTTACTTTAAATCACTATTAATCAGAGTTACTTTAAATCACTATTAATCAGAGAGTTACTTTAAATCACTATTAATCAGAGTTACTTTAAATCACTATTAATCAGAGTTACTTTAAATCACTATTAATCAGAGTTACTTTAAATCACTATTAATCAGAGTTACTTTAAATCACTATTAATCAGAGAGTTACTTTAAATCACTATTAATCAGAGTTACTTTAAATCACTATTAATCAGAGAGTTACTTTAAATCACTATTAATCAGAGAAATACTTTAAATCACTATTAATCAGAGTTACTTTAAATCACTATTAATCAGAGTTACTTTAAATCACTATTAATCAGAGCGTTACTTTAAATCACTATTAATCAGAGAGTTACTTTAAATCACTATTAATCAGAGCGTTACTTTAAATCACTATTAATCAGAATTACTTTAAATCACTATTAATCAGAGAGTTACTTTAAATCACTATTATTCAGAGTTACTTTAAATCACTATTAATCAGAGTTACTTTGAATCACTATTAATCAGAGTTACTTTAAATCACTATTAATCAGAGAGTTACTTTAAATCACTATTAATCAGAGCGTTACTTTAAATCACTATTAATCAGAGAGTTACTTTAAATCACTATTAATCAGAGCGTTACTTTAAATCACTATTAATCAGAGAGTTACTTTAAATCACTATTAATCAGAGCGTTACTTTAAATCACTATTAATCAGAGAGTTACTTTAAATCACTATTAATCAGAGCGTTACTTTAAATCACTATTAATCAGAGCGTTACTTTAAATCACTATTAATCAGAGTTATTTTAAATCACTATTAATCAGAGCGTTACTTTAAATCACTATTAATCAGAGCGTTACTTTAAATCACTATTAATCAGAGTTACTTTAAATCACTATTAATCAGAGAGTTACTTTAAATCACTAATAATCAGAGCGTTACTTTAAATCACTATTAATCAGAGTTACTTTAAATCACTATTAATCAGAGAGTTACTTTAAATCACTATTAATCAGAGAGTTACTTTAAATCACTATTGATCAGAGCGTTACTTTAAATCACTATTAATCAGAGAGTTACTTTAAATCACTATTAATCAGAGAGTTACTTTAAATCACTATTAATCAGAGCGTTACTTTAAATCACTATTAATCAGAGCGTTACTTTAAATCACTATTAATCAGAGTTACTTTAAATCACTATTAATCAGAGTGTTACTTTAAATCACTATTAATCAGAGCGTTACTTTAAATCACTATTAATCAGAGTTACTTTAAATCACTATTAATCAGAGAGTTACTTTAAATCACTATTAATCAGAGAGTATCTTTAAATCACTATTAATCAGAGAGTATCTTTAAATCACTATTAATCAGAGCATTACTTTAAATCACTATTGATCAGAGAGTTACTTTAAATCACTATTAATCAGGGAGTTACTTTAAATCACTATTAATCAGAGTTACTTTAAATCACTATTAATCAGAGAGTTACTTTAAATCACTATTAATCAGAGAGTTACTTTAAATCACTATTAATCAGAGCGTTACTTTAAATCACTATTAATCAGTTACTTTAAATCACTATTAATCAGAGAGTTACTTTAAATCACTATTAATCAGAGTTACTTTAAATCACTATTAATCAGAGAGTTACTTTAAATCACTATTAATCAGAGCGTTACTTTAAATCACTATTAATCAGAGTTACTTTAAATCACTATTAATCAGAGAGTTACTTTAAATCACTATTAATCAGAGTTACTTTAAATCACTATTAATCAGAGTTACTTTAAATCACTATTAATCAGAGAGTTACTTTAAATCACTATTAATCAGAGAGTTACTTTAAATCACTATTAATCAGAGTTACTTTAAATCACTATTAATCAGAGCGTTACTTTAAATCACTATTAATCAGAGTTACTTTAAATCACTATTAATCAGAGAGTTACTTTAAATCACTATTAATCAGAGAGTTACTTTAAATCACTATTAATCAGAGAGTTACTTTAAATCACTATTAATCAGAGTTACTTTAAATCACTATTAATCAGAGTTACTTTAAATCACTATTAATCAGAGAGTTACTTTAAATCACTATTAATCAGAGAGTTACTTTAAATCACTATTAATCAGAGTTACTTTAAATCACTATTAATCAGAGTTACTTTAAATCACTATTAATCAGAGAGTTACTTTAAATCACTATTAATCAGAGAGTTACTTTAAATCACTATTAATCAGAGCGTTACTTTAAATCACTATTAATCAGAGAGTTACTTTAAATCACTATTAATCAGAGAGTTACTTTAAATCACTATTAATCAGAGCGTTACTTTAAATCACTATTAATCAGAGCGTTACTTTAAATCACTATTAATCAGAGTTACTTTAAATCACTATTAATCAGAGCGTTACTTTAAATCACTATTAATCAGAGAGTTACTTTAAATCACTATTAATCAGAGTTACTTTAAATCACTATTAATCAGAGTTACTTTAAATCACTATTAATCAGAGAGTTACTTTAAATCACTATTAATCAGAGAGTATCTTTAAATCACTATTAATCAGAGCATTACTTTAAATCACTATTGATCAGAGAGTTACTTTAAATCACTATTAATCAGAGTTACTTTAAATCACTATTAATCAGAGTTACTTTAAATCACTATTAATCAGAGAGTTACTTTAAATCACTATTAATCAGAGAGTTACTTTAAATCACTATTAATCAGAGCGTTACTTTAAATCACTATTAATCAGAGTTACTTTAAATCACTATTAATCAGAGTTACTTTAAATCACTATTAATCAGAGTTACTTTAAATCACTATTAATCAGAGAGTTACTTTAAATCACTATTAATCAGAGAGTTACTTTAAATCACTATTAATCAGAGTTACTTTAAATCACTATTAATCAGAGTTACTTTAAATCACTATTAATCAGAGAGTTACTTTAAATCACTATTAATCAGAGAGTTACTTTAAATCACTATTAATCAGAGTTACTTTAAATCACTATTAATCAGAGAGTTACTTTAAATCACTATTAATCAGAGAGTTACTTTAAATCACTATTAATCAGAGCGTTACTTTAAATCACTATTAATCAGAGCGTTACTTTAAATCACTATTAATCAGAGTTACTTTAAATCACTATTAATCAGAGCGTTACTTTAAATCACTATTAATCAGAGCGTTACTTTAAATCACTATTAATCAGAGTTACTTTAAATCACTATTAATCAGAGAGTTACTTTAAATCACTATTAATCAGAGCGTTACTTTAAATCACTATTAATCAGAGAGTTACTTTAAATCACTATTAATCAGAGAGTATCTTTAAATCACTATTAATCAGAGCATTACTTTAAATCACTATTGATCAGAGAGTTACTTTAAATCACTATTAATCAGAGTTACTTTAAATCACTATTAATCAGAGTTACTTTAAATCACTATTAATCAGAGAGTTACTTTAAATCACTATTAATCAGAGAGTTACTTTAAATCACTATTAATCAGAGCGTTACTTTAAATCACTATTAATCAGAGTTACTTTAAATCACTATTAATCAGAGAGTTACTTTAAATCACTATTAATCAGAGTTACTTTAAATCACTATTAATCAGAGAGTTACTTTAAATCACTATTAATCAGAGTTACTTTAAATCACTATTAATCAGAGTTACTTTAAATCACTATTAATCAGAGTTACTTTAAATCACTATTAATCAGAGAGTTACTTTAAATCACTATTAATCAGAGAGTTACTTTAAATCACTATTAATCAGAGAGTTACTTTAAATCACTATTAATCAGAGAGTATCTTTAAATCACTATTAATCAGAGCGTTACTTTAAATCACTATTAATCAGAGAGTTACTATAAATCACTATTAATCAGAGAGTATCTTTAAATCACTATTAATCAGAGCATTACTTTAAATCACTATTGATCAGAGAGTTACTTTAAATCACTATTAATCAGAGAGTTACTTTAAATCACTGTTAATCAGAGTTACTTTAAATCACTATTAATCAGAGAGTTACTTTAAATCACTATTAATCAGAGAGTTACTTTAAATCACTATTAATCAGAGCGTTACTTTAAATCACTATTAATCAGAGTTACTTTAAATCACTATTAATCAGAGAGTTACTTTAAATCACTATTAATCAGAGTTACTTTAAATCACTATTAATCAGAGAGTTACTTTGTCACTATTAATCAGAGAGTTACTTTAAATCACTATTAATCAGAGAATTACTTTAAATCACTATTAATCAGAGAGTATCTTTAAATCACTATTAATCAGAGAGTTACTTTAAATCACTATTAATCAGAGCATTACTTTAAATCACTATTAATCAGAGTTACTTTAAATCACTATTAATCAGAGAGTTACTTTAAATCACTATTAATCAGAGAGTTACTTTAAATCACTATTAATCAGAGCGTTACTTTAAATCACTATTAATCAGAGAGTTACTTTAAATCACTATTAATCAGAGTTACTTTAAATCACTATTAATCAGAGAGTTACTTTAAATCACTATTAATCAGAGTTACTTTAAATCACTATTAATCAGAGCGTTACTTTAAATCACTATTAATCAGAGAGTTACTTTAAATCACTATTAATCAGAGTTACCTTAAATCACTATTAATCAGAGAGTTACTTTAAATCACTATTAATCAGAGTTACTTTAAATCACTATTAATCAGAGCGTTACCTTAAATCACTATTAATCAGAGTTACTTTAAATCACTATTAATCAGAGCGTTACTTTAAATCACTATTAATCAGTTACTTTAAATCACTATTAATCAGAGTTACTTTAAATCACTATTAATCAGAGCGTTACTTTAAATCACTATTAATCAGAGAGTTACTTTAAATCACTATTAATCAGAGAGTTACTTTAAATCACTATTAATCAGAGAGTTACTTTAAATCACTATTAATCAGAGTTACTTTAAATCACTATTAATCAGAGAGTTACTTTAAATCACTATTAATCAGAGAGTTACTTTAAATCACTATTAATCAGAGTTACTTTAAATCACTATTAATCAGATGTTTAGGTCTGACTGGTATATCAGACTGTTTTTGTTGCTGAGTGTTGACGTTCGGTTACTGCACTAAAATATCTGTAGTTTATTAATTTAATTGAATTTTTAATTCTAATAAATGTTTATTTCTCAGTCGTGATAATCCAGATAGACTATAGTCAGTATTTTACGTGTGTATGGACAAGAACCTGGTGAAACAGTACGTATCGTGATTCAGCGGTGATGATTCAGTATATCACAATATACTGTGATACTGCAGGTAAGGTGATAAACTGTGATTTTTCAGATCCTACTATTAAAACTCTCCACTGTATGAACAGGTTTATCAATGTTTACAGTAACACTGCGTCCTTGTGCTGCTTGTTAATGTTGGAGTGGAGCTGAAAATGGATTACAACACTGCCATCTAGTGGTCAGAGGTTTAAACACAACACACACTGATTCACTGTCTGTCAGTAAGCTGTGTATCGATACTGTGTTGTTGAGAATCAATAAGAATCACTAAAAAATAATATCCTGATATTCAATATTTTCTTACACTCCTATCACAAATGTTATCAGTAAATATGCACATGGAAAAATCTGGAATTTCAGCATCAGCTCACAGTTCCCGCCTCCGTGTGTCCTCAGATTACGCTGAAGTGAATCAGCTGATTACGGATCACAGTGAATCAAACAGAGTCAGAAACATCATCAGGTCTGTTGGAGACGCAGGACGTCTCCCAGCGGAGGCTGTAGTGGGATTCGGTCCTGCTCTGGGCTGAGACTGGGCAGGAGGCGGAGTTACTGGGGGAGCCACTGGTTTACTGCTCTAATAGAATCCCTGGTAGTTTAAGTGATTCCTGATTGGCGTGCGGTTCGCTCGTTATCGTTAATAATCGTTAATTAAATCGTTTCTATCTGTTTCTGGTCTCTCTCCTCGCAGCAGTACAACTTCCTTCATGAGTTCCGAGAGAAGTTTGCAGCCTATCAGGAAACCCGAGCTCCGGTTTCGGAGAGGTCCGTCTCCAGATAGAGAGCCGGGTTCTGATCGTCCACAGGAAGTGAGCTCTTCTCTCCTCCAGCGTTGGGACGCAGTGGACGTGTTTGTTTGTTTGTTTGTTTGTTCCTAATTGCACTTTAAATGTTGATTGCTTATATTTTGTACTTGGCTTGAAATGTCCAGCTTTACGTTAGTCTTAATCCAGCGTCTCCATGGCAACACATCAGAGCTCTATACGTTCATCTTCCTCACTCAGACGATACCAGATAATAAACACGCTCTAATGTTTCAGAGTAAACACACCAACATGATCTCGTAATTAAAGCTTTAATTGAATTTATTCTAAATATCAGAATAATAAATAAATTAACTTCTGTTAACGTTTATTCTGCTTTATCTTTTGAGTCGTTGAGTAGCCATGGTTACAGTAGTTCATGAATATTTTTAACTATAAAGGAGTTTAATCGCTTGTTAAGATTCGTTTTGTTATTTACTGGTACGTTTCCTAACGTCGGTGTATTTTACAGTTAAAGGTGCAGTGTGTAATGTTTACTGTCATCTAGTGGTGAGGTGGCAGATTACAACCAACGCAGGTTTGCTTCTTTGACGTTGAGTTGTTGTCCAGCCCGGCAGCAACCACTCATTCTTCTTCTGTCTTTATCTTCCAGTCGGTGCTGTAGCGCCACCTAGTTCAAGCTGCAGCTCTAATGTGAATATGTGTACAGTCAGTGTGTGTGTCTACTGTAGAAACATGGCGGCGGTAGTATCAGCTGGAAGATGTAGATCTAAGCTTATGACAACACACTGATTTGTAGTTACAGGTAATTATAATAATAATAATAATAATAATAATAATACACTAATAAAATTGTTTTATGTTTTATATTCCATTGTTGATAATAGATCCTCCCTAAATATTACATACTGGTACTTTAAGACCTTATTATTATTTTTAGTATAGTATTAGAGTAGTATTTAAGTATTATTTAAAAGTATTATTTGAGTATTATGTAACAGCGCTGCTTAAAAACATATCAGTGCTGTCTGAGCTAAACGCCGTATCCACTTCCTGTTGTTTTTATATTGTGTGTAAATTGTATGGATCTAAAATTAGAACTGCGTTTAAATAACGTTTTAATCTGAGCAGTTTATCGGCCAGTGCTGGTCAGTAAGCCCTGCTGGTCTACGCTGGTTTAGCTGGTCACTAGTTAGTATGGAGCTGTAGGGTCTGGGTGACCAGTTAAACCAACACCTGACCAGCAACATCAGTACAGACCAGTACGTACAGAAACCAGTGACGGCAGTTAGAACTGGTTTAACCTCGTTCTTCAGCCAGAAGCTCGTTACCGGCTGCTGGAGTCTAATTATAAATCAGTCAGCTAGTTTAATGCTGCTGTCTGAACTGCCTTAGCCAACTAGGGAGGGTCAGAGCGCCCCCTGCTGTCTGTGCCCTAAACACAGAAGAGTGCATCGTCACACTGCTGTCAGATTCAGTTCTATTAGAGTAATTAACGGTAACGGTGATCGTTAACCAGCTGGTGTTGAACATGAACGTTTCTAAATTCACTGATTACTTACACACTTAGCGTCATGCTAACTCTTTAATTAGTTCATTAGCTGCCGATTAGCAGAGAGTATCATCTACTGCAGTGAAAAACGGCTCAAGTTAAATTAATACACGTACGTTTTAAGTAGAGATGGATCGATCAGGGTTTTTGAGGCCGATTCTGATCACCAATCACCTTTCAGCGCAATCGGCCGATATCGATCGAGGGCGGGGCTATATGGCACGGCAGGGTTACTTATAGTTATTAGCGCAAGCAAGTCATTAAACATGATCTAAACTGGGTTAGGGTTAGATCAGATTAGTAGTAGATTAGTATCAGATTAATATTAGATTAGTATCAGATTAGAATCAGATCAATAGTAGATTAGTATCAGATTAGTATCAGATTAATATTAGATTAGTATCAGATTAATATTAGATTAGTATCAGATTAATATTAGATTAATATTAGATTAGTATCAGATTAGTAGTAGATTAGTATCAGATTAATATTACATTAGTATCAGATTAGTAGTAGATTAGTATCAGATTAGTATCAGATTAATATTAGATTAGTATCAGATTAATATTAGATTAATATTAGATTAGTATCAGATTAATATTAGATTAGTAGTAGATTAGTATCAGATTAATATTAGATTAGTATCAGATTAGTAGTAGATTAGTATCAGATTAATATTAGATTAATATTAGATTAGTATCAGATTAATATTAGATTAGTATCAGATTAGTATCCGATTAATATTAGATTAATATTAGATTAGTATCAGATTAGTATCAGATTAATATTGGATTAGTATCAGATTAATATTAGATTAATATTAGATTAGTATCAGATTAGTAGTAGATTAGTATCCGATTAATATTAGATTAGTATCAGATTAATATTAGATTAGTATCAGATTAGTAGTAGATTAGTATCAGATTAGTATCAGATTAGTATCAGATTAATATTAGATTAGTATCAGATTAGTATCAGATTAGTATCAGATTAGTATCAGATTAATATTAGATTAGTATCAGATTAATATTAGATTAGTATCAGATTAGTATCAGATTAGTATCAGATTAGTATCAGATTAATATTAGATTAGTATCAGATTAGTATCAGATTAATATTAGATTAGTATCAGATTAGTATCAGATTAATATTAGATTAATATTAGATTAGTATCAGATTAGTAGTAGATTAGTATCCGATTAATATTAGATTAATATTAGATTAGTATCAGATTAGTAGTAGATTAGTATCAGATTAGTATCAGATTAATATTAGATTAGTATCAGATTAATATTAGATTAGTATCAGATTAGTAGTAGATTAGTATCAGATTAGTATCAGATTAATATTAGATTAGTATCAGATTAATATTAGATTAGTATCAGATTAGTATCAGATTAATATTAGATTAATATTAGATTAGTATCAGATTAGTAGTAGATTAGTATCCGATTAATATTAGATTAATATTAGATTAGTATCAGATTAGTAGTAGATTAGTATCAGATTAGTATCAGATTAATATTAGATTAGTATCAGATTAATATTAGATTAGTAGTAGATTAGTATCAGATTAGTATCAGATTAATATTAGATTAGTATCAGATTAATATTAGATTAGTATCAGATTAGTATCAGATTAATATTAGATTAGTATCAGATTAATATTAGATTAGTATCAGATTAGTATCAGATTAATATTAGATTAGTATCAGATTAGTAGTAGATTAGTATCAGATTAGTATCAGATTAATATTAGATTAGTATCAGATTAATATTAGATTAGTATCAGATTAGTATCAGATTAATATTAGATTAGTATCAGATTAATATTAGATTAGTATCAGATTAGTATCAGATTAATATCAGATTAGTATCAGATTAATATTAGATTAGTATCAGATTAGAATCAGATCAATAGTAGATTAGTATCAGATTAATATTAGATTAGTATCAGATTAGTATCAGATTAATATTAGATTAGTATCAGATTAGTATCAGATTAATATTAGATTAGTATCAGATTAGTATCAGATTAATATTAGATTAGTGTGTTAAATATCTTTGTCTTGGTTCCAGTGAGTCACTGATTTTACTAATTTTAGTCACATACGGTAAACACAGCCAGACGGACGTGAACGTAAACTGTCCTCGCGAGGCGGCTGCTTCAGTCAGGCTGATGAAAATGAAAGGGTGTGTGTTTCCACCTAGTGGTTCAGGTAGGAATTGCAGGGAGCTGGCCGGACGCTAGCTGGAAATACAGAAATTAGACTCATTTGTTTAATGACATTGATCGGCTCTCAGATCAGATAAACTGGAGAAGTATCGGCTGATCTCATATTTTGATTTAAAAATCGACCGATAACGATACACAGCCGATCGATCCTTCCAGCTCTACTTTAAAGTACTTTAATTACTGCGTACTGTGACAGCTGTGAAAAAAATCCCAGACTTCTCAAATGCATGTTAAAGAAGGTGGAATCATTTTATTGTCTCTGCGGCAAACAGTTCACTTCTAGCTAAATACACACCCTTCAGAGTGACGACACACACACTCTCCACCAGCTCACTCCTCGTCACCCATCTCACTCCTACTCACTCAGTGGGATTCAGTTCCCCTCGTTCTGCCAGAAGGTCACATGTCAGTCTGCTTTAACATGAACTTTAAATGCTTTGACTGGAGCGTCACTGAAACACAGTCTGAACATCAGGACAGGAAGTTAAAGCCTGGATCAGCAGCGCCGCCCGCAGGACGCACGCCAGAAACCTGACCTGCTGAATTTAGAAGAGATGATCTTAGACAGCCAGAGACCGGCCGGAGAGTTCCTGACTGAGACTTCAAAGTGATAGTTCGGCAAAAACAGAATTTCTCCCCAAAAAACTGAAATCTTAGCTTTAGCACTGCAGCTATGAAGCTAACACAGCTAACAGCTAGCAGAAACCCAAACTTCACTATCACAGACCAGACTGTGAGCTACGAGGTCTCTGACGCTGTACGATATAAATATATTCTAAATATGTCCCTAAAGTAAAGTATGTAGTTAGCATGACGCTAACAGGCGGCTTCATGCTATGTTTACATGTTAGCGCCGTAGCTTCATCGCTTCAGCAGAAAAAACAAAGACCGAAACTTCAGGTACTGAACCGGACTGAGCGGCTCCACTACACTTCCAACAAGAGGAGAAAGTTCTAGAAGTTCTATCGTTCAGACGCCGAGCTACCTCTTTAAACGAGAACATTAATAAACGCTGCAGCTCCGGCTGAGCGGCAGAACTTCACCGGAGCGTCTCCGCCTTCAGCTTCCACGTCAACAACAGAACCATAACCAAATAAAATCACAGCAAGAACTCTTTCAAACTCAGAACAAGTTAAAAGCACAGATCTTCAACGTGATGAAACCCTCCAATCAAATCATTAGCGCTAAACCGCCGGGGGTCCGAACCCCCCACCGGCCCACCATAGCGGAGTTCAACTCGTCTGGAGAAACTTAACTTGGCACACGACAAACCAGAACAGCTACTGTGAGACAGAACAACGCATCCAAAGGCTAACAGGTCACATACCAGCATGAAAACAAAAACAAATCAGTAAACAAATCAGTAAACAAATCAGTAAACAGCCTGAAAAATAAAGGAGAAAAACACAAACGACTTTATTTCAGTTAAAAGTATCAAACAGCCTGAAGCGAGAACAGCAGTAGGAGGAGCTGGTCGAGCTAGTGTTGGATCAGTTCATGTACTGTGTGTGAGATGTGTGTATGTGGGGGCAGTGATGGCCGCTCGTGTCCAGTTTTGCCCCCCCAGCCCGGGTGATGAAGGTGTGGAGCAGGATGTCCGATTGGAACAGAACCGCGCTGCTCCGGGAGAGGAGGTCAAATTCAGTCCAAGTTCAGTCCAAGTTCAGCACCGCTGTGACTCGAGTCCAGCCAGCGCGTCCCTCCAAACCAGCCGCGTCCAGCTTAGGAGCTAACCAGCACGTAGATCATCCTGAACAAACAAACAAACAAACAAACAAACAAACATCAGAACAGCACGGCTGATCATCACAGTAACAAAAACAACGAACTAATTAAAAGAGCGTTAATAAAAATATCACTGCAGCTTCTGATCAGCTGTTATTAGATTTTTAGGTTAAACTTTAATTACCTGTTATAAAGTGCTCTCTCAAATATACACGTTTAATTAATATAATCCAGATTAAAACTCTTCAAGTGAGAAAACTGCACTCTTTCACATTTCCAGACAAATAAGAATAATAGAAATAATGTAATTAATAATGAGCTTGAGAATAAAAGTGATTTGTTTATGAAGATTCAGAATTCTCCCCACCGTACACCTCTGTGAGTAACATGATGATGTCATGGTTTCCTGTCTACATGACTGAATTCCATTAAACTACACTGTAATAATAAAACACCTCCTTATCTGAAGACGGAATTCATTTACTTAACCAGAACGTGTTCAGCAGTCTAACGTTTCACCACCAGGGGGCGAGAGGGGCCCTAGTTTACAAACGGTGTTGTGTTTCATACTTTTTAACATGAACTTCCTGAAAGATTGTCATTAAATCAGTTAAATGTTAAAAACAAGATAGAAAGGTGGAGAAAGTGGGTCTAAGCTGCTGTGTCCAAAATCAGCCAAACTAACGACAGATACAGGAGAATATAATATAATATAATATAAAATAATATAATATATAATATTCCAGACAATCAAATAGAAATGCATCAAGAATCAATTTATAATCATATCTCCGCGCTTAGTGCTTAAACACCCTCATCTATAATAATAATGATAATAATAATAATAATAATAATAATAATAATAATAAATGTTGAACTGGTTTTAACAGTGATTGATGTTAGAAGAGGTAACAGTAGCTGATCAGGTCACATAGAACCGGATGTGATTATCAGGTATACCAGTAAAATACATCATCCAGAAACTGACTGTGGGTTTGTAAGAAAAACAGAAATAAAATATGACCATGTTTAAATTTAACAGCTTTAAAACCTGTGCTCACTAATTCCACTCACAGCACCACACGGTTCTCAGATCACCAACTGATAGTGAAACAGTGAACGGTGCGGGGGTGCAGGTTGCCAGGAGCAGGAAAACATCCCCACCAGTGAACTAAGAACACTGTGTTTCCTGAGGACTCTTATTGTGAAGGGTCTGTATATCCGGTACCCACCCGTACAGGTAGTAGAAGAAGGAGAGAAGATAGAAGGCCAGTTTACACCATCCTTCTTTCTGACAGTACGCCAAAATATCAGCGTTCATTATGGTGGTGGGATCATACAGGCCTGGACCACTCATCACCGGACGACTCATGTACCTGTACACACACACACACACACACACACACACACACACACACAAATGAAGCAAAATGTAAACAAAGTTTATGGTTTTCTTCCTGAAAGAAGCTTCGGTGCTGGAGCTGTAAGACTACCGTCTCTAATAAACACTGGAAGTCAATAGTCACCCAAATCTCCACCTTCTCCTCATCCAGGTGTTCAGTAAGACCACCCAGACTACCTGTGGTTTAGGACTTCTCTACAATTACACAAGTTATAAAAACCGAGAACGCTTCAAACGCTGTTCTCTGAAACCCGGACAGGTCTTGGCTGATGGACTACAGCCAGAATAAATATAATTAATTAAATAATAAATATCGAATAAAGCTGAAGTGCTTCATAAGGCAGAGCGGCTACTTACCTCCAGACGTGATAGGCCAGCAGGGGCATGTTGAGTCCCAGCGTGAGCCACTCAGCGGCGCAAAGGAACATCACACAGAAGAACACGTGGATCAGATACTCCGGCAACACCAGCTGCAACAGCCACACAGCACACCTTCAGTACCCACCATCACCTCTACCTGACTACACCTGCAGCTCACACACAGTCACCGCTCAGCAGCTGCAGCTACGGGGATCAGATTACAGCTCAGGCAGCGACTTCAGGATTATAATCCAGATTAACTGAAATCTCATCAGATCTGTTTTGCAATGGACTGAATATACAGTATTAAATTATATGATCAGTAAATTTCTTATTATACAAAATCAATAAAGTGTTTATTTGTACTAACTTCTTATTCTACAATTGTTAACCTTTTACGAGCCCCCCAGTGCCCCCCCAAAAACTCCTCTCTTTCTTGATGTACTAAATGTTCTGAACACAACCAGCAGAGGGCGCAGATGTGCACGTTTCCTCTCCATAGTGCAGCTAGCCAGGCTAACCGTGCGAGCTGTTAGCTAGAACCTAAAACAGAACATGTTTCCACAGAATCCACAGAAGAGGAGGTACTCGTGTAGATCACGACTCTCACTAGCGCATTAGCTTAGCCTGTTAGCATACACATCATAACCCACAGGGATTACGAGTTCCCGCTTTACAGAAAGTGTCTGGATTAGAAAATTCACAGACGCTAGCATGCTGACGCTACTGTTACCTACACCTATAACAATAACAACAACAAGAACAACAATAACAATAATAACAATAATAATAACAATAATAATAATAATTTAACCAAAGATTTCCCCAAATACAGTTTAACAGTCGAGTACAGTCGGATGTAGTTTCTCCACTTTCTCAGACAACTATATCGTAGCAATTAGCATCATGCTAATTGGTGGGCATAAGCTTCCATTGCTTGTAGCTGCGTTAGCCTCATAAACATGTTGGCTAACTGACTGCGTGTAGAAACTGTAGCAGTGCTTTTTTGGTTTATCTAAAATTAGTCTTCAGGTGATACGTGTAACATTAACAACCACCCGCATCCCAACACATACAGAGAGAGCGGAAGCAGAAGGCATGCTGGGAAGGCATGTGAGTGAAGAGTCAAAGCAGATCCCCGCAGCGTCCGAGTGGAACGGCCAGATGGGAAAACCACAAGAAGGTCATGCGGGTTGAGCGTGATGCAGAAAAGTAAAGGGGGGGGGGGGTGGAGTGGGGGTTGGGGTGGAGTGTAATGCATATGTGTGTAATTTGGGGGTGTAAAACTGAGGGTGATGTTTATGATGGTGACGATGTTACTCTTTAATTTCAGAACTTTATTTAATAATCTGTGTGTCAGTCGCGTCTCCTCTCGGCTCTGTTTTTACCCTGAACGTCACTGAATACTCGCAACTGGCAACCTCGCCAGAGCCCCCCGAGCTGACCAGCACACTGTCCAGTCTGGGAGTTCTGGTCTTGCTGGGACAGTCAGCCCCAGTTAGACTGCAGTAAACCCCCCAGCAGATTCTCTCCACCCCGAGGGTCCTGCTGCGGCAGCTTCACCAAACCACACACACACACACACACACACACACACACACACACACACACACACACACACAGCGTCTACTGGTGATCAGACTCATCAGATACCTCTCCACCAATCAGACTGCGAGGGCGGAGCCAAGTGTCCTGTTTTACAATATTCAATACAGAGTGTGCACAACTATAAACAAACATTTTCAAACTTTTTGTGCAGAAGTTTGAACACTTATCCAGGACTTCACTTCCGAGAGACTTTTATTAAACGATGTTTACTTGTTTACTGAGTTTAATGTATCAGGAAATACACTAATATTAAATATGAACACATTAATACAGTAACTGTGCATCACCTGTACACCTACTGAACACCTTACCTGACCAGGTGAGCGTCTGGAGCAACACCGCGCGCTGTTCCGAACACGGCGTATGTGGTTTAACTGGATTTAGTCTTTATCCTCGGTTCCAGCTGATCTGATCAAATCTCTCAGTAAACACGTACGGTAGAGTCTAAACACCTCGTTAATCCACCTCGACTGCGTAAACCCGGCCTGCAGTTAACACGAGTATCTAAACTGTAATGTGAGATTTACACGCCCGCTGTAGTGTGAGTGCACGCGCAGTACCATCACCCAACACACACACACACACACACACACACACACACACACACACACACACACACACACACACACACAGCAAAACAAAATAAAGTGTTTAATAAAGGAGTATAAAGTAAAGGTGCACAAAGGGTTAAACTCAGATTAACAGTAAATTAACGTAATTAATTCAAATTAAAATAAAATCAAAACATCTCTACACGTTTTTCTAACTTCCCCTTTAATTCTCTCCCTCTCTCACTTATATACACTCTCTCTCACTTATATACACTCTCTCTCACTTATATACACTCTCTCTCTCACTCATACACTCTCTCTCACTTATATACACTCTCTCTCACTTATATACACTCTCTCTCACTTATATACACTCTCTCTCACTTATATACACTCTCTCTCACTTATATACACTCTCTCTCACTTATATACACTCTCTCTCACTTATATACACTCTCTCTCTCACTTATATACACTCTCTCTCACTTATATACACTCTCTCTCACTTATATACACTCTCTCTCTCACTCATACACTCTCTCTCTCACTCATACACTCTCTCTCTCACTTATATACACTCTCTCTCACTTATATACACTCTCTCTCACTTATATTACACTCTCTCACTCATATACACTCTCTCTCACTTATATACACTCCTCTCTCTCTCTCATACCACTCTCTCTCACTTATATACACTCTCTCTCACTTATATACACTCTCTCTCTCACTTATATACACTCTCTCTCACTTATATACACTCTCTCTCTCTCTCATACACTCTCTCTCACTTATATACACTCTCTCTCTCACTTATATACACTCTCTCTCACTTATATACACTCTCTCTCACTTATATACACTCTCTCTCACTTATATACACTCTCTCTCCCATATATACACTCTCTCTCACTTATATACACTCTCTCCACTAATATACACTCTCTCTCTCACTCATACACTCTCTCTCACTTATATACACTCTCTCTCACTTATATACACTCTCTCTCACTTATATACACTCTCTCTCTCACTCATACACTCTCTCTCTCACTCATACACTCTCTCTCTCACTCATACACTCTCTCTCTCACTTATATACACTCCCTCTCTCACTTATATACACTCCCTCTCACTCATACACTCTCTCTCACTTATATACACTCTCTCTCACTCATACACTCTCTCTCTCACTCATACACTCTCTCTCACTTATATACACTCTCTCTCACTTATATACACTCTCTCTCACTTATATACTCTCTCTCACTCATATACACTCTCTCTCACTCATATACACTCTCTCTCTCACTCATACACTCTCTCTCTCACTCATACACTCTCTCTCACTCATATACACTCTCTCTCTCACTCATACACTCTCTCTCACTTATATACACTCTCTCTCTCACTCATACACTCTCTCTCACTTATATACACTCTCTCACTCATACACTCTCTCTCACTTATATACACTCTCTCTCACTCAAACACTCTCTCTCACTTATATACACTCTCTCTCACTCATACACACTCTCTCTCACACTCATACACTCTCACTTATATACACTCTCTCTCACTCATATACACTCTCTCCCTCTCTCACTTATATACACTCTCTCACTCATACACTCTCTCTCACTTATATACACTCTCTCTCTCACTCATACACTCTCTCTCACTCATACACTCTCTCTCTCACTCATACACTCTCTCTCACTTATATACACTCTCACTCATACACTCTCTCTCACTTATATACACTCTCTCTCTCACTCATACACTCTCTCTCTCACTCATACACTCTCTCTCACTTATATACACTCTCTCTCACTTATATACACTCTCTCTCTCACTCATACACTCTCTCTCACTTATATACACTCTCTCTCACTTATATACACTCTCTCTCACTCATACACTCTCTCTCACTTATATACACTCTCTCTCACTCATACACTCTCTCTCACACTCATACACTCTCTCTCACACTCATACACTCTCTCTCTCTCACTCATACACTCTCTCTCACTTATATACACTCTCTCTCACTCATACACTCTCTCTCACTCATACACTCTCTCTCACTCATACACTCTCTCTCTCACACTCATACACTCTCTCTCTCACACTCATACACTCTCTCTCACTCATACACTCTCTCTCACTTATATACACACTCTCACTTATATACACTCTCTCTCACTCATACACTCTCTCTCTCTCACTCATACACTCTCTCTCTCACTTATATACACTCTCTCTCACTCATACACTCTCTCTCTCACACTCATACACTCTCTCTCTCACTCATACACTCTCTCTCTCTCACTCATACACTCTCTCTCACACTCATACACTCTCACTCATACACTCTCTCTCTCACACTCATACACTCTCTCTCTCTCACTTATATACACTCTCTCTCACTCATACACTCTCTCTCTCTCACTTATATACACTCTCTCACTCATACACTCTCTCTCTCACTTATATACACTCTGTCACTCATACACTCTCTCTCTCACTTATATACACTCTCTCACTCATACACTCTCTCTCTCTCACTCATATACACTCTCTCACTCATACACTCTCTCTCTCTCACTCATGCACTCTCTCTCACACTCATACACTCTCTCTCACTCATACACTCCCTCTCACTCATACACTCTCTCTCTCTCACTCATACACTCACTCATACTCTCTCTCTCTCACTCATACACTCTCTCTCTCTCTTATACACTCTCTCTCACTCATACACTCTCTCTCACTCACTCATACACTCTCTCTCACACTCATACACTCTCACTCATACACTCTCTCTCACTCATACACTCTCTCTCTCTCACTCATACACTCTCTCTCTCACTCATACACTCTCTCTCACTCATACACTCTCTCTCACTCATACACTCTCTCACTCATTAATGACTGATTATTAATATTATTAATCTGTATTTATATTTATTTGTTAAGTCCCTGTATCTCAGTCACTGGACGTCTAGTCTGATTAAACATGAATCTGGCAGCGTGCCAGCTGATCCTGAGCTCCTGTACACAGTTCTGATCTGAGCCTGTAGGATTATAATCTGTCATAGTTCAGCTCCAGATTAAACCTGCTTAATCTGCATGTCCTGCTGTAATCCAGCAGAGAAACCTAATCCTGAGTCAACCACACCAAACAGACTCCAGCTCCCACAAACCACCACCACTTCCTGTTTCAGTCACGGTTAAATCAGAAGATCAGACATCCGAGTCAGACCTCAGTCCACGTTTACAGATTACAGCCCAGATCTGACCATGGATTCTATATTCAGCCATGAGATTCTTACAGATGTGTCTGAATCTGGACGCAGCGAAGCGTCTACTGCATCAGTCACAACAGAAGCGCTAAGATTAGCGGCGTAGCTACTGACACACTGTCTAATCTAAATACAGGTCCGTTCAGATCGGACAGTCATCTCAACAGACCTGAGCGTCAGTTCTGATCTAGGCAGGCAGTTAGCACCATGCTAACAGGTAGTGTACGAGCTTCCACTACTCCTGAGCTACATTAGCCTCGCAGCTCTGCGGTCTCAGCTGATTAGATCTGTGAAAGTAGATTTGATCAGATGATCACTTTGAACAGCTTCTAGTAAAGAGTGTTGATGTTCAGGGGTGAGAGTCCCGGCTGAGCCGGAGAGTAACCGCGAGCTGCCGGCGGGGTTAGTTCCTCGAGCTGAATGTAAAAACAAAGGGAAGACTGGACGACGCCATGCATGTAAAGAGCATTTGCAAGTCTTTTCAGTGAACATCTGATAGAACGAGTCAAATCCACAATATAACTATATATACACACACACTATATACACAAACACACACACACACACACACTATATATACAAACACACACACACACACACTATATATACACACACACACACTCAATACACACAATACACACACACCATATACACACACACACACATCTGATAGAACGAGTCAAATCCACAATATAACTATATATACACACACA
>CM038706.1:52451029-52461029 GCA_021613375.1 Megaleporinus macrocephalus | reverse complement strand
TCAGAACCACCGTCGCCCCCTACGCTTCCTGTAGTGTATCACAGTCTGTCAGAACCACTGTCGCCCCCTACGCTTCCTGTAGTGTATCACAGTCTGTCAGAACCACCGTCACCCCCTACGCTTCCTGTAGTGTATTACAGTCTGTCAGAACCACCGTCGCCCCCTACGCTTCCTGTAGTGTATTGCAGTCTGTCAGAACCACCGTCGCCCCCTACGCTTCCTGTAGTGTATTACAGTCTATCAGAACCACCGTCGCCCCCTACGCTTCCTGTAGTGTATTACAGTCTGTCAGAACCACCGTCGCCCCCTACGCTTCCTGTAGTGTATTACAGTCTATCAGAACCACCGTCGCCCCCTACGCTTCCTGTAGTGTATTGCAGTCTGTCAGAACCACCGTCGCCCCCTACGCTTCCTGTAGTGTATTACAGTCTATCAGAACCACCGTCGCCCCCTACGCTTCCTGTAGTGTATTACAGTCTGTCAGGTTTATCTAGCAAGCATTTCTTTTTCATTATAATTATTTGAATATTTTTTGTTCAAAGAAAACTAAGGTAATGAATTAATCCGGCCACTCTGATGTAATTGATATTTGATAAATCTGATGTAATTGATATTTGATAAATCTGATGTAATTGATAAATCTGATGTAATCGGGGACATTGAAGTGGAAATGAAAGTAATGAAAAAGGGCCTTTTACAGATCAGTGTGTAAAATCTAATGAATGTAAAGAAAAGTCTGACTGATACACAGACGCTGAGCTACAGAGCGCTGCAGAAGATGCTCTGGACGTTTGTGGGTCAGTTCGGGTTCACGCGGCTCCTCTGTTTAGTTATTTAGGTTAGTTAACTGAAAAGACGTTTGCAAACACTCTGTCCTCGTGCAAACACTGAGCTGGACTGGTGACTGGTACCAACCTTCAGAGCAAGCCTGACTCTCTTTATCTTTTTCACCCTCTCAACTGTCTTTGTGCCGATTGGACAAAAGGAAAGACAGTAAATAAAAACAAACAAAATGCAAAAGGAAAGAAACAAAAACAAAACAAAAAGGTGTTAGTGTTGGAAAGCCGACAGCGGCTGAAGATTAGCGATATTAAGATCAGCAGTACAGAGCGGAGGCTGACCGGTGAGAATCAGTGGAGGAGAAACCCACAGAGAGAGAGAGAGAGAGCCGAACCACATGCAAACCACTCCCTCGCTCGCCCGCTCACTCACTCACCGGGTTTAGGGTGTTGCACTGGTCTATAGGATTCTTGTAGTCAGTCTTCAGCTCATCGAACGCAATTATCTGTGGAGACAACATCAAAACAAGATCAGGAAAATATCTGCAGCAGTGAATAACAGAGTATTGAATACGAGCATGTTGTTCCAGTGAAATCGTGGCTGCTGCTCGCGTCTGTCAAACACTCACGTTTATAAACTGGGACTAAACTCACGATTCTCGTTTAGAGCTGGAGCTGTGAAGCTAATGTCACTAACACCAGAACTCAATAGTCCCCCAAATCATTTGTGTATAAACACATCACCAAATTTTCTCTCTGTAACCAGAAACAACATCCAGATACAGATTACGGTCACTCGGAGTGTTTAAGACCCACAGTGGAAAAAACAAACACATGAAATCATTACAGCACGTTTCTCCATTTCTGTTGGTCGTTACATCATAAACCCCGTATACAAATATGATATAAACAATCTATAACCACACAAACACCTCAGCCTTAACCTGTAACCGTACAAACACGTCACTCTTAATCTATAAACACGTCACTCTTAATCTATAAACACATCCCTCTTAATCTATAAACACATAAACACCTCAGTCTTAATCTATAACCACACAAACACCTCAGCCTTAACCTGTAACAGTACAAACACGTCACTCTTAATCTATAAACACGTCACTCTTAATCTATAAACACCTCAGTCTTAATCTATAACCACACAAACACCTCAGCCTTAACCTGTAACCGTACAAACACGTCACTCTTAATCTATAAACACGTCACTCTTAATCTATAAACACATCCCTCTTAATCTATAAACACATAAATACCTCAGTCTTAATCTATAACCACACAAACACCTCAGCCTTAACCTGTAACAGTACAAACACGTCACTCTTAATCTATAAACACGTCACTCTTAATCTATAAACACCTCAGTCTTAATCTATAACCATAAACACATCACTCTTAATCTATAAACACGTCACTCTTAATCTATAAACACATAAACACCTCAGTCTTAATCTATAACCACACAAACACCCAGCCTTAACCTGTAACCGTACAAACACGTCACTCTTAATCTATAAACACGTCACTCTTAATCTATAAACACATCCCTCTTAACTATAAACACATAAACACCTCAGTCTTAATCTATAACCACACAAACACCTCAGCCTTAACCTGTAACAGTACAAACACGTCACTCTTAATCTATAAACACGTCACTCTTAATCTATAAACACCTCAGTCTTAATCTATAACCATAAACACATCACTCTTAATCTATAAACACGTCACTCTTAATCTATAAACACAAACACCTCAGTCTTAATCTATAACCACACAAACACCTCAGCCTTAACCTGTAACAGTACAAACACGTCACTCTTAATCTATAAACACGTCACTCTTAATCTATAAACACCTCAGTCTTAATCTATAACCATAAACACATCACTCTTAATCTATAAACACGTCACTCTTAATCTATAAACACATAAACACCTCAGTCTTAATCTATAACCACACAAACACCTCAGCCTTAACCTGTAACAGTACAAACACGTCACTCTTAATCTATAAACACGTCACTCTTAATCTATAAACACCTCAGTCTTAATCTATAACCATAAACACATCACTCTTAATCTATAAACACGTCACTCTTAATCTATAAACACAAACACCTCAGTCTTAATCTATAACCACACAAACACCTCAGCCTTAACCTGTAACAGTACAAACACGTCACTCTTAATCTATAAACACGTCACTCTTAATCTATAAACACCTCAGTCTTATCTATAACCATAAACACATCACTCTTAATCTATAAACACGTCACTCTTAATCTATAAACACATAAACACCTCAGTCTTAATCTATAACCACACAAACACCTCAGCCTTAACCTGTAACAGTACAAACACGTCACTCTTAATCTATAAACACGTCACTCTTAATCTATAAACACCTCAGTCTTAATCTATAACCATAAACACATCACTCTTAATCTATAAACACGTCACTCTTAATCTATAAACACATAAACACCTCAGTCTTAATCTATAACCACACAAACACCTCAGCCTTAACCTGTAACCGTACAAACACGTCACTCTTAATCTATAAACACGTCACTCTTAATCTATAAACACCTCAGTCTTAATCTATAACCATAAACACATCACTCTTAATCTATAAACACGTCACTCTTAATCTATAAACACATAAACACCTCAGTCTTAATCTATAACCACACAAACACCTCAGCCTTAACCTGTAACCGTACAAACACGTCACTCTTAATCTATAAACACGTCACTCTTAATCTATAAACACATCCCTCTTAATCTATAAACACATAAACACCTCAGTCTTAATCTATAACCACACAAACACCTCAGCCTTAACCTGTAACAGTACAAACACGTCACTCTTAATCTATAAACACGTCACTCTTAATCTATAAACACATCAGTCTTAATCTATAACCATAAACACATCACTCTTAATCTATAACCACATACACACCCCAGCCTTAACCTGTAACCGTACAAACACGTCACTCTTAATCTATAAACACCTCAATCTTAATCTATAACCACATACACACCTCAGTCTTAATCTATAGCATATAAACACCTCAATCTTAATCTATAACCACACAAACACCTCAGTCTTAATCTATAAATCATAAACACCCCAGTCTTAATCTATAACCATATAAACACCTCCCTGACAGCAGTGTTTAATATAACCAGCCACACATGTGAGTATTTAACTGTAAAGAAGTGAGTCAGTGTGATAAACGATTATAACTAATTTTAACTAATTGTAACGTAGCTCACACAGCAGCACGACTGAAGGAACTCCGTGTTCAGTCTTCTGTCTATCACAGTAATATTCACTAATCACCACCACCAGACCCTCTTTACCCACCGCTGACACATTTTCACCAGAACCCGTGCTTTATTAACAAGGGCTAATTATCTAGCTGTCACTAACTGGAGTGACACTGTCCTCCCCTGTCCTCCCCGGTCTCAGCCTCATAAACTCTTTCTTTAAGTCTTATTTTTTCCTGGTGTCCCTCCTCACTGAGCTTCAGGGACACTGTCTGACCTACGAAGTCTTCACACAAGACTTTTTATAAAACACAGCAGACTAACTCACAGCACATGACTCGAGTCTCAGGTTAGAGACTAATAACAAACTGGACTTACTGGGTTATATAGGAATCATATACGATTCATATAGGAACAGATCATTATTAGGTCCTGATGAAACCTGGACACTTATAAACTATAGAACAGAACAAGATAGTAAAGTATATAATATAAATAAAGTATTTATGAAGAGTATTAAAAATAGTCATAACAGCAGTTACTGCCCAGCACTGAGACCCGGCCGCGTAAACAAAACAAAGCCAGCACTCCAGGATTTATCCATCAGATTTAATCTCCAGGTTAAGACAGCCGAAGATAAAGAGCATTACAAAGAAATCGCAGATTACACGCTTTATTACACAGAAATACAATCAATCTCAGAAAAGAGAATTATTAAGAGAACTGTGAATGGAGTGTTTACGTCAGCAAGACGAACTCCCCTTTAATACTGCGCTCAAACCATTAAAATAAACCCGAACTAGAAAATAACAACATATAAGCACACACTAACATCCAGCAGAGCGTTTTAACAAACAGTGTCTCATAAACACAGAATATTATAACCGGCAGCCGATCCCCAGAGAGCCGCGGGCCGAGCCCAGCACTCCCGGGCTTTCATCACCGCTTCCCCGGAGGGAAGGAGGGTGCGGCCCGCTCGGCCGTGTCGGGGCTGGAGCTCCTTTTTACCGACATGAAAAGAGACGAAACACAGAAATGTGTGTAAAAATAACACAAAAGGAACAAGATGTGACCGACACGGTCAGTCTGAGGCGCCAGCAGCCGCGCTAAATGTGGCTGATGCTAATGCTAAGCTAACGCTACTGCTATACTAGTGCTAATGCGGCGCTGAGGCGTCCTGTTCGAATTCAGTTCCACCTTAAAATGGTTCGCCAGCTGCGCTGCACTGTTTAAGGAGGAACGGGGAAAGACACTAGCCTGCAGCAGCATCAGTTAAGGTGGAACCGAAAAACTACACGAGTCTGCATCACCATTTAAGGTGGTACCGAGAAATCTGAATGAGAAGCCGCGGGGCCGCTTTAGCGTTAGCTTAGCTTAGCTGTAGCATTAGCGCAGCAGTAATCGCTGCATCATTTAAGGTGGAGTGAAGAAATCCGAACGAGAATCTGGCGAGTAAGACGCTGGTATGAATGTGGAGGTGACCGGGGATGGAGATAAAAGTGCCGGCGGGCCGTGTATCTCAAAGCGGATGAAGCGGCTCCAAATCTCAGCCCGGCCGCTCCGGAGTGGAGCCAGAGAGCCGGCCGCGCCAGAGCCCAGCGACCCGGCCCGCTACCTCTCGCTCTCTGTCCGCGGACCGGGACGAGCGGAGAAACCCGTGTTTCTGTACTTACGTGCCATATCGCGAAAAATATGAGCGCCGCTGTGAGAAGCAAGGCCAGCATGTAGCAGAAGGCTGCGAATGTGAACGCCATGACGAGCTAATGAAGATACACAGCAGCTCACACACTCTTTTACACACACTCACTCACACTCACGCGCGCGCACACACACACTAACACACACGGGGGTCTCGGAAGAAAGAGACACCACGCATACACACTTTACTAGCTCGTTTTATTAATATTTCTTATATTTATAACACAGCATCGGCTAAACTGGTATCACATTTGTTTTGTTTATTTTATTCATTCATTCGAGTAAACGTGGTTGGGGGACTTTTATTTTGTAGAGCGCCTCTTTCCTGCAGCTACTCTAAACAGGCTCCGTCCTGCTGGGCCTGATAGGACCAGAGCGGTTCTGTCCAGTTTAGGTCCAGTTTAAGAGACTAAACCTTCCTGGTTTAGATAAAGAGAGTGTTTATAAGCCCAGCTTGTAGTCTGTCCACGTTTAACTCTCGCTTTCTCAATTATTCAGAGGTCTTTTGGAAACATAAATCTAAAACCTGGATCTTTACTTAGAAAACCATTTACTGCCCGTCTTGTCCTGAATTGTGTAATCAGGCCGTGGACTTTCATCACCCACCACAATGGTTTTATGACCATTATCTAAAGCTGTGGAGATGAATTTATTATTTAAAGTATTCTCACCCACTTCTCATAAATTCTCACTAAATCAGTGATTTAAATGTAAACAGAGGTGTGAAATGGTGCAGATGTTGTTTACAGTGGGGTGATGGGAACCAGGGGTCTCCATGTCTACAAAACAAATATGCACATTTTATTTACTATCAAACCCACCAGTGATTCTGTGAGGCTTAATGTAAAATAGACCAAATGTGTTCTTGTGAAAGCTCCTAAGAAAAAGGGTTTTCAGTTTCTGCTTAGTAACAGTGAATAGTGAATGAGACCCAACATCTGAGACATCCCACCATCAGCGTTTTAATGGTTAGTCGAGGGCTAGATGTTGGGAACCAGCCTTGTGATAGGAACGTCGCCGGTTTGATCTTGTGAACTGATAGGACACGACTGAAGTTCCCTTGAACAAGACACCTAACCTCCAACTGCTCCCCAGGTACTGTGGATGGGGCTGCTCACTGCCTCCTAGTGTGTGTTCACTAATGTGTGTATGTGGGTGTTTTACTACACAGATGGGTTAAAAGCTGAGGTGAATTCCTATGTGTGAAAACGTGTTTCTAAATTCTAATGTAGTGTATACATGCAATACGTTTCATTTGATTAAGAATTATTGTAAAATCAGTGCCCTTTAATGAAATGGTGGTCAGAGTAGAAGTACAGACAGGTTTTTTTATGGTCACTCGAGTTTTATTGGGAATTGCGGATAAGACGCTGTATAAACCATGAAAAAAGTACAAATGTCCAACACTCACAGGGCAGGATGGAGTAGCACATATCACAAACATTTAATCTGAAAAACCCTTTTCTAAGCACTTGTTCGTAAAGTAAGAAAAATACATTTATTTTAATCAAATACACAGCAGGAGGACACAACACTGATTATTAGCACAAAAACAGCAACTCAGAACGCAGGAACATCATCAAACTCACGCACAGGTCAAAAATACTGAATAAGGGGTCAAAGGTCATCACCTCTCCTTCTCCGGCTGGACACCACCACCATAACAAACCAACGATTCAGTCAAAGAACCAAACTTTCCCTCTAATTCCAAACTTCTTCCACATACGCCTGCTGTTCAGACTTTAGCTCTTTAGTTTAGCACTGCAGCTACAAGCAGAAGAACGTTAGCATAGCAAAAAGCTGACCTTCTGAAAGTCTGACCTGTGTCCACCTTTCAGTCCACGTGTATAAATATAGCTTAGTTTATAGGAGATCAATGAACGTACGGAGCTACGAGGCATGTAGTTAGCAAGATGCTAAGATTACATTAGCAACATTAGCCTCTTACCCGGTAAACACCACATTGTCACAACATTGTTTATTTTTATATAATGTTGCTAATACGTTGTCAAAAGGTTGGTCAGGTTGTCTCAACAACTTTGTCACAACGTCACTGTTAAATAGCGGTGTTTTACGGTTTTGTGAAAATCTACCCGGACGTTCCAGCAGATAAAATGGAATTTATAAGAATTTAAGAACATTTTCTCAACATTGTCTGATAAAGTTTGTCACACTTTTCTGGGGCATTACATTCCAACGTTGTGACAACATTGTGGGAACTAAAACAGTACGCTGTCACAAAGTTGTCAGTACGTAACTGTGTTAGCCGGGTAGCTCACGTCAAAACTTGAGAAGACGCAAAACACGCTGCGGCTCTTTGACTAGATTTATTGTAAGAGTGCTAAATTTCACTTTTCACAAAACTACTGACTTAATAACACTAACCGTCCAAACTCAGGACTTTAAAAGGCAAATTTCACTCAAAGAGTGTTAGCCTGTTAGCGTTAGCGTTTTCATTCAGTCACTAGCTTATCTGGCTAGGTTATAGGAACGTGGTCCAGAGTGGACGATGTACCGTTACAGTCACAACAAAACCTAACTTCTGATTTACTGTAGCAGGTTTTTATTTATTACTATTAATCCACTCCTCAGATAAACAACCTCCCGATGTGAAACTGGCTCAGTTAGAACAGGAGTAGCGTGTAATGAATATACTCCTGTGGTGTGAAGTCCTGGTCACTGTAGATCAGACTGAGCGGACTGGAGGTTACAGTGTGGTGTAGTTACGGTTTGGTCCAGTGTTGGATTACAGTACAGAGATTTAATCCGGAATGTTCTGAGGAACACGTCTCTGTTATGGAAACATATTTACAGCTAGTCGTCCACTGTTTAGACACACACAGATTTAGTTACTGCGTCTCTCCTGTCCAGTTTTACACACTGTCCTCCAAAAGTTTGATATTTTATCTGCGTAACAGACGCAGTAGATCTAAATATTCCAAACATTTCACCAAAATGTATTGTTGCTTTTTAATCAATATTTCAGAATTCTGTGAACAGCTCTGCTCTGCGTTCTGGACATTTCAGACTTTCTGATTATACTGATTATCTGGAACCTGTGAATTTCTTCAGGACAATAATTCATCTCCTGTATTTCTCTATAAAACAGATAAATGATCTATACTTTAAAGAGCACAACTCCTGTTTACTGGTCGGCTGTATACTGTTTAAATAATAACTGTGTAAACAAGTGTTTACTGGTCAGCTTCTAACATGTTTACTGCTTAGACTTTAATTGTATAAACACATGTTTACTGTTTAGATTCTGTGTAAACGTGTGTTTACTGTTTGATGAACAGGTTATATCAGATTGTAACTGTTTATTAGAGCTGTTTATTCCCACTGCTTCATAATCTCTCAGGATTATCAGTGTTAGTAAAATCAGTAAAGGTTCAAATGATTTTATACCAGAGGAGCTCGTTAGTAGCGGTAACTGTTCCGTCCCTGTGTTCACGTCCATTAATGAGTAAAGTACTAATTCTGTTAATGCTTATTACACAACGGTTAGCTCCGCCCACACAGTCTGACTGGCTGAAGAGTGTTTTACCTGTGTTATTATATCTGATAACAGCACACCTGTATCGTCCTGCTCACCGCCAGGTAAAGGAACAACGATGGCCACCTAACTCTAAACAGTCGGAACTACTGTTTAACTACGTGAGCAGCTTCTGTGGTTTAATTTCTCTTTACTGTGTTAAAAAGCTGATGAATAAAAGGTGGTGAATAAAATCACTCCCACAATGCACTTCCTGCACAAACTGCTCAAACATCTACATCCAGTTTCAGAATCAAGTATTAAAAGTAAACAACAGTATTAATTACGAGTGATGTTAAAATCCAGGGTAGCATTCCTATAAGAGTTAAAGTGCTGATCCAGGATCAGTTTCTGCTTTTTATTCTAATTAATATTTTTAGGATATTAATGTAGATCTTACAGACGCCTTTAATGACTCAATTCAATTAGTGTGTTTCAAAAATACACTGCAAACCTGATTCATTTAGTTCAGTTCAATTCAGATCATTATAAAATACACCAACTACACGAAGAGACGAGGTGGTGGTGAATGGAACCAGACGTCCACCTCTAAAAGCTGTTCTAGATACAGTCAGATCTGTTCACAGTGGAGGTGAATGGAACCAGACGTCCTCCTCTAAAAGCTCCTCACAGAAAGTTCTTACAGTAGATGTTATAAATACACTGTCTGATTCTGAGTCTCTGTTTATGGT
>CM038706.1:52433529-52443529 GCA_021613375.1 Megaleporinus macrocephalus | reverse complement strand
CACACACAACATTAGAAAACATTTATAGCAACAAGGAACAAAACCTGGACATTAGGGCTGTGTATTGGCAAGAACCTGGCGATACAATACGTAGCGGTGACGATTCAGTATATAGTGATATAATGTGATACTGTAATTCAGTATATAGTGATATAATGTGATACTGTAATTCAGTATATAGTGATATAATGTGATACTGTAATTCAGTATATAGTGATATAATGTGATACTGTAATTCAGTATATAGTGATATAATGTGATACTGTAATTCAGTATATAGTGATATAATGTGATGCTGTAATTCAGTATATAGTGATATAATGTGATGCTGTAATTCAGTATATAGTGATATAATGTGATGCTGTAATTCAGTATATAGTGATATAATGTGATACTGTAATTCAGTATTAGTGATATAATGTGATACTGTAATTCAGTATATAGTGATATAATGTGATACTGTAATTCAGTATATAGTGATATAATGTGATGCTGTAATTCAGTATATAGTGATATAATGTGATGCTGTAATTCAGTATATAGTGATATAATGTGATGCTGTAATTCAGTATATAGTGATATAATGTGATACTGTAATTCAGTATATAGTGATATAATGTGATACTGTAATTCAGTATATAGTGATATAATGTGATACTGTAATTCAGTATATAGTGATATAATGTGATGCTGTAATTCAGTATATAGTGATATAATGTGATGCTGTAATTCAGTATATAGTGATATAATGTGATACTGTAATTCAGTATATAGTGATATAATGTGATGCTGTAATTCAGTATATAGTGATATAATGTGATACTGTAATTCAGTATATAGTGATATAATGTGATGCTGTAATTCAGTATATAGTGATATAATGTGATGCTGTAATTCAGTATATAGTGATATAATGTGATACTGTAATTCAGTATATAGTGATATAATGTGATACTGTAATTCAGTATATAGTGATATAATGTGATACTGTAATTCAGTATATAGTGATATAATGTGATGCTGTAATTCAGTATATATATGATATAATGTGATGCTGTAATTCAGTATATAGTGATATAATGTGATGCTGTAATTCAGTATATAGTGATATAATGTGATGCTGTAATTCAGTATATAGATATAATGTGATGCTGTAATTCAGTATATAGTGATATAATGTGATACTGTAATTCAGTATATAGTGATATAATGTGATACTGTAATTCAGTATATAGTGATATAATGTGATGCTGTAATTCAGTATATAGTGATATAATGTGATGCTGTAATTCAGTATATAGTGATATAATGTGATGCTGTAATTCAGTATATAGTGATATAATGTGATACTGTAATTCAGTATATAGTGATATAATGTGATGCTGTAATTCAGTATATAGTGATATAATGTGATGCTGTAATTCAGTATATAGTGATATAATGTGATACTGTAATTCAGTATATAGTGATATAATGTGATGCTGTAATTCAGTATATAGTGATATAATGTGATGCTGTAATTCAGTATATAGTGAATAATGTGATACTGTAATTCAGTATATAGTGATATAATGTGATGCTGTAATTCAGTATATAGTGATATAATGTGATGCTGTAATTCAGTATATAGTGATATAATGTGATGCTGTAATTCAGTATATAGTGATATAATGTGATGCTGTAATTCAGTATATAGTGATATAATGTGATACTGTAATTCAGTATATAGTGATATAATGTGATACTGTAATTCAGTATATAGTGATATAATGTGATACTGTAAGTAAAGGTAACAGAAAGTTCTTACAGTAGATGTTATAAATACACTGTCTGATTCTGAGACGCTGTTTATGATAGTTTAGAGAAGATCTCAGTCTTAAACTCCATTCATGGTGGAGGGATACATGCAGGACGCTGTGAGGTTCAAATAGTCCCCAAAGAAAACCTAGTATTTTCAGATCTTCCACATTTTACCATCAACATCCAGATAAACTCAGAAGACACGTGTAGCTTCACTGGTGGGTTTCATAGTAAATACAATGTGTAGATTAGTGTTGTACACATGGAGACCCCTGGTTACCTTCACCACCACTGTAAACACCATCACCACCACTGTAAACACCATCACCACCACCACTGTAAACACCATCACCACCACCACTGTAAACACCACCACCCCCACTGTAAACACCACCACCCCCACTGTAAACACCATTACCACCACTGTAAACACCATCACCACCACCACTGTAAACACCATCACCACCACCACTGTAAACACCATCATCACCACCACTGTAAACACCATCATCACCACCACTGTAAACACCATCACCACCACCACTGTAAACACCATCATCACCACCACTGTAAACACCATCATCACCACCACTGTAAACACCATCACCACCACCACCGTAAACACCATCACCACCACCACCGTAAACACCATCACCACCACTGTAAACACCTTCATCACCACCACTGTAAACACCTTCATCACCACCACTGTAAACACCTTCATCACCACCACTGTAAACACCATAACTGTAAACACCATCACCACCACCACCGTAAACACCATCACCACCACTGTAAACACCTTCATCATCACCACCACTGTAAACACCATCACCACCACCACTGTAAACACCATCACCACCACTGTAAACACCATAACTGTAAACACCATCACCACCTCTGTAAACATCACCACCTCTGTAAACACCATAACTGTAAACACCATCACCACCACCACTGTAAACACCATCACCACCACTGTAAACATCTTCATCACCACCACTGTAAACACCTTCATCACCACCACTGTAAACACCATAACTGTAAACAACATCACCACCTCTGTAAACACCATAACTGTAAACACCATCACCAAGACTATGAACACCACCACCACTGTAAACACTATAATTTTTTTTAAATATGGGTGGAATTCCCCTTTAGTGCTCTGGAATGTATTGAACAAGGCTTTATTCTGACAGTCTGGTCCAGAGGGACGGATGTAGATGTTTATCCAGGGACAGTTGTGGTGGTCCACCAGGTCTTCCAGGTGGTTGTAGGGAACCCCGGCTGTCCTGCAGCTCTGGCTCTGAAACGTGAGGCCGCTTTTCAAAAGCACAGATTTCCTCCTGAGCTCCACCGGCCCGGAGAGAAGGTGAGGAGCCCCAGCCCGTGTCTGTGTGAACACAAGCTCGGACATGTCTGCAGCTCCAGCCTCTGGAATAAACAGGGCAAGCGAATTCCAAGATCCAGAAATCTTCCAGAAACACAGTGTACACATTCCAGATCTCTCCAGGCCTGGAGTCCCAGCTGGCAGGAAGTTTGAGGAGCTCTGCGTGAGGACTGCAGCACATTACAATGGACTGGGTGTAACTGCAGCACGAGGAGGGGGGAGCTGGTGGGGAGATACTTCACCTCACAAACATCTCCAACATCTTCATCTCCACAGTAGGACACAGACACAAGCAGGGTGAAGTTATCTTCTCGGTTCTCCAGCTTTAGACTGGAATTTTCCGTTCCACCTTAAATGGTGCTGCAGTTACATTCTGGCGCCTGAATGTAACTGCCTGAGAGACCAGAATGTAACTGCAGCACCATTTAAGGAGGAACGGAAAATTGGAAGGAGATCCCAACTCCAGCTTCACGGAAATCACGGAATTCCTCCAGATCTACTCACCATTTTCCCGGAGCTTCTCAGCAGCAGCAGCACTCTGGACGTGTATGCGTGAATGTTTTCCTTCCCCAGCCCCGTGACTCCAGCTCGACCAATCACAGCGCTCGATCCGCTCTCCGACTCCAAACCGACCAATCGGGACGCGCCTTTATTCACGGAATTCTCTCCGGGACCAATCACAGCGCTCCTTCTTCCGTCTGAAGCAGCACCGACCAATCACAGCAGCCGAGCTGTGCCAGAATTCCGTCTCGGTCGATCACGACGCTTGTCGGTGCCGAATTCCATTCCGGCCAATCAGAACGCTCGCTCTGCGCACCTACCAATCAGGACAGCGGTGCAGTTTTTGAACCCCACGCGCTGACCAATCACGGCGCTCTTGCTGTGTTCTGATCTCAGATCAGCTTGTGGAGTCTCTCGTGGACGCGCGTTTACGGATGTGGGCTGATCCTGGATCAGAGAGTGCTACACCTAAAGCTGACCGACGTGGCGCGAAACAGAAAGGTTCCGGGATAAAACGGAAAAATGTTTTTAAATCTATATTTTTTAAATTATTAAACAGGATTTGAAGTAAATCTGAGATCTTTAAGATACGAATATGAGCAGATAAGAGGTACAAATGTGTGTTATTTATATACATTCTTATAAAAGATGAAAAATATTAAGTAATGTTTGTCATACATATAAAAACATAATTTAAATATTATTTTAAGATATAAGACAAGCAGCCAGATACTTGGGACTGATCTGAACATGTTGGTTATAAGAAAGTAAATACTGTACGTGTGCACAGGTTAGTGGAACCGATGGAATAATTTATTTTAATGATAATGAAATACACAAAAACAACAAACTGTAAAAAAAAATCTTGATATGTATTATATTAAATGGTCCAACCAATATTTCCTTACTGGTGATGGTGTTTACAGTGGTGGTGATGGTGGTGTTTACAGTGGTGGTGATGTTTACAGTGGTGGTGGTGATGTTTACAGTGGTGATGATGGTGTTTACAGTGGTGGTGATGGTGGTGTTTACAGTGGTGGTGATGGTGGTGTTTACAGTGGTGGTGATGGTGGTGTTTACAGTGGTGGTGATGGTGATGGTGTTTACAGTGGTGGTGATGTTTAAAGTGGTGGTGATGATAGTGTTTACAGTGGTAGTGGTGGTGGTGATGGTGTTTACAGTGGTGGTGATAATGTTTACAGTGGTGGTGATGGTGTTTACAGTGGTGGTGGTGGTGATGTTTACAGTGGTGGTGATGGTGTTTACAGTGGTGGTGGTGATGTTTACAGTGGTGGTGATGGTGTTTACAGTGGTGGTGATGGTGTTTACAGTGGTGATGATGGTGTTTACAGTGGTGATGATGATGTTTATAGTGGTGATGGTGTTTACAGTGGTGGTGATGGTGTTTACAGTGGTGGTGATGGTGTTTACAGTGGTGGTGATGGTGTTTACAGTGGTGATGATAGTGTTTATAGTGGTGATGGTGTTTACAGTGGTGGTGATGGTGTTTACAGTGGTGGTGATGGTGTTTACAGTGGTGGTGATGGTGTTTACAGTGGTGGTGATGGTGTTTACAGTGGTGGTGATGATGTTTACTGTGGTGGTGATGGTAATCAGGGGTCTCCATGTCTACAACACTAATCTACACACTGTATTTACTATGAAACCCACCAGTGAAGCTACACGTGTCTTCTGAGTTTATCTGGATGTCGATGGCGGTAAATGGAAAAATAATAAAGCAACATGTCCACAACCATTTCAACTTTCTGTGAGGAGCTTTTAGAGGAGGACGTCTGGTTCCATTCACCACCACTGTGAACAGTTCAGACTGTATCTACAAACGTTCCAGTTTGGCAGTGAAGTGAGGAAAAACAGATCTATAAATCCTGAAATCTAGAACTCAGTGAGGTTTATGTTATGACAACTGGCTTTGCAATAGCTACAGTTTCAGAAGCCCTTTCACAGCAGTTTCTCTGGAAGGTCTGAGATGTTTTATTACCTCCGTGTGTCTCCAGAATGGTAACATTACAGGAGAGATTTAATGGAACATTTCTGTTGTTCCATTAATCACAGAATGTAAGCAGTTCCTGATAATTAAGTAAATTAATGTTTTTATTTTACTATTAAACATCCTCTTCTCACAGGACCCAGCAGTATTCACAGTTATCAGTATATCAGTATATCAGTATATGTTATATTACTAGGTTCAGTAAAAGAGCTACTGGTGGAATTTAATAAATGTTTGCGAGAAATCTAACCTTCCATCCGACTCAACAGACACTGTTTAATAAAAATAAGATCTATTTTAACTACAGAACCGCATAAACACAGTTATTCTTTAGAACCGCAGAGTTTTCAGGCTCGACTGTCCCTTTAAGGACACGCCCACTTCTAATAAGGTTACGTAATCACGTTTGACGCTGCAGTTTTCCGCGCCACACCCGTGTTGTGTGAAGCCCCGCCCCCTCGGCTCTGGGATTGGCTCGTCGTTCATTGGGCGCACCGTTTATGAGGCTGAACAACGAGCCAGTCGCAGCGCGGGAGGACGTGGTGCTGTGGCCAATCAGAGCGCGGGAGGGCGGGGCGAGTCTGAATACGGATGGAATAGAAAGTGTCGATCTGTAAACACTACGAGCCGCTGCTTTTGCTGGACACTTGATTTATAACTCAGCGTGTTTTTAAAACATGGCGTCGAAACTGCTCCATATTTCCAGCCCAGCCTCACTTCCTCTGTAGAGTTCGGAGAATTCCAGTCGGTGTGGGTGTGAGTGCGCGTGTGTGAGTGTGAGTAAGTGTGTGTGAGAGTGAGTAAGAGTGTGAGAGTGTGTTTCCAGGCTGATCTCACCGACAGGCCTTCATTCAGGAGCAGGTAAAACAGCCGAGCGCCGCTGACTCCGCTCACACGTCACTCCTGATTGATCAGTTTTGATTGAGGTGATCAGTTTGATGATTGAGGTGATCAGTTTTGATTGAGGTGATCAGTTTGATGATTGATGATTAGTTAGGGGTTAATGTGGAGTTAGGAGCAGAGCTAGCTGGCTGGTACAGGCTGCTGCTGTGTGAAGTTAATGAGTTTGCTTGTTTTCTCCTCCTCCTGCAGGCCATGGCTGATTTCTCGGTGAGTAGTTTCATTTTAAGATGTTTGTTTTGTTGTTTCACAGCTTTACAGCTGCTTTTACAGACTTTTACACACCTCCGCTTTTAACCATGTTGTTATGGAGCTTAGCATTAGCCTGCAGTCTGTTTATTTCCTTGTTTGTCTGTTTGTTTGTTTGTTTCCATTAGACGTAGTTATGATTCAGTGTAATCATGTTTGAGTAACTTACTGAGTGTCAACATAGTTATAGGTAGGCTAGATTATTACATTTTTATTACATTTTTCTTACTAAACAGTCTTTAACTTAAAGGGAAATTTCACCAGTGTTTCAAAATTTCATGATTCAGAGTGTGTTTTGGTGTGAAATGGTTCAGATGGTGTTTACAGTGGTGGTGATGGGAACCAGGGGGTCAAAACACAAATATACACGTTTTATTTATTATCCATTTTCATAAGCTTGCTGATTCGTCTTTATAACCATCTAATGCAATAACTTATAATAATGGACGTCTGGTTCCATTCACCACCACTGTGAACAGATCAGACTGTATCTAGAACAGAGAGTTTCACACAGAACCCACTCTGAACGACTCTGTTTACATTTTTATTTTTATTGTGCAGGTAATATGTGAGTAAATATTTGTTTTACTAATATTTGATGAATCCAAACAAATAAATAAACAGTGTGTTGTGGTTTAATATGGTTATGTTAGTGTGAGTGTTAGGATATGCTAGATATCTTAAGGATATTATACATTAATTAAATTAAATTTGGAGCTGCAGATGGAATTGCTCAGGAGTGTTATATAGTGTTTTTATTGGCATAAACATATTTACTGCTAAAATAAATAGTTTTGAATGTTTTTCTAGCATCTGCTTAACACATGACTATATAGGTGTATTTCTAGGAATGAACAGAGAGGAGCCTTTTTTTAATTTGGTGAAATTCCCCTTTAAACTGAACTGTGCTGCTCTGTGACATTCCGTATCATGTAAAATACCTGAACTGAGCTGAGCACTGTTATATATATTTTTTATATATATATATATATATATATCAGTATACTTCAGTAGGGTTATTCAGTTTTCCTGTGTTGAATCTGGAGTTGTTCAGCAGATGATCAGTCTCTTCTCAGAAACAGAATCTCTGTTGACTGAAAACATGTTCAGAAGCCTCTGAGCAGCTGCTTCAGCCGGTTCTTCTCTCAGTGGGTGAAGGAAACTGAGCGTGTGCTGCGAACAGTGATCAGACTGAACACACCTGTTTGCAGTGTGTGTGTATGGGATGCTACGCTAACGCTAACGCTGTCGCCTCATCGCTGACGCTGTGTCTCTGTTTTTCGGTCAGCTTGCTGATGCAATCGCGGATGATGCGCCCGGTCAGGCCCCAAGAACCGCCAATTCGAACCCATCTGCCCCAATAAACGGGGCTCCACCTGCCACTAACCCCGGCTGGCCTGGTGCAGCTCCGGGTGGTCCTAGCTTCCCCCCCTCTGGAGGGCCAGCGCAGCACCCTGCCCCCGGTGGATTTCCCCACTCTGGCCCCGGTGCCCCAGGCTCCTTCCACCCTGGCCCTGGGGCTCCTCCAGGGCAGTATCCCAGTGCCCCCTCTGCCCCGGCTGGATATCCCCCTGGCCCTGGAATGCCTGGACAGTTCCCCCCTGGACCAGGGCAGTTTCCTCCAGGTGGAGCCCCCATGCCCTACCCTGGGGGGCAGTTCCCCTCCTCCCCTGGGGCTCCACAGGGTCCTGTCCCCTACATGCCTCAACCACCCGGACCCCCAGCTCCAGGCATGTACGGTCCCGGAGGCCCTGCAGCCTATCCGCCAGCCGGAGGGCCCGGGCCAGGCTTCGCTGGAGGTGCTTTTCCCCCTATACCCCCTGGCTCTTGGGGTGTGCCTGGAGGGGGCTTCCCTCCTCAACCTGGACCCCCAGCGGGATATGGACCTGGACCTATGGGACCATACGGAGGGCCGGGCGCTCCTGGAGGCATGTTGGTGAGTAAGGGTGAGGGTGCGGCAGTGTTTAAGGACTGGGCGATACCAATAAACACTTTCTATTATATTATATTATCTATTATATAGTCTTTCTATTATATTATTAATTACTTAATAAATTAGAGAGAAATTTGTGTAATAACTATGAATGAAAATACAAAATAAAAGTATCATCACTGTAGGGTGAGTGTATGTAGCTGATAACATTTATGCTGTAACAAGTGAATGGCTAGACTTCCACCAGCTGGCATGTAATAAGTGCACAGCGCCATCTAGTGTATCAGAGTAGCAGCTGTTCGAAACAGCGCTCACAGTTAATCAGTACAGATTCGATTTTTATTCATATTGATGATTGTTTTATCGCCCAGGCCTGCGGGGTGTGTGTGTGTGTTGGGGTCTGTATGGAGTATGTGTTGGTTTCTGGGTCTCCTGGCTGCTGGTTGAGGTCGAGCGTGGCTCCTCAGGCTGCTCTGGGGGAGTTGGGGTATCTGGTGAGGGCAGGTGTGGACCAGGCTTGGTGAGGAGATGGACTGAGAATTGAAGTGCAGATGTGAAAACACTCCTGTTTTTGTCTTTCAGCCAGGATATAGGCCTCCGTATCAATGATCGCAGTGAGCACCGCAGATACTCTCGGGGGGAGCAGCTCTGCAGCCTCCAGAGAGAGTACAGATAAAACTGCTGACTCTATAAAACACACCGACAGCCACAGACTCGCCTCTGCGGCGCCCTCGTAGTGCAGTGAGAGGTCTACACGCAGCACTCAATAAACCAGCTTTTTAGATCATATATTTTATTAATACACCTTATTCTCTGATACTGCTGCCTGGTATATGTGTTACTCTTTTTATTAATAAATCTCTGTAATGCACTTGTTGTTTATTCCAAATGAAGTAAATGTAAATGCTGACCTGCTGCAGGTCTGACCTACTGTCTCTCTTTAATGGAGCTTTTTCACTGATCAGCTTTACTATTTAGTATTTAGTATTAATTACTCACAGTACTCTAACTGCTACGCTACACTGGAGGATGGAGGAGATATTTAGTAAAGTGAAAGTATCACTGATCGCTGGGTAGATGAAGGGCAGGTGAGTTTAATTAGATCTAAATTTAAATATAAAAAAGTCTATTGTATCTGGTTTCCTCCTCTTTATACCTGAACAGCTGAGATTAAGTGTCCCACCGCTAACATGTAACATCTCAGATTACCATATGG